>JBAIAA010000472.1:0-378798 GCA_037893245.1 Crossaster papposus
AAACCCTTATAAAATAATTTTAGGGACATTTGAGACATTTTTGCATTATTATCATATTATGACCTAATTTGCATACAAATACAAGGCTTACCCCTTATCAATTAATTTAAGAGACAATTGAGACATTTTTGCATAATTATCATATTTTTGCATAATTATCATATTTTTGCATAATTATCATATTTTGATCTAATTTGCATATAAAAACAAGGCTAAACCCTTATCAATTAAATTAAGAGACAATTGAGACATTTTTGCATAATTATCATATTTGGCCCTAATTTGCATACAAATGCAAGGCTAAACCCTTATCAAATAATTTTAGGGACATTTAAGACATTTTTGGACAAAATTATATTTTTTGCATAATTAGCATATTATGACATTATTTGCATACAAATGCAAGGCTGAACCCTTATCAATTAAATTAAGGGACAATTCAGACATTTTTGCATATTCATCATATTATGACCTAATTTGCATTCAAATGCAAGGCTAAACCCTTATCAATTAATTTAACAGACAATTCAGACATTTTTGCGTAATTATCATATTTTGCATAATTATCATATTTTTGCATAATTATCATATTTTGACCTAATTTGCATACAAATACAAGGCTAAACCCTTATCAATTAAATTAAGAGACAATTGAGACATTTTTGCATAATTATCATTTTATGACATTATTTGCATACAAATGCAAGGCTAAACCCTTATAAAATAATTTTAGGGACATTTGAGACATTTTTGGACAAAATCATATTTTTGCATAATTATCATATTTTTACCTAATTTGCATACAAATACAAGGCTTACCCCTTATCAATTAATTTAAGAGACAATTCAGACATTTTTGCATAATTATCATATTTTTGCATAATTATCATATTTTGACCTAATTTGCATACAAATGCACGGCTAAACCCTTATCAATTAATTTAAGGGACAATTCAGACATTTCTGCATAATTATCATATTATGACATTATTTGCATATAAATACAAGGCTAAACCCTTGTTAATTAATTTCAGAGACAATTGAGACATTTTTGCATAATTATCATATTTTTGCATAATTATCATATTTTTGCATAATTATCATATTTTGATCTAATTTGCATATAAATACAAGGCTAAACCCTTATCAATTAAATTAAGAGACAATTCAGACATTTTTGCATAATTATCATATTTGGCCCTAATTTGCATACGAATGCAAGGCTAAACCCTTGTTAATTAATTTCAGAGACAATTGAGACATTTTTGCATAATTATCATATTATGACCTTATTTGCATACAAATGCAAGGCTAAACCCTTATCAATTAAATTAAGAGACAATTCAGACATTTTTGCATAATCATCATATTATGACCTGATTTGCATTCAAATGCAAGGCTAAACCCTTATCAATTAATTTAACAGCCAATTCAGACATTTTTGCGTAATTATCATATTTTTGCATAATTATCATATTTTGACCTAATTTGCATACAAATACAAGGCTAAACCCTTATCAATTAAATTAAGAGACAATTCAGACATTTTTGCATAATTATCATTTTATGACATCATTTGCATACAAATGCAAGGCTAAACCCTTATAAAATAATTTTAGGGACATTTGAGACATTTTTGGACAAAATCATATTTTTGCATAATTATCATATTTTTACCTAATTTACATACAAATACAAGGCTTACCCCTTATCAATTAATTTAAGAGACAATTCAGACATTTTTGCATAATTATCATATTTTTGCATAATTATCATATTATGACATTATTTGCATACAAATGCAAGGCTGAACCCTTATAAAATAATTTTAGGGACATTTGAGACATTTTTGCATTATTATCATATTTTTGCATAATTATCATATTTTTGCATTATTATCATATTTTGACCTAATTTGCATATAAATACAAGGCTAAACCCTTATCAATTAAATTAAGAGACAATTGAGACATTTTTGCATAATTATCATATATGGCCCTAATTTGCATACAAATGCAAGGCTAAACCCTTGTTAATTAATTTCAGAGACAATTGAGACATTTTTGCATAATTATCATATTTTGACCTAATTTGCATACAAATGCAAGGCTAAAGCCTTATCAAATAATTTTAGGGACATTTGAGACATTTTTGGACAAAATCATATTTTTGCATAATTATCATATTTTTACCTGATTTGCATACAAATACAAGGCTTACCCCTTATCAATTAATTTAAGAGACAATTCAGACATTTTTGCATAATTATCATATTTTTGCATAATTATCATATTATGACATTATTTGCATACAAATGCAAGGCTGAACCCTTATAAAATAATTTTAGGGACATTTGAGACATTTTTGCATTATTATCATATTTTTGCATAATTATCATATTTTTGCATTATTATCATATTTTGACCTAATTTGCATATAAATACAAGGCTAAACCCGTATCAATTAAATTAAGAGACAATTGAGACATTTTTGCATAATTATCATATTTGGCCCTAATTTGCATACAAATGCAAGGCTAAACCCTTGTTAATTAATTTCAGAGACAATTGAGACATTTTTGCATAATTATCATATTTTGACCTAATTTGCATACAAATGCAAGGCTAAAGCCTTATCAAATAATTTTAGGGACATTTGAGACATTTTTGGACAAAATCATATTTTTGCATAATTATCATATTTTTACCTAATTTGCATACAAATACAAGGCTTACCCCTTATCAATTAATTTAAGAGACAATTCAGACATTTTTGCATAATTATCATATTTTTGCATAATTATCATATTATGACATTATTTGCATACAAATGCAAGGCTGAACCCTTATAAAATAATTTTAGGGACATTTGAGACATTTTTGCATTATTATCATATTTTTGCATAATTATCATATTTTTGCATTATTATCATATTTTGACCTAATTTGCATATAAATACAAGGCTAAACCCGTATCAATTAAATTAAGAGACAATTGAGACATTTTTGCATAATTATCATATTTGGCCCTAATTTGCATACAAATGCAAGGCTAAACCCTTGTTAATTAATTTCAGAGACAATTGAGATATTTTTGCATAATTATCATATTTTGACCTAATTTGCATACAAATGCAAGGTTAAAGCCTTATCAATTAATTTAACAGACAATTCAGACATTTTTGCATAATTATCATATTTTTGCATAATTATCATATTTTTGCATAATTATCATATTTTTCCCTAATTTGCATACAAATGCAAGGCTAAACCCTTATCAATTAATTTAAGGGACAATTCAGACATTTTTGCATTATTATCATATTATGACCTAATTTGCATACTAATACAAGGCTTACCCCTTATCAATTAATTTAAGAGACAATTGAGACATTTTTGCATAATTATCATATTTTTGCATAATTATCATATTTTTGCATAATTATCATATTTTGATCTAATTTGCATATAAATACAAGGCTAAACCCTTATCAATTAAATTAAGAGACAATTCAGACATTTTTGCATAATTATCATATTTGGCCCTAATTTGCATACGAATGCAAGGCTAAACCCTTGTTAATTAATTTCAGAGACAATTGAGACATTTTTGCATAATTATCATATTATGACCTTATTTGCATACAAATGCAAGGCTAACCCCTTATCAAATAATTTCAGGGACATTTAAGACATTTTTGGACAAAATCATATGTTTGCATAATTAGCATATTTTGACCTAATTTGCATACAAATACAAGGCTTACCCCTTATCAATGAATTTAACAGACAATTCAGACATTTTTGCATAATTATCATATTTTTGCATAATTATCATATTTTGACCTAATTTGCATACAAATGCAAGGCTAAACCCTTATCAATTAATTTAAGGGACAATTCAGACATTTTTGCATAATTATCATATTATGACATTATTTGCATACAAATGCAAGGCTGAACCCTTATAAAATAATTTTAGGGACATTTGAGACATTTTTGCATTATTATCATATTTTTGCATAATTATCACATTTTTGCATAATTATCATATTTTGACCTAATTTGCATACAAATACAAGGCTAAACCCTTATCAATTAAATTAAGAGACAATTCAGACATTTTTGCATAATTATCATATTATGACCTAATTTGCATACAAATACAAGGCTTACCCCTTATCAATTAATTTAAGAGACAATTGAGACATTTTTGCATAATTATCATATTTTTGCATAATTATCATATTTTTGCATAATTATCATATTTTGATCTAATTTGCATATAAATACAAGGCTAAACCCTTATCAATTAAATTAAGAGACAATTCAGACATTTTTGCATAATTATCATATTTGGCCCTAATTTGCATACGAATTCAAGGCTAAACCCTTGTTAATTAATTTCAGAGACAATTGAGACATTTTTGCATAATTATCATAATATGAACTTATTTGCATACAAATGCAAGGCTAAACCCTTATCAATTAAATTAAGAGACAATTCAGACATTTTTGCATAATCATCATATTATGACCTGATTTGCATTCAAATGCAAGGCTAAACCCTTATCAATTAATTTAACAGACAATTCAGACATTTTTGCGTAATTATCATATTTTTGCATAATTATCATATTTTGACCTAATTTGCATACAAATACAAGGCTAAACCCTTATCAATTAAATTAAGAGACAATTCAGACATTTTTGCAAAATCGTCATATTTTGACCTAATTTGCATACAAATACAAGGCTAAACCCTTATCAATTATATTAAGAGACAATTGAGACATTTTTGCATAATTATCATATTTTTGCATAATTATCATATTTTTGCATAATTATCATATTTTGATCTAATTTGCATATAAATACAAGGCTAAACCCTTATCAATTAAATTAAGAGACATTTGAGACATTTTTGCATTATTATCATATTTTTGCATAATTATCATATTTTTGCATAATTATCATATTTGGCCCTAATTTGCATACAAATGCAAGGCTAAACCCTTATCAATTAAATTAAGGGACAATTCAGACATTTTTGCATAATCATCATATTATGACCTAATTTGCCTTCAAATGCAAGGCTAAACCCTTATCAATTAATTTAACAGACAATTCAGTCTTTTTTGCGTAATTATCATATTTTTGCATAAGGCCACATAAAAAAAATTACTTGTTTAGCGTCCGGCCACTTCAAATTTTTAGGGTCGGGAGGGAGGTTTTTTTTTTTTTTTTTTTTTTTATACAGGGTGTCCACACCAGAGGAAGACGTGCACCAATGTTGCCCACTTTACATCTCAGATGGCATACTGGGGATGTATTAAGGTTTAATTCCAAACTTTGCTTAAAAGAACAGTTTTATTCAATGTTAAACAGTACAATATCCAATAAAACTGTCAAAAGATTAAAAAGAAAAGATGTTTTTTTTCACATTTTAAGCTACTTTGTTTGTAAGCAAGCAGCCGCGGCGAACTGCACTCAAAGGCAATGTAATGCAATAGTTTTACATATATGAGGCAGTCTCGTTATTGACTGTGTGTTCCCCCCCCCCCTCAAAAATAAACCATCCCATAAAAAAACCGTCCAATCTTGTTCTTCCTTCTAACAATCTCTTTTTTTCATTGGGTGTAAATTATATGCCACAAAGTGACATTTCCCAGCCTATTGAAATTCCAAAGTCTACTGGCTGATACAATGTATACATTTTGTAGGTCAGCTGTCAATCATTGTCTGGATTTCTTACCCCTACTTGGAATATATTCGGAAAATACTCCCGAATATTTCTCCTGTGGTTTTACTTTATTTCTCTTGCACTATAAAGCGTTTATTATGTAAAATTACATCACGGAACCATTATAAATTAAAAAATGTAACGAGCTCTTACAATTTCCACGAAATAGATCGTTTTTGTTAAAGACAAGAAAAACGGAAAATAAATCGTATTAAATTTTGCCCCTAAATTTGTTGGAAAAATGTTTAGGAGCTCAAAATATAAGGTGTTAAGGTTCCGTTTATTTATTTTTCTCTTCCTTTTTAAAAAACAATGAAAACAGAAATAAATGTAAACCTGGAATTGATTTCGCTAGCCTTGTAGTTGTCAGGTGTACCTGTATGTCGATTTTCTTATATATCAGAAAAACCAAGAATAAATCGTATTATTATTTACCCCTAAAATCGGTTTTGGAAAATTTTAGAAGTTCATTCAAATAAGTCTTTAAGTATCCTTTCTCCTTTTTTTTCTTTAAAAACAAAGACAATAACATAATTAACCTTAGGAATATAACCTTTTTTCTGTTCATCTTAATACATTTTGTAAATAGGTACGGCAAACTTTTTAAAAATTACTTACAGCCAACTATGACCATCCGTTGGGTCTAGAGGTAAATAAATTCACTCCAGGAATACACCGACCAGGGCCTATTAAATAAATTCTGTATCTGCCTGGCAAGGGTTGGTGTAAGTAAATACAATGTATCTTTGTTGGAGATAAGCCGGCCTGAACAACATTCTTTGAGTAGCACTTTGTGTTGAGTGAATGTCTGTGCTGAAAAAGGAAAGTCAACACCCAATGACAATGAAGATTTTTGAACTGCCTCAGGATTGGATAACAATCTTGTCACTCGGGAAGTGGTGAGCTGCGGTTCTGAGGCTTTGATGTTGGTCTTTTCAAGAAACTCAGTTGGGTCATTGTAATCTTTTAGGAACTGGTATTGCGATTTTCGATAAGCTTCTACAGACGTGTGCGCTTTTAGCTTATATCTTTGCATTTTTTCACTAGACCGCCGGACTACTTAGGAAAGGGTTTTGACTAGACCGCCGATGTTTTGACTAGAATTTGGCTAGCGGACCAGCGTTAAGGTCGAACCCAAATGTTTAAGTTTCTGCCGATAGGTGCGCTGGCACCGGAAATTTCGTCTGCTAGCGTTTGCAACAGTAGAAAATGCACTGTGGCGGTCTTTTAGCGCATTTAAAAAAAATAAAAAATAAAAAAAAAAAGTGGTCGGGTGGGTTTTTCAGGGTCGGGCGGGGACGCTAAACAAGTAATTTTTTTTATGTGGCCTAATTATCATATTTTTGCATAATTATCATATTTTGACCTAATTTGCATACAAATACAAGGCTAAACCCTTATCAATTAAATTAAGAGACAATTGAGACATTTTTTCATAATTATCATTTTATGACATTATTTGCATACAAATGCAAGGCTAAACCCTTATAAAATAATTTTAGGGACACTTGAGACATTTTTGGACAAAATCATATTTTTGCATAATTATCATATTTTTACCTAATTTGCATACAAATACAAGGCTTACCCCTTATCAATTAATTTAAGAGACAATTCAGACATTTTTGCATAATTATCATATTTTTGCATAATTATCATATTTTGACCTAATTTGCATACAAATGCACGGCTAAACCCTTATCAATTAATTTAAGGGACAATTCAGACATTTTTGCATAATTATCATATTATGACATTATTTGCATACAAATGCAAGGCTGAACCCTTATAAAATAATTTTAGGGACATTTGAGACATTTTTGCATTTTTATCATATTTTTGCATAATTATCATATTTTTGCATAATTATCATATTTTGACCTAATTTGCATACAAATACAAGGCTAAACCCTTATTAATTAAATTAAGAGACAATTCAGACATTTTTGCATAATTATCATATTATGACCTAATTTGCATACAAATACAAGGCTTACCCCTTATCAATTAATTTAAGAGACAATTGAGACATTTTTGCATAATTATCATATTTTTGCAAAATTATCATATTTTTGCATAATTATCATATTTTGATCTAATTTGCATATAAATACAAGGCTAAACCCTTATCAATTAAATTAAGAGACAATTCAGACATTTTTGCATAATTATCATATTTGGCCCTAATTTGCATACGAATGCAAGGCTAAACCCTTGTTAATTAATTTCAGACACAATTGAGACATTTTTGCATAATTATCATATTATGACCTTATTTGCATACAAATGCAAGGCTAAACCCTTATCGATTAAATTAAGAGACAATTCAGACATTTTTGCAAAATCGTCATATTTTGACCTAATTTGCATACAAATACAAGGCTAAACCCTTATCAATTAAATTAAGAGACAATTGAGACATTTTGCATAATTATCATTTTATGACATTATTTGCATACAAATGCAATGCTAAACCCTTATAAAATAATTTTAGGGACATTTGAGACATTTTTGGACAAAATCATATTTTTGCATAATTATCATATTTTTACCTAATTTGCATACAAATACAAGGCTTACCCCTTATCAATTAATTTAAGAGACAATTCAGACATTTCTGCATAATTATCATATTTTTGCATAATTATCATATTATGACATTATTTGCATACAAATGCAAGGCTGAATGAACCCTTATAAAATAATTTTAGGGACATTTGAGACATTTTTGCATTATTATCATATTTTTGCATAATTATCATATTTTTGCATAATTTTTCATATTTGGCCCTAATTTGCATACAAATGGCTAAACCCTATCAATTAATTAAGGGACAATTCTGATCATTTTGCATAACATCATATTATGACCTAATTCATGCAAAATGTCAAAACCCTTATCAATTATTTTAAACAGACAATTCAGACATTTTTGCGTAATTATCATATTTTTGCATAATTATCATATTTTTGCATAATTATTATATTTTGACCTAATTTGCATACAAATACAAGGCTAAACCCTTATCAATTAAATTAAGAGACAATTGAGACATTTTTGCATAATTATCATTTTATGACATTATTTGCATACAAATGCAAAGGCTAAACCCTTATAAAATAATTTTAGGGACATTTGAGACATTTTTGGACAAAAATCATATTTTTGCGTAAATTATCATATTTTTACCTAATTTGCATACAAATACAAGGCTTACCCCTTATCAATTAATTTAAGAGACAATTCAGACATTTTTGCATAATTATCAATATTTTTGCATAATTATCATATTTTGACCTAATTTGCATACAAATGCACGGCTAAACCCTTATCAATTAATTTAAGGGACAATTCAGACATTTTTGCATAATATCATATTATGACATTATTTGCATACAAATGCAAGGCTGAACCCCTTATAAAATAATTTTAGGGGCATTTGAGACATTTTTGCATTATTATCATATTTTTGCATAATTATCATATTTTTGCATAATTATCATATTTTGACCTTATTTGCATACAAATGCAAGGCTAAACCCTTATCAATTAAATTAAGAGACAATTGAGACATTTTTGCATAATTATCATTTCATGACATTATTTGCATACAAATGCAATGCTAAACCCTTATAAAATAATTTTAGGGACATTTGAGACATTTTTGGACAAAATCATATTTTTGCATAATTATCATATTTTTACCTAATTTGCATACAAATACAAGGCTTACCCCTTATCAATTAATTTAAGAGACAATTCAGACATTTCTGCATACTTATCATATTTTTGCATAATTATCATATTATGACATATTTGCATACAAATGCCAAGGCTGAACCCTTATAAAATAATTTTAGGGACATTTGAGACATTTTTGCATTATTATCATATTTTTTGCATAATTATCATATTTTTGCATAATTATCATATTTGGCCCTAATTTGCATACAAATACAAGGCTAAACCCTTATCAATTAATTTAACAGACAATTCAGACATTTTTGCGTAATTATCATATTTTTGCATAATTATCATATTTTTGCATAATTATCATATTTTGACCTAATTTGCATACAAATACAAGGCTAAACCCTTATCAATTAAATTAAGAGGACAATTGAGACATTTTTGCATAATTATCATTTTATGACATTATTTGCATACAAATGCAAGGCTAAACCCTTATCAATTAAATTAAGAGACAATTCAGACATTTTTGCGTAATTATCATATTTTTGCATAATTATCATATTTTTGCATAATTATCATATTTTGACCTAATTTGCATACAAATACAAGGCTAAACCCTTATCAATTAAATTAAGAGACAATTGAGACATTTTTGCATAATTATCATTTTATGACATTATTTGCATACAAATGCAAGGCTAAACCTTATCAATTAAATTAAGAGACAATTCAGACATTTTTTGCATAATTATCATATTATGACCTAATTTGCATACAAATACAAGGCTTACCCCTTATCAATTAATTTAAGAGACAATTGAGACATTTTTGCATAATTATCATATTTTTGCATAATTATCATATTTTTGCATAATTATCATATTTTGATCTAATTTGCATATAAATACAAGGCTAAACCTTATCAATTAAATTAAGAGACAATTCAGACATTTTTGCATAATTATCATATTTGGCCCCTAATTTGCATACGAATGCAAGGCTAAACCCTTGGTAATTAATTTCAGAGACAATTGAGACATTTTTGCATAATTATCATATTATGACCTTATTTGCATACAAATGCAAGGCTAAACCCTTATCAGTTAAATTAAGAGACAATTCAGACATTTTTGCATAATCATCATATTATGACCTGATTTGCATTCAAATGCAAGGCTAAACCCTTATCAATTAATTTAACAGACAATTCAGACATTTTTTGCGTAATTATCATTTTTTTTGCATAATTATCATATTTTGACCTAATTTGCTTACAAATACAAGGCTAAACCCTTATCGATTAAATTAAGAGACAATTCAGACATTTTTGCAAAATCGTCATATTTTGACCTAATTTGCATACAAATACAAGGCTAAACCCTTATCAATTAAATTAAGAGACAATTGAGACATTTTTGCATAATTATCATTTTATGACATTATTTGCATACAAATGCAATGCTAAACCCTTATAAAATAATTTTAGGGACATTTGAGACATTTTTGGACAAAATCATATTTTTTGCATAATTATCATATTTTTACCTAATTTGCATACAAATACAAGGCTTACCCCTTATCAATTTAATTTAAGAGACAATTCAGACATTTCTGCATAATTATCATATTTTTGCATAATTATCATATTATGACATTATTTGCATACAAATGCAAGGCTGAACCCTTATAAAATAATTTTAGGGGACATTTGAGACATTTTTGCATTATTATCATATTTTTTGCATAATTATCATATTTTTGCATAATTTTCATATTTGGCCCTAATTTGCATACAAATACAAGGCTAAACCCTTATCAATTAAATTAAGGGACAATTCAGACATTTTTGCATAATCATCATATTATGACCTAATTTGCATTCAAATGCAAGGCTAAACCCTTATCAATTAATTTAACAGACAATTCAGACATTTTTTGCGTAATTATCATATTTTTGCATAATTATCATATTTTTGCATAATTATCATATTTTGACCTTAATTTGCATACAAATACAAGGGCTAAACCCTTATCAATTAAATTAAGAGACAATTGAGACATTTTTGCATAATTATCATTTTATGACATTATTTGCATACAAATGCAAGGCTAAACCCTTATAAAATAATTTTAGGGACATTTGAGACATTTTTGCATTATTATCATATTTTTGCATAATTATCATATTTTTGCATAATTATCATATTTTGACCTTATTTGCATACAAATGCAAGGCTAAACCCTTATCAATTAAATTAAGAGACAATTCAGACATTTTTGCATAATCATCATATTATGACCTGATTTGCATTCAAATGCAAGGCTAAACCCTTATCAATTAATTTAACAGACAATTCAGACATTTTTGCGTAATTATCATTTTTTTGCATAATTATCATATTTTGACCTAATTTGCTTACAAATACAAGGCTAAACCCTTATCAATTAAATTAAGAGACAATTCAGACATTTTTGCAAAATCGTCATATTTTGACCTAATTTGCATACAAATACAAGGCTAAACCCTTATCAATTAAATTAAGAGACAATTGAGACATTTTTGCATAATTATCATTTTATGACATTATTTGCATACAAATGCAATGCTAAACCCTTATAAAATAATTTTAGGGACATTTGAGACATTTTTGGACAAAATCATATTTTTGCATAATTATCATATTTTTACCTAATTTGCATACAAATACAAGGCTTACCCTTATCAATTAATTTAAGAGACAATTCAGACATTTCTGCATAATTATCATATTTTTGCATATTTATCATATTATGACATTATTTGCATACAAATGCAAGGCTGAACCCTTATAAAATAATTTTAGGGACATTTGAGACATTTTTGCATTATTATCATATTTTTGCATAATTATCATATTTTTGCATAATTATCATATTTGGCCCTAATTTGCATACAAATACAAGGCTAAACCCTTATCAATTAATTTAACAGACAATTCAGACATTTTTGCGTAATTATCATATTTTTGCATAATTATCATATTTTTGCATAATTATCATATTTTGACCTAATTTGCATACAAATACAAGGCTAAACCCTTATCAATTAAATTAAGAGACAATTGAGACATTTTTGCATAATTATCATTTTATGACATTATTTGCATACAAATGCAAGGCTAAACCCTTATAAAATAATTGTAGGGACATTTGAGACATTTTTGGACAAAATCATATTTTTGCGTAATTATCATATTTTTACCTAATTTGCATACAAATACAAGGCTTACCCCTTATCAATTAATTTAAGAGACAATTCAGACATTTTTGCATAATTATCATATTTTTGCATAATTATCATATTTTGACCTAATTTGCATACAAATGCACGGCTAAACCCTTATCAATTAATTTAAGGGACAATTCAGACATTTTTGCATAATTATCATATTATGACATTATTTGCATACAAATGCAAGGCTGAACCCTTATAAAATAATTTTAGGGGCATTTGAGACATTTTTGCATTATTATCATATTTTTGCATAATTATCATATTTTTGCATAATTATCATATTTTGACCTTATTTGCATACAAATGCAAGGCTAAACCCTTATCAATTAAATTAAGAGACAATTCAGACATTTTTGCATAATCATCATATTATGACCTGATTTGCATTCAAATGCAAGGCTAAACCCTTATCAATTAATTTAACAGACAATTCAGACATTTTTGCGTAATTATCATTTTTTTGCATAATTATCATATTTTGACCTAATTTGCTTACAAATACAAGGCTAAACCCTTATCAATTAAATTAAGAGACAATTGAGACATTTTTGCATAATTATCATTTTATGACATTATTTGCATACAAATGCAAGGCTAAACCCTTATAAAATAATTGTAGGGACATTTGAGACATTTTTGGACAAAATCATATTTTTGCATAATTATCATATTTTTACCTAATTTGCATACAAATACAAGGCTTACCCCTTATCAATTAATTTAAGAGACAATTCAGACATTTCTGCATAATTATCATATTTTTGCATAATTATCATATTATGACATTATTTGCATACAAATGCAAGGCTGAACCCTTATAAAATAATTTTAGGGACATTTGAGACATTTTTGCATTATTATCATATTTTTGCATAATTATCATATTTTTGCATAATTATCATATTTGGCCCTAATTTGCATACAAATACAAGGCTAAACCCTTATCAATTAATTTAACAGACAATTCAGACATTTTTGCGTAATTATCATATTTTTGCATAATTATCATATTTTTGCATAATTATCATATTTTGACCTAATTTGCATACAAATACAAGGCTAAACCCTTATCAATTAAATTAAGAGACAATTGAGACATTTTTGCATAATTATCATTTTATGACATTATTTGCATACAAATGCAAGGCTAAACCCTTATCAATTAAATTAAGAGACAATTCAGACATTTTTGCGTAATTATCATATTTTTGCATAATTATCATATTTTTGCATAATTATCATATTTTGACCTAATTTGCATACAAATACAAGGCTAAACCCTTATCAATTAAATTAAGAGACAATTGAGACATTTTTGCATAATTATCATTTCGTGACATTATTTGCATACAAATGCAAGGCTAAACCCTTATCAATTAAATTAAGAGACAATTCAGACATTTTTGCATAATTATCATATTATGACCTAATTTGCATACAAATACAAGGCTTACCCCTTATCAATTAATTTAAGAGACAATTGAGACATTTTTGCATAATTATCATATTTTTGCATAATTATCATATTTTTGCATAATTATCATATTTTGATCTAATTTGCATATAAATACAAGGCTAAACCCTTATCAATTAAATTAAGAGACAATTCAGACATTTTTGCATAATTATCATATTTGGCCCTAATTTGCATACGAATGCAAGGCTAAACCCTTGTTAATTAATTTCAGAGACAATTGAGACATTTTTGCATAATTATCATATTATGACCTTATTTGCATACAAATGCAAGGCTAAACCCTTATCAGTTAAATTAAGAGACAATTCAGACATTTTTGCATAATCATCATATTATGACCTGATTTGCATTCAAATGCAAGGCTAAACCCTTATCAATTAATTTAACAGACAATTCAGACATTTTTGCGTAATTATCATTTTTTTGCATAATTATCATATTTTGACCTAATTTGCTTACAAATACAAGGCTAAACCCTTATCGATTAAATTAAGAGACAATTCAGACATTTTTGCAAAATCGTCATATTTTGACCTAATTTGCATACAAATACAAGGCTAAACCCTTATCAATTAAATTAAGAGACAATTGAGACATTTTTGCATAATTATCATTTTATGACATTATTTGCATACAAATGCAATGCTAAACCCTTATAAAATAATTTTAGGGACATTTGAGACATTTTTGGACAAAATCATATTTTTGCATAATTATCATATTTTTACCTAATTTGCATACAAATACAAGGCTTACCCCTTATCAATTAATTTAAGAGACAATTCAGACATTTCTGCATAATTATCATATTTTTGCATAATTATCATATTATGACATTATTTGCATACAAATGCAAGGCTGAACCCTTATAAAATAATTTTAGGGACATTTGAGACATTTTTGCATTATTATCATATTTTTGCATAATTATCATATTTTTGCATAATTTTTCATATTTGGCCCTAATTTGCATACAAATACAAGGCTAAACCCTTATCAATTAAATTAAGGGACAATTCAGACATTTTTGCATAATCATCATATTATGACCTAATTTGCATTCAAATGCAAGGCTAAACCCTTATCAATTAATTTAACAGACAATTCAGACATTTTTGCGTAATTATCATATTTTTGCATAATTATCATATTTTTGCATAATTATCATATTTTGACCTAATTTGCATACAAATACAAGGCTAAACCCTTATCAATTAAATTAAGAGACAATTGAGACATTTTTGCATAATTATCATTTTATGACATTATTTGCATACAAATGCAAGGCTAAACCCTTATAAAATAATTTTAGGGACATTTGAGACATTTTTGGACAAAATCATATTTTTGCGTAATTATCATATTTTTACCTAATTTGCATACAAATGCACGGCTAAACCCTTATCAATTAATTTAAGGGACAATTCAGACATTTTTGCATAATTATCATATTATGACATTATTTGCATACAAATGCAAGGCTGAACCCTTATAAAATAATTTTAGGGGCATTTGAGACATTTTTGCATTATTCTCAGACTACACACAAAGCCACCTTGACACGATGATTTGACTTTTTTGGCTTAGTTTTTCGAGCCGCTAGTTTATTCTTATAACATTCCAAGATATCACATTTTTAAATTTTGTAAAAACACTTTTATAACAGCATGAAAAATTAGAGATAATGCCTAAGCTAAAACGGGGCAGGCTTGCCCCAATTGCCATGCTTGGCACACAACTGGGCCCATTTACTTGGCAGGCTTGCCACCAAAACACTGTGGAAATTCACCGTTTAAAGTGACGGTTGAGTAGCCCCAGCTGAACGAGTGCAATAGGCGCTAACCACAGTGTTTATATATTTGTCACGTGACCTAAATTTATGTAAATTTATGTAAATTACTAAAGACTAAATTGAAACAAATACACCGCTTTTCCACCGTTTGTAGAGACGGTTGGAATAAACCCCGCTAGCACAAGCGGGCGTTTTGCGTGTAGATTTTTAAAGATTAAACACAACTTGTAAAATTGTATTTTAACGTACAACTTCAAATTAGACTTACTTAAGAACTATTAAAGTATTAGGGCATGTAACTAGTTTAAATGGAGTCACAGCCGGTCGCTCCCAGCCAATTCCTGCCTATATTTAAGAAGTTTGTATACTTTGTCTATTTGTTAATCTGGCGGTGAATTAAGGGGAGGAGGTGGGTTTCTTTTTGTGTTGAGGCTTCGAAAATCTAAGCCGAAGTGTGACGCTTTACTGCGCGCCAGTAGTATGTAGTGGGTAAACCTGATTTTGCTACATTGTATCAATTCGCTTTGTTTCAATGGGTAATTATCATGCAGACCCGCGCTCGTTGGCTTTCTGCCAGCAAGGTTTGGGCCAGGTGGCAGTTCATTCATAATATTTACTACTGCACCAAGGCAACCATCAGCTGATTCGCATAGCGTTTGGACCACCGTGTGTTTGTGGAGAATAATGTATTTTATCTTGTAGTGATAAAATTAATTATTCTCAGACTACACACAAAGCCACCTTGACACGATGATTTGACTTTTTTGGCTTAGTTTTTCGAGCCGCTAGTTTATTCTTATAACATTCCAAGATATCACATTTTTAAATTTTGTAAAAACACTTTTATAACAGCATGAAAAATTAGAGATAATGCCTAAGCTAAAACGGGGCAGGCTTGCCCCAATTGCCATGCTTGGCACACAACTGGGCCCATTTACTTGGCAGGCTTGCCACCAAAACACTGTGGAAATTCACCGTTTAAAGTGACGGTTGAGTAGCCCCAGCTGAACGAGTGCAATAGGCGCTAACCACAGTGTTTATATATTTGTCACGTGACCTAAATTTATGTAAATTTATGTAAATTACTAAAGACTAAATTGAAACAAATACACCGCTTTTCCACCGTTTGTAGAGACGGTTGGAATAAACCCCGCTAGCACAAGCGGGCGTTTTGCGTGTAGATTTTTAAAGATTAAACACAACTTGTAAAATTGTATTTTAACGTACAACTTCAAATTAGACTTACTTAAGAACTATTAAAGTATTAGGGCATGTAACTAGTTTAAATGGAGTCACAGCCGGTCGCTCCCAGCCAATTCCTGCCAAACGCGCAAAGCGCGCCCCACTGGGACGACTGGAAGTGCACTCCCCCAAACCCAGAGCCCGATGACTATAACCCAAATTAGCACAGACGGTAGGGGACAATTTAAACAAATGCTGCATCAATGCAAGCTCAAATATTGGCCCGAAATTCTATTTTTTCCGTAGGCGATAAATGGACGCCATCGTAGCGAAACAGGGCGAAGTCTGACCATCTGAACTGGGGGTGGTTAAGTACCGACGCGCCGATGCGCTTGCTTATAGTGAACGGGCCCATTTTTTAACCGCCCGTCGTTTTAATTTCATTTTTGACTGGTCATCAGTCGCACCGAAGTAGAAAGCGCGCGGCAATATATCTGACCAAACCACCCGAGTCTCGGGGTAGTTGTCGCGACAACGCTGCATAAAAGTACAAATTCGCTGGCGAATACAGAACCAATCCGTGCCGCCTAAATCGTTAGTGCCCAAATTAATAATTAGCATGGCCGGCAGAGGCCATGGGGTTCGAAGTTTAGATACTATCAACAGTTAAGTTGTCCCAATGGCCTGGACCCCACCAGAGCCCTGTTTCGGCCCTCTTAAACCAAACGACCCTAGAGGCAATACATAATTAAGGCAGCATGGGCCTCAAATGATTTAACATTTCTTTCCCTTTGGACACGAGAACAAATGCCCAAGGCCCGTAATAAACCCTAAGAAAAGTCCCATAGCGTTGTTAGGAGCCCTATGTATTGTTGTGCAGTGTTATGTACACAAATAATACAATTGAGGCTTATTGCAGCGTTTATACATGTAATTAACTTCCACCAAGCTGATATTCAATTATGGGAAGGGCGAAAAACTCCTGACAAAACCTCATTTTAAGCTCTGACTTAATCATAAAATTTGAGGAGAAAAAACAGGAGGAAATTCCCTTCCGGCTCCAATTGGCAGCCGAGTATGCATACTCCAGAATTGATACCAGGCAAAAACGACAAACAATGTCTCATCTGACCGACCTTAACAGGAGGCACTGGAAAAATTGCTCAGACAAGAGTGACCGCTCCAGTCTTGCGGTCTTGACTATAGTACACCATACACAAACTTGCTGTCACTCAACAGTTGTCCAAATGACCTGGACCCAACGAGAGCCCTGTTTCGGCCCTATTTAACCAAACGACCCTATAGGGGTGATACATCATATGAAGCCGCATGGGCCTCAGATTATTTAACACGGAAATTTAACGGTACCCGTTAATTTCCTTTGCCTTTGGAAACGAGAACAAATGCCCGAGGCCTGTTAATTTGCTGTTATAAACCCAAATAAAAGTCCCACAATGCAAAAGGAGCACAATGTATTATTATGCAGTATCCGCATATTAAAGGCTGTGATATTAAAGGCTGATATCATAATGATAACACGTACATGTTCCACAAGAAGACAATGCTTCGTAACTGTGCACTGCTCCAAGGAAAGGCAAACAACAAAAACCTGCAGGAAAACCGCATATGGATTGAGAAAC
This sequence comes from Crossaster papposus, assembly GCA_037893245.1. NCBI lineage: Eukaryota > Metazoa > Echinodermata > Asteroidea > Velatida > Solasteridae > Crossaster > Crossaster papposus. The sequence continues at coordinate 18,802 of JBAIAA010000472.1, forward strand.
AAATGGCTAAACGTATTTCCAGCCCTTAGTGGCAGCGACTCAGTATCATGAAACTCTAGAATCAATCAAAGTGGGTAATGTGAAATAGATGGGCCTCGGCATTTTTTTCATTACTCCCATATGAACAAAATAAGTTGGTATAACTACATGTAGGCAAACGGTAGCCGTGCAATAAAATTATAAAATCCTTAAACACAACCCTCTGACGTACATTATACACCAATAAAAACAATGTAATAACAGGAGATTCGTGCAACTCGTAACCCGAATGAACTCGAAACTGAAATCAAACTTAAGTGTGTCGCATTGAAATATATTCACAGAAGTGTTACTGTTATTACAGATATAGATGCACATGTACATCTACATGCATCAACGTAGGCTAGGATTAAACGACAAACCATAAGCAGGTCAAAAAGGATACATTGTAAAAGAACAAGATACATTTACATGTAGGTCACACACTCCGCTATGAACGGCCCATGCATGCCATACACGCTGCGCGTGTAACTTGCTACATTTCAAGGTCAAATGGCACGAGACGCAATGACGTCGCGCTCCGTTCACGTCCCATGCGCGCCCCTCTATGAGTCTGTCTGTACGTCGTCTGGCGTCTCGACTTTGCTCCCATAGAAAAACGTACATGTAAACAAACTAGCAATGACGCCCCTATAGCTCAGGTAGTAATGGTGGGCTATACATTACTGCCTGTTTTGCCACGATCAATAAAACTTCAATGTAAACAAGATGAACATTATAGTAGTAGAATATATCATACAATAGCTTACTCTACCTGTTAAGAACCAATTAACTATTATAACTAAAATCACACAAAGGATACTTATACATTTGTCGACATATTTCCATCAAATTCCAGTAGTAGTTAGAGATAAATTGTCCCAGCACTTGACGACGGTTATCCACCGATTTCAACTTGAAATCGAAATCCAAATCAATCCATCAAGCAATCAGACAAACTTCTGTCCAAACAGGTCGGACTTGAGGGCGAGAAATGTCCACACTGTGACCGATGTTTATGTCCTGTGTCCGGGTGAATGTTTGAGATCGTGGAACGCTGACTTTAGCCTGCACTTTAGTCCCTGTTCTTGATGAACTTTTGGAACCGCGTGGTCTGGCCATCCTGCAAACAAAAAAGAAAACTCAACGCAGCAGTTGTCTGTTGCCAAGTACATATGCTGTGTTGCTCAAGTTCTGTTACTGAAAAATGCAGGCTATGGGTTTCACGGTTTTTCTTTGTAATTGTTAATGATAAGCATGAGGATTTCTTGGCCCGGATTGCAGGTTAATCCTGACATTTTGTTTTTATTTATTTTTTATTTCTTAGTTAAGATTAAACATCGAAACACAGGGCAGAGATCTGCCACAAATACGTTTCAAACAGTAGATTCGTAGAATTAAACAAATAACGCTGTCGCCTGCGTACAAAATTGCCACAAAATTAGCAAATGTAAATATGTGACTAGGAAGTGAATAGCGAACAATTGTCACATGATTTTAGACAAAAGCAAGCCCAAGTGCTATCATTATATTAGAGAAAAATTACAACTGTCAAATACAAGGCGCTCAAATATTTAGTAGACACAAAATGTTACAAGCCATGACCACCATTAAGAACCTGTGACCAGAGCTCACCATGGAGCAAATAAGACCGACCGAAATCAATACGAGTGAGCAGAAGAAACCACAAGCAGCTAAATGGAGGTCTGCCTCAACCTTAGAAGCAGTTTATACAATTCTGCATTAATTATATACTGTATATGAATGGGGAATAATTTCCTACCTACCTACCCCTTTTTAAATGGCATGTAATCGCAAAAAGAGCATTCATTTATTTTTGTTATTTATTTATTTTGATATTTTTTTAATTTTATTTTTTATATTATTATTATTATTTTATTCACGTCTTTTTAGGCCTATTCTTAGTCGAAAATCTCATGCCTGTGTGACCAAAATTGCTTTGCTCCTATTTACCAATCCAGCAAATGAAAAGGTGGCCTCACTATAACTACTAGTACTAGGCCCTAGATCACAAACCAAATGCAGGAATTGTGGTCAACGCTTGCTTATGTTAGCTGTGAACTTAATATGCTAGTTAAGCCATGCAATACATGCTATAGTATACAAGCACATGTAGGCCTAGGCATATTGATACAGCCTAGGCCTAGCCTGTCATATTATTTCAACTAGGGCCTAAGAATGAGTCTACACACTATATGGCCGTGCAAATTAGTTAGAACTCAAACGTAAAATAAAATAGCCTAGGTAGCCTAGGGCTAGGCCCATGTACTCCTCAGTATTCCGAAAACCTTGTTTAAATTTAGGCTATCCCTTGGAACAATTTTTAATTCAACTAACTTGTGTAATTCTAAATAACGTTAGACGAACAGGCATGTGCAGCTTAACATAATTTTTTGTCATGTTTTCCGGTTCAAAAGCACTAATCACAAGAGACTTGCGCCATGTAAACCGTGTCAGCACAGCCTACATCAAGTCACGTCACTGTTCGACAGTAAACACGGACAATGACGGCCGAACTGCAACAACAAAAACATTGCCCAGACTGCGGGCTAGAATAATGATAATTGGAAAACCCTCACCTCGAATTCCACTAAATCTTGACATGCTTGAACTTGAGTTGAAGCTATTCTGTATTCACGCCACGATGAACTCACAAGTGAGAAAACGTCACTGAAGAGCCCACCACTCACTAGGGTTGTAAGTTTTTGAAAATGAACCATGCATGCTTGCTCCGAGTGGCTCGAACAAGGTGGGCACTGGGCGTGCGAACACACGCCGACCGTCGACCGTCGACTGCAGCTATGAACGGCGGTGCGTAGACCGGGGCTGTGACGCGGAGTACATCCGCGTTTATTACGGGATCCATCGGTGGTCACAGTTTTGCTTGACTTATCCGGCAGCGACGACCACTAACCAAGGGTATGTGACGGCTTCTTCAGCTGGAGCAGCATTTGGAGCATCCCAGGAATCGAAAAGAAGAGGAATTCAAGTGACAAAACGTGTAGGCCCTTTACGTTTACGGCGTTTTTTTCTGCGGCTGTATTGCCCTACAACAAGCGGAGCCCAGCTTAGGCCTAACGGTAACCGGCAACTGGGGAGGTCCGTACTCGATGTCTTCAAAAGGTCACGAAAACCACTGATAATATCATCAAACCCGATAACATCGTTCCTGGGATGTCTATGAGACACTCTACTCAGTACATTTTAAAAGAAAACGAAAACAACAGTAGAAATCCGACCGGATATTTTGCTATCTACGGAGAAAATTTTCTTTTTGTGTTGAGGCTTCGAAAATCTAAGCCGAAGTGTGACGCTTTACTGCGCGCCAGTAGTATGTAGTGGGTAAACCTGATTTTGCTACATTGTATCAATTCGCTTTGTTTCAATGGGTAATTATCATGCAGACCCGCGCTCGTTGGCTTTCTGCCAGCAAGGTTTGGGCCAGGTGGCAGTTCATTCATAATATTTACTACTGCACATGGGCGGATACAGGGGGGGGGTCCAAGGGGTCCGGACCCCCCTTTTTTCTTGAGTGAAAAAAACCCAAAAAAACAAAAAAAAGGAAAAAAACCACAATGTATTTCACCTAACAAGCAACGTACATAGGCCCCTACATGTACACGCATACATACGTGTATTATTCTCAAACCACACACACAAAATAACAACCATATAGACTATGATTTGACTTTTTTGGCTTAGTTTTTCGAGCCGCTATTTTGTTTATTCCTTCTTATTGCATTTCAGGCAATTACATATTTTAATTTTTTTAACGCTTTCATAAGCTTGAACGGGGCAGGCTTGCCCCAAATGCCATGCTTGGCTCACCACTGGGCCCATTTACTTGGCAGACTTGCCAATAAAAACACTGGAATTTCACCGTTTGAAGTGACGGTTGAGTAGCCCCAGCAGAACGAGTGCGATAGGCGCTAACCACAGTGTTTATATATTTGTCACGTGACCTAAATTTAAGCTAAATTTATGTAAATTACTAAACACTAAATTGGAACAAACACGCCGCTTTTTCCACCGTTTGAGACGGTCGGAATAAACCCCGCTAGCACAAGCGGGCGTTTGGCGTGTAGTTTTTTAAAGATTAAACACAACTTGTAACATTTTATTTTAACATACAACTTTAAATTAAACTTACTTAATAACTATTATAGGGCTTGTAATTTGTTTATTATTTTAAATGGAGTCATTGCCGGTCGCTCCCAGCCAAATCCTGCCTATGTTAAGTATGCCTAAGGTTTATGACCAATTAACCGTTACCTTACACGTAGTGTGAGTCAGTGTGCGCTGTTTTGAAATCCAAACTTCCAATACCGGTATCCATAATATACTCCTCTGGTCAAAATTTATTTCAAGTTATCATTTACCAAAAATGGTAAATATTAGATTTTAAAAAAAAATGGTATAAAAATCAGGCTTCATATTGCCACAACATTAACAAAAAATAGGTAGAAATTGGCCTCAGATTGCGCCAGAAAGCACCTAATAAACCAAAAAATGTCAGGGCCCTTAAGCGGGCCCTGAACCCCGGCCGCAGGGACTTCGCGCTACGCGATCGTGATGTGCGCTTCGCGTACATGCTTCCCAGTTACATGTACTCAAATTGTTAAACACCCACATTTTTTTTTTACACACCCAATTCACAAAATCCTGCCTAAGACCTTGGGTGGACCCCCCCTTTAAAAAAATCCTGGATCCGCCCATGCTGCACCAAGGCAACCATCAGCTGATTCGCATAGCGTTTGGACCACCGTGTGTTTGTGGAGAATAATGTATTTTATCTTGTAGTGATAAAATTAATTATTATCATATTTTTGCATAATTATCATATTTTTGCATAATTATCATATTTTGACCTTATTTGCATACAAATGCAAGGCTAAACCCTTATCAATTAAATTAAGAGACAATTCAGACATTTTTGCATAATCATCATATTATGACCTGATTTGCATTCAAATGCAAGGCTAAACCCTTATCAATTAATTTAACAGACAATTCAGACATTTTTGCGTAATTATCATTTTTTTGCATAATTATCATATTTTGACCTAATTTGCTTACAAATACAAGGCTAAACCCTTATCAATTAAATTAAGAGACAATTCAGACATTTTTGCAAAATCGTCATATTTTGACCTAATTTGCATACAAATACAAGGCTAAACCCTTATCAATTAAATTAAGAGACAATTGAGACATTTTTGCATAATTATCATTTTATGACATTATTTGCATACAAATGCAATGCCAAACCCTTATAAAATAATTTTAGGGACATTTGAGACATTTTTGGACAAAATCATATTTTTGCATAATTATCATATTTTTACCTAATTTGCATACAAATACAAGGCTTACCCTTATCAATTAATTTAAGAGACAATTCAGACATTTCTGCATAATTATCATATTTTTGCATATTTATCATATTATGACATTATTTGCATACAAATGCAAGGCTGAACCCTTATAAAATAATTTTAGGGACATTTGAGACATTTTTGCATTATTATCATATTTTTGCATAATTATCATATTTTTGCATAATTATCATATTTGGCCCTAATTTGCATACAAATACAAGGCTAAACCCTTATCAATTAATTTAACAGACAATTCAGACATTTTTGCGTAATTATCATATTTTTGCATAATTATCATATTTTTGCATAATTATCATATTTTGACCTAATTTGCATACAAATACAAGGCTAAACCCTTATCAATTAAATTAAGAGACAATTGAGACATTTTTGCATAATTATCATTTTATGACATTATTTGCATACAAATGCAAGGCTAAACCCTTATAAAATAATTTTAGGGACATTTGAGACATTTTTGGACAAAATCATATTTTTGCATAATTATCATATTTTTACCTAATTTGCATACAAATACAAGGCTTACCCCTTATCAATTAATTTAAGAGACAATTCAAACATTTTTGCATAATTATCATATTTTTGCATAATTATCATATTTTGACCTAATTTGCATACAAATGCACGGCTAAACCCTTATCAATTAATTTAAGGGACAATTCAGACATTTTTGCATAATTATCATATTATGACATTATTTGCATACAAATGCAAGGCTGAACCCTTATAAAATAATTTTAGGGGCATTTGAGACATTTTTGCATTATTATCATATTTTTGCATAATTATCATATTTTTGCATAATTATCATATTTTGACCTAATTTGCATACAAATACAAGGCTAAACCCCTTATCAATTAATTTAAGAGACAATTGAGACATTTTTGCATAATTATCATATTTTTGCATAATTATCATATTTTTGCATAATTATCATATTTTGATCTAATTTGCATATAAATACAAGGCTAAACCCTTATCAATTAAATTAAGAGACAATTCAGACATTTTTGCATAATTATCATATTTGGCCCTAATTTGCATACGAATGCAAGGATAAACCCTTGTTATACTCAAACTCCAAAAGTAAGTACCAGAGACAGATTTTGTTTTGTGTCACTTGCCACAGCTTCAATTTTAATCAACGTTCTTCAACCGGAATACCAAAGATTACGGGCAAACCGGATAACGAGTACTAAAACACATACCAATAGTCCAAACATTAACATTAGGTGATACCCATGACCACCACTCCACACATGGAGAAATAAAAACACTCAAGAAAAGGATTGTGATACCTAAGACCACAATGCAACTAGTGATACCCAATGACCACTCACCAACGGCCGTTGTGGAAAATATCAGAGGTGCTCAATTTTGAGCATTTGCTTAACCTGCTCATTTGCGGGTTAATCATGCAACAATCAAATAGCAAAATGTACTGGTTATAGCCCGAGTGGAACATCCTAGGCTATAGATTCTTAAATAAAAGTTTGATCTCCACACTGGTTATTAAACTGGATCAGACCGTCCGTGTGGCACATCACAGGGCCCAATAATTGTTGTTAACTGATCAAATTTGTTTATTCAATCTAAAACGTATCGATTGACCACAATTTTCCTCAAAACCAGAATTATGGAGCTCGGCCTCTTCTGGGGCACCAAAAATCGCCAATCGCGAGAAGCGCGACCCACAGAAGAAAAAGAGAACCAAAAACCCAAAGGGGGACTTAAATCAGGGACAGAATGCAGCGGCGCAAATTATCCCGAAAGATCGCATTGCCTACCGCAGAGAGGTGTACCCCATCCATCCGGAATAGGTTAGCAGCTGACCAAGTCAACTGTGGGTGCCCAAGCACACTGATTCCTCACTTACGGCATCAGGACCGCGCCCAACGGTTCGTTGCCCACCGTACATGCTCCATTCATTTTTTCAAGTTTGCGTCATAGTAGCAGAGGCGGGGCAAAATACATGACCAAACAAGCCTGGTATTTAGAAACCTCCCTCTGCATTCCGTCAGCATGACAGCTAGTGTCTGTCTGAACGCAAGAAAGTCTAGCTGCACTAAATCCTTGGTCCCAATATGCATTAAAATAATGCGCACTTCACCTAAGTTGTCCAACCTATCTTGCAATTGATGCATGCAGGCTCCACTTCGCCCTTTCTGAAGTCGGGACATCTGAACAGAACGCCGCCCATCCAACCAGGGAGTCTCCCACAATCCATGCACACCCTTGCTCTAGCGGGGTAACACCTAACACAACAAAAACAAATGCAAATATTTGCTTAAACCACATTGCAATTGAGTACGGGGAAGGGACGAAGGTAACTGGCTAGTGCTGCTGAGCGCCATCGTCCCATACGCTGTACAGTCGACTCCCGTTATAACGAACTCCGCGGGACCTTGTCGAAGTGTTCATTCTATCCGAATTTCTTATTATTCGACCCAATGGTTTCTAACCCATTGTTCACTTTGTATAGACCCTGTACGTACGAGACCAAAATACACCCTTGCAACATGAAGACAAATTTACACGTAATGTGTTGTTTGTTGTTATATGAGAAGCAAAATGTTACATGTAGGTGTGTTAATAATATAACAATTACCGACCATGCCTGTCCAAGCAATTAGCACTATCCCTTTAAATAGGTTTTTCATCAGCAAGATGAATTAACTGACATGACAAACATCAATCGCTGATACTGCTTACTATTTCAATCTGAATGAAAAGCCATGGATTTTTAAGCTTTCGTTATAAATGGGGTTATCGAGAATTCTCGTTGTAACAGGAATTTTGTACAAACCATGTTCGTTATAAGCGAATATTTACCCATAGACACGTGTACAGTTTTGCCGGAACCAAGGATAATGTTCGTAATAACCGGAATTTTGTTGCATTCGTTTTTGTACTAACTACTTGAGTCGCCTGTATATCTGCGAAAGGAATGCCCAATGCATAATCAGTGGAAGCAGCTCCCATACGAAATGAGTGCGATCTATAATGCGCGTTTGAGACCCCACAGCATGACAAGGCTGTTTGCAACACTCTATTAAAGTGGTAGCGGGGTAAGAGGTTGACTATCAGTGTGACCAAAAAAGTGGGCCCTGTGTACGAGGGCGACTGTAAATATATTTAAGTAGCGCTGACAATGGGCAGAGGGTTACATCGCCCCATAAGGGGGGGCCGCGCTGATTGTTTTTAGTCTGGCGCAAAGACAATGTTATCGACCCGGACCTATGCAAAACTGCCTGCTGCATATTGGCCCGGGAATTTGCTGCAAACACACAAACCCGCAAAAAACAAAAATTGCAAGAAGCATACACTGTAAACCATGTGTTTAAGATTTAAACACACGAATAAACACCTATCTGTGACAGTTTTTAAACATGTGACGCAGTTTATCCCCTAAACATGTTTAACCCTAAAACACACCGAGTGTTTAAATTCATAACGTAGACGGTGTTTAATTTCTAAACAGTTGGTGTGTTTAAATAATATACACTTGTAGTGTGTAAATTGTAAATACTAAGGGTGTTTAAAAAATAAACACACATTAAAAAAATAACACGTCAAACTGTTTTTATATTAAACATGCGACACGTTTATTGCCTGTGACAGATTTTAAACATGTGACGCCGTTTATTATTATTTTGAAGTGTTTACTTTTACAAATGTGTTTAATTCGTGAACACAATTACTTTTTAAGAAATATTATAAGCTGCAGTTAAAATGCTTGATATGTCTAATGAAGTTGAATTTCAGAGCAATGAAAATTTGAGTGTAAGGCAAAGGAACGATGGCTGACATGACAGGACCAGTGCTGTGTAGTGTTCCATTTAGTAATTACAGCAGCAAATCTGTTGATGTCCTATAATGCCAAATAAAAGTGCATTTTAACAAACGTTTTAGCAAAATTAAATCACGTTTACTGAACTATATAATATGTTAATTTGTAAAAAAAATCCTGTACACATTGAATATTAGACTCGAGTATTATACTTAAATTTCAGTGTGATTGTAGCATTTGTGCCCTCTCAAATAGTGATTACATGTGATGATGATAACGATGACAATAATAATACCACGTATTTTATGTGAACATATTCAAACACAACATTAAAACAATGAACTTAGTATAAAAACCTGTGTTGATTAAAACACATGAAAATCACCAGATAAAAAGATAAAAAGATAACAAAATAAAAAGCAGGATCAGAAGTTGTCGAACAAAATATTATATAGGAGTTACATTCATTAAGAATACTGACACTGGATTAAAAAAACCAGAAACATTAACATTACAACAAGAATACTTTCTATAAAACCCGTTGCAAATCAAAACCATTTTGGAAAGGATGTATTTGTTCAGAAGCATCTTAAAATGGCTTAAAGGGAATATACATCATTTGCTTTTGCTGTAATTTTCAGAAATGGATGGAATTGGGGGGGATGGGGGGGGGGGGGGGTTGGAAATATATAGCAAATAGAGTTACACTGACTTTTTGAAGGTTTTGGGTTCGAAAATGCTATAAAAACCAAGAAAAACAATTGTTTTCCTGTATTCTGGTTCCCCGACTCCATATAAGAAGAAACAGAGCAGTTTACATACATTGGTGAATTGTAAGGTCAGGGAACCAGTCTAGCTGGCTCGTACCCGTTCATAGGTTTGTAATCGATTGCAAACAAGTGCGATGGTCAATTGGGGCCAGTATTTGAAAAAAAGTCATTTTTTTCAAACGCTGATCGGCCGATCAGAGTTGGAAATTGATACAAAAATACCACTTTTCTTTAAAATGACAGTTGAGTATACCAGGTACATGTACCATGATTTTACAGGATCCTTTACACTGTCATTTACTAACAGTCCAGCAAGGCATTTCAAAATGATTTGGTAGTTTTATTTTTTTGATGTTTGCAAATGTTGTATTTTCCCTTTAAGCTCAATTGTAGCAATTCTGACATGAACCGGTGAGCTGAAAAGAAGGAAATTTGCTGGACTGTGTCGTCCTGCAGAAAAATGACCAGATGAGGCGATTCTAGGGGTTTTGTCGTGGTAGCTTTGTCCACATCAGCAGCATCCTATATGTAAATAGTTAATGAATGATTTCATTAAGATGTGCTCAATCATACTGGGAAAATCGTGAGGAAAGTGAAACTCAATTTAACACATTCATTTCCATTAAGTGCTTTTGGTACAAATATGGGCACTTGTCTAAAATCAATTACCTTCGACCGTAGTGACAAATTCGGCCCAGAATAGGACACAGATGCAAACCCATTTGTGACTTTTCATTAGAAAGTGGTGCGTTATAATTATATGAAGTTACATGTACACTGTCCTAATGATTGTATATGTTGTGAGAAACAGTCACTTTGATGTTGAATGAATTTTAAGACTGCACAGTGGAAAATCTTTTGATTTGTATTTGAGGCATAGAAATAGTTAAGCTCATACTATCATTAGAATGATGAATATTTGCTCCCATCATTACGCCAACAGTGGTGCGGAATAAGATTCAGTGTAAAAAAGACACTTACCTTGTTTTCTTTGACGTATGCTTCACTGAGTTGCAAGGGATTCAGACGAACTAGCTCTGAAAATACCAGACAAGAAATAATTATTAACAGCTACATTTTTTGTCCATGATGTAAGATATCATCAACTTTGCTAGTGGATTTGTGTTGCCTCGCTACTACTACTACTAGTACTAGATTGCCCAAGCTATAAACTTAGGAATTTGGGTCAGCTTGCCAGGGTCAACAAAGGTTTGATGTCAAGGGAGCGTCCCTGTCTCCATCGACAACTTCACGGTCCATAGAATGGCGGTAGAACTACCTAAACAGGACAATGCAGGCCGAAAAAAATGCCTCCAAGGAACTTCAACTTAGTCTTCCAAACAATTAGCATTCACACAAATAATTAATGTTTATGCGTCGAGTAGTCCTTTGAAAAAAATGTAGAATGTTGACTCCTGTTTATGTTCAATTTTCACTAATTTTGCCATGCATGTGTGGTGTACCGCCAATAAGGAGGTCCGCTCAAATGATTAGATTTAAGGACGCCAAGGACAAATCAGAAACAGACAAAATTAAAACACCAGGAGTCAAATTATGATTGGTTTTATGAACTTAATTGTTACAGTTCCTTATTTACAAAATCAATTACAATACTAAGTAGTTCTCGATCTGAATCTCAATCTAACTCACAAAACAAGTGTTACAAAAAGGCCTTAGGGCTAGGCCTACTTAGCTTCAACTTCATTTCAAGCTCTATAAATTGTAATATTAAAATAAGTTCCCAATGGTAAATTATAATCACAAAGTTTGTATTCTAATGTTGCCAGATTCAAAGTGAAGGCTTATCATGGAGCTATAGCTCCATGATAAGATTCACCGGTTCCCTAACGCCTAGCCAGTGTACGGCTGTTGTGAACTAGGCCTCCAAATTGCACCAGTGACAATCGTATTGCAATAAATCAACATGTGGCACACGGTAAATAAAACTTTGAGATTGTGAAGACTTATTCACCCCAAAATCACTCCTTTTGTCAACATGAAATAAACTAAAACCTAGCCCAGCGGTAGCAGAGAACTTGCATTATGACATTAGAATGTAAAGATAACACAAATTGTGCTCATTTTAAACTACAATGTTGGTTTTCAAGCACAAAAATGTGCATACGGTACTCACACGTTGGTGTGCAGGCAGAAAAGGGCTGATATTCGCGCGTTAAGCGTTAACCACGGCATACTGAGTGCGCGTTTGTATACATTTTTCTGGGCTGTGTGCCAATTACCAGTACGGTGCCTCGTGAAAGACGTCTCACGACATTATGTAGACCAAATCCTAAATTCATGCCCCCCCCCCCCCCCCCCCCCCAAACATCACCATCAAATTGTTTTAACCTACTCATGCTACTGTTGAAATAAAGTTGAAATCCTAGTGATGCTTGCTAACAGTTAAGTTTACGTTTATAACATTATTAATCAAAGTCTTTATGAAAAACTCACCTGAATTGACATGCAAACTGTTACTTAGTGCTGCACGATAATGACACGTCCGGTCGTCCGCGCGCTTAGCTTGCTGCATCCAGTGGAAATTTATTTCGACGTGGCGGTTATTTTTTGGCGCGATTTCAATCATCATCATTCATTTTAAACACTCTGACGTGTCGCATGTTTATATTGTGTTTAAAATGCGAAACGGAAATGACTTATCATGACTTGTATTATTTAATTATTTAATTAAAAACGAAATTTTAATGTAATGTCAAGGAATAATACTTGTACTAGCCACTAAAATTGGAATAAGAGACGTTTTATGAATGGCGATAGGTAAACACCTATACCAAATAAAAAAATAAACACCACGTGTTTAGTTTATAAACGCTAAATATGATTAATTCTGTCACACTGTGTTTATGCGTTAAACATACTGTTTATTTTTTAAACGCGTCACACGTCCTTGCGTTTTACAGTGTAGCGGAGCGAAAAAGTGTCACCTCATGTTGCGACAAACAAACCTCCGGCAGAACTGTCATAATTCGTGAAAGTAACGCCAGCGATATAGGGGACCTGTGGTCTTGACCTGAAACACTACGCCTACAACCTTCCAGTACTTTTGTTACCATGTAAGTGTCCGTTGGGTACCGACAGCTGACCCCAGCCACATATGTTGCAATCGTTCCTGGAGAATATTGCTGTATGGAAAGCCACGCTATGAACTCACCTGTGCGTTAAGGGTTAACAACCCGACTACCGGTTGTGGATTGACGAAAAACACAAAAAACATTCCACCCTGATGTGTATGCCTTCTGTGTATTTCGTGCAAAGGCTAGCTATAGCAACCTACGCATTTCATACTCTACCATATTGTGGGAAGAGTTGGAAGCGGAGTCATCTCTCGCTCGGCCTGGGGGGCTAAGGCAAAGCAGCGTGGCATCTGAAAACGAGATAATGCATCAGTTTTGTCATTCTTTACACCGGGGATGTGAACTGCCTTAAAAATTATATGGGATTTCAAACACTCCACAATAAGCAAATGAATCAAGTGCATGGCTTTAAAACAAGGTGAAGGCTGACCGTTAATAATGTGTAACACTGCATTGTTATCAGACTAACACTTTACTTTGCTATTGGCCAAAGGAGGACTCCATGCAAGGACAGCCGCAATTATTGGGTATACATGTAGTTCTAGGGGGGGGGGGGGGGGCAGCAATGAATGGGGTAGACCCTCTCCATTGCTGCCACGACCCTGCAGCAATATTAAAATATGACCCTTAAAATATGCTCCAAAACCAAGTAACCAACAGAAGCCGCAGCATCTGTAAAAAAATAAAATAAAAATGAGTGTTTCGTACGAATCCCATTCTTGGTTCAAAATTGGGGTTACTCCATTGTACTCTCGCAAAAATGTTAACCACATCAATAGGTCAAGCTTGGCCCCATTTGTTATACGCACTCTGTGCCATCGTTGATTTGCCCCTATGTCAAAGAAATAAGCCGCCTAAAAACAGCCCGACCTGGCAACACAGCCCTGCACAAGAAATTGAGGGAACCATCAAGGGATTAAATTTGGACCAACTTTGCTTTAGGTTTTGCAAGCATTGCCCGAATTGGACTACATAGTGCGTCAACTTTGTCAAAGGGAACCCTCACTTGTCACTAATTCACCATTAATTCTAGCCCCAAATATGCAAGAACCTGAGGCGGTACTTTGCTTTAGGTTTTGCAAGCATTGCCCGAATTTGACTGCCTAGTGCGTCAACTTTGTCAAAGGGAACCCTCACTTGCCACTAATTCACAATTAATTCTAGCCCCAAATATGCAAGAACCTGAGGCGGTATTTTCGTAGCATTGGGAACTCTTCAATACCCACATAATGTTTGGAAATTGCTTAGGCGTGTCTGACAAGTTAAATCTTGTGGTGAGATTGGTAGGAGGCGAAACGCAGACTTGATATCTGATTTTGCTAATCCCGCACCCCTTCCTGCTTGAAAGACCGTTAATTAATCTCTGACCTAGGTTCGTCAGCACTACTCACGCACCCTAAGCCGGTCACGTTATTCCCCCCATCCCAAGGAGCCGAGGGCAAATGCATTTCAAGTGGGGTACGTGGTGATTGTACAGGGAGATGACGCAATTGAATAGATACACAAGCTTCCATAGAAAATAACGGGGCCCCCGTCGTACTTATTCCACCCACTTGGCTCAAATTGAGACTAGTTTGATTCCAAATGCCCGACGCCATCGGCCTACCCTGTGCCGAGGTAAATATGGGTCTATTATTAGCATTAAGCCTATTACAAATACTTGCCTCTGACAAATTACCTTTGCTCATTACCGACTTACCAGTAACTGGCCCAATTCCCATCATCCGACTGACCTCACCCGACCCACAGGTGATTGAACCTACTGTCTGTGGTTGATACCCAAGAGATGGCTGGACAGTATAGAAATAAATGGCACATCTGCTGCAGGACTGCCGATGGCCACTGGATACGCTGATGCCAATGCTGGCTGAGCTGCCAGCAGAACTGGCAAAGGCGCCTGCTGCTCTGGAGTAAACTAACCCTGCTGAATGAAAACTATAGATGCCGACTTTAACCAAACAAGAATTAGCAAGTAATTGTACACTTAATAAATACAAAAATGGCTTCAACGCTAGGCGCATGTACATGTGTACAATGCACAGCGAAATTTGTGGTGAATAGTTGACGACTGAACGTCGTACAAATTTGACATCTTTAAGCCCACAAATCCGACAGTTTTCAAAAGCAACACAGTGTGCTCCCCAGCATATTAATCAACTGAATTAGAGACGCATGCCACAAGCCCTGGATGAATGTCCCCCTTTATTCTGAGAGGTAGCCACGCAATGGCATCATTAGTACCGGTACAACAAACTAATATTGTCCGTTTGACTACAACAAGGCGAAAGCCGTGTGATCATATCTATATACTTCAGTTCTACAGCCTGTGTGTCCGTCTTTCTTGCTATTAATTCCTACGTTGTTCAAGTTACCCAGTGTATAAACACGCCTAAAGCAAATTTAAAGAAAAAGGTTGTATTTTTTAACTGTCGCCGTCGGTCTATTTTATAAGGTTACCTGGTTTTCTTCCGGAGTATTGCTTTCAAAAAATACGGTGCAGGCACCCCATATTGTGTGGGACGATTTGCTGACACAGCCGACTTGGGACCGGTGCCGTCTGTACCGAAGCTAGCTGTAGACCTGGCACCCCATCTGGTGCCGGCTGGACCCAAGTCTAACTTAGCAGCACCACAGGCACAAGATACGGTGCCTGCTTGACTGATGTTGCAGGATGACTTGCCACCCCACATGGTGCCGACTGGACCGTAGTTGGCCGTTGACAATTGGCACCCAGGCTGTACCGCAGTTGCACTTGCATTTCAATTTCCTGCCGACTCGGCTGCCGTCTCCGCTGTGTTGCGCCCTCTGTTGGCACGGCCGGAGATGTGCGAGCAATCGAGCAATCTTCGGGGCCGACCCGGTACGTCCCCGCGGAGGAATCGGATTGCGCCTGGGCCTTCAAATGACGCTGCGGCATCGCGTTGCGGTGGTACTCGCCACAAAAATCCACACCAACCTGTTCACAACACTCCGATCAATGGATGTCTCAGACCTGACGATGCAGGACTGCTTTCGCCCCACAGCGATGCAGCTGACCCAGCAATTAGTAGTTAAAAATCACTAAATATTTATTCATAAAACATTTGTAAAACATTTTTTAATTGAACGATGATGTGTATTGTATGAAGCCGTGACTAAAAGTGCGGATCTCTGTATAGGCTCATGGAGCTTTCGCGCTCTTTCTAAAACCCAGGACGCTGATTGGCTGTCGCCGGATCACATCGCGTTGGGTGGTACTGCCACGTCCGCAATGACCGCTAGAGTTGGCCGTTTGCACACGGCACGCAATCGATGCTTGGCTCTTATTGGCTGCACCAGAATCCCAGTTTACATGCAACTTATACATGTACATGTACATGTACTTGAATCCGGTAGAACATTAGTGCTTGCGCGACTAGCAATCATGTAGGGTTTTTGCGTAGAGTATAATAAATTTTACCTTTTATGTGGTAAAATGTGTTAATTTTAGGGACATTTGAACATTTTTGGGACAAAATCTAATTTGTTGCATAATAATTATTACATTTTTTGCATAATTATCATATTTTGACCTAATTTGCATACAAATGTAAAGCTAACCTCTTAACAATTATTTTTAGGGACATTTGAATATTTTTGGGACAAAATCTAATTTTTTGCATAATTATTATATTTAATTTTATCACTACAAGATAAAATACATTATTCTCCACAAACACACGGTGGTCCAAACGCTATGCGAATCAGCTGATGGTTGCCTTGGTGCAGTAGTAAATATTATGAATGAACTGCCACCTGGCCCATACCTTGCTGGCAGAAAGCCAACGAGCGCGGGTCTGCATGATAATTACCCATTGAAACAAAGCGAATTGATACAATGTAGCAAAATCAGGTTTACCCACTACATACTACTGGCGCGCACTAAAGCGTCACACTTCGGCTTAGATTTTCGAAGCCTCAACACAAAAAGAAAATTTTCTCCGTAGATAGCAAAATATCCGGTCGGATTTCTACTGTTGTTTTCGTTTTCTTTTAAAATGTACTGAGTAGAGTGTCTCATAGACATCCCAGGAACGATGTTATCGGGTTTGATGATATTATCAGTGGTTTTCGTGACCTTTTGAAGACATCGAGTACGGACCTCCCCAGTTGCCGGTTACCGTTAGGCCTAAGCTGGGCTCCGCTTGTTGTAGGGCAATACAGCCGCAGAAAAAAAAAACGCCGTAAACGTAAAGGGCCTACACGTTTTGTCACTTGAATTCCTCTTCTTTTCGATTCCTGGGATGCTCCAAATGCTGCTCCAGCTGAAGAAGCCGTCACATACCCTTGGTTAGTGGTCGTCGCTGCCGGATAAGTCAAGCAAAACTGTGACCACCGATGGATCCCGTAATAAACGCGGATGTACTCCGCGTCACAGTCCCGGTCTACGCACCGCCGTTCATAGCTGCAGTCGACGGTCGACGGTCGGCGTGTGTTCGTACGCCCAGTGCCCACCTTGTTCGAGCCACTCGGAGCAAGCATGCATGGTTCATTTTCAAAAACTTACAACCCTAGTGAGTGGTGGGCTCTTCAGTGACGTTTTCTCACTTGTGAGTTCATCGTGGCGTGAATACAGAATAGCTTCAACTCAAGTTCAAGCATGTCAAAATTTAGTGGAATTCGAGGTGAGGGTTTTCCAATTACATGTATCATTATTCTAGCCCGCAGTCTGGGCAATGTTTTTGTTGTTGCAGTTCGGCCGTCATTGTCCGTGTTTACTGTCGAACAGTGACGTGACTTGATGTAGGCTGTGCTGACACGGTTTACATGGCGCAAGTCTCTTGTGATTAGTGCTTTTGAACCGGAAAACATGACAAAAAATTATGTTAAGCTGCACATGCCTGTTCGTCTAACGTTATTTAGAATTACACAAGTTAGTTGAATTAAAAATTGTTCCAAGGGATAGCCTAAATTTAAACAAGGTTTTCGGAATACTGAGGAGTACATGGGCCTAGCCCTAGGCTACCTAGGCTATTTTAATTTACGTTTGAGTTCTAACTAATTTGCACGGCCATATAGTGTGTAGACTCATTCTTAGGCCCTAGTTGAAATAATATGACAGGCTAGGCCTAGGCTGTATCAATATGCCTAGGCCTACATGTGCTTGTATACTATAGCATGTATTGCATGGCTTAATTAGCATATTAAGTTCACAGCTAACATAAGCAAGCGTTGACCACAATTCCTGCATTTGGTTTGTGATCTAGGGCCTAGTACTAGTAGTTATAGTGAGGCCACCTTTTCATTTGCTGGATTGGTAAATAGGAGCAAAGCAATTTTGGTCACACAGGCATGAGATTTTCGACTAAGAATAGGCCTAAAAAGACGTGAATAAAATAATAATAATAATATTAAAAAAAAAAAAAAAAAAAATATCAAAATAAATAAATAACAAAAATAAATGAATGCTCTTTTTGCGATTACATGCCATTTAAAAAGGGGTAGGTAGGTAGGAAATTATTCCCCATTCATATACAGTATATAATTAATGCAGAATTGTATAAACTGCTTCTAAGGTTGAGGCAGACCTCCATTTAGCTGCTTGTGGTTTCTTCTGCTTACTCGTATTGATTTCGGTCGGTCTTATTTGCTCCATGGTGAGCTCTGGTCACAGGTTCTTAATGGTGGTCATGGCTTGTAACATTTTGTGTCTACTAAATATTTGAGCGCCTTGTATTTGACAGTTGTAATTTTTCTCTTATATAATGATAGCACTTGGGCTTGCTTTTGTCTAAAATCATGTGACAATTGTTCCGAAGTTCGCTATTCACTTCCTAGTCACATATTTACATTTGCTAATTTTGTGGCAATTTTGTACGCAGGCGACAGCGTTATTTGTTTAATTCTACGAATCTACTGTTTGAAACGTATTTGTGGCAGATCTCTGCCCTGTGTTTCGATGTTTAATCTTAACTAAGAAATAAAAAATAAATAAAAACAAAATGTCAGGATTAACCTGCAATCCGGGCCAAGAAATCCTCATGCTTATCATTAACAATTACAAAGAAAAACCGTGAAACCCATAGCCTGCATTTTTTAGTAACAGAACTTGAGCAACACAGCATATGTACTTGGCAACAGACAACTGCTGCGTTGAGTTTTCTTTTTTGTTTGCAGGATGGCCAGACCACGCGGTTCCAAAAGTTCATCAAGAACAGGGACTAAAGTGCAGGCTAAAGTCAGCGTTCCACGATCTCAAACATTCACCCGGACACAGGACATAAACATCGGTCACAGCGTGGACATTTCTCGCCCTCAAGTCCGACCTGTTTGGACAGAAGTTTGTCTGATTGCTTGATGGATTGATTTGGATTTCGATTTCAAGTTGAAATCGGTGGATAACCGTCGTCAAGTGCTGGGACAATTTATCTCTAACTACTACTGGAATTTGATGGAAATATGTCGACAAATGTATAAGTATCCTTTGTGTGATTTTAGTTATAATAGTTAATTGGTTCTTAACAGGTAGAGTAAGCTATTGTATGATATATTCTACTGCTATAATGTTCATCTTGTTTACATTGAAGTTTTATTGATCGTGGCAAAACAGGCAGTAATGTATAGCCCACCATTACTACCTGAGCTATAGGGGCGTCATTGCTAGTTTGTTTACATGTACGTTTTTCTATGGGAGCAAAGTCGAGACGCCAGACGACGTAGAGACAGACTCAAAAAGGGGCACCTCGCATGTGAACGGAGCGCGACGTCATTGCTTCTCGTGCCATTTGACCTTGAAATGTAGCAAGTTACACGCGCAGCGTTTATGGTATGCATGGGCCGTTCATAGCGGAGTGTGTGACCTACATGTAAATGTATCTTGTTCTTTTACAATGTATCCTTTTTGACCTGCTTATGGTTTGTCGTTTAATCCTAGCCTACGTTGATGCATGTAGATGTACATGTGCATCTATATCTGTAATAACAGTAACACTTCTGTGAATATATTTCAATGCGACACACTTAAGTTTGATTTCAGTTTCGAGTTCATTCGGGTTACGAGTTGCACGAATCTCCTGTTATTACATTGTTTTTATTGGTGTATAATGTACGTCAGAGGGTTGTGTTTAAGGATTTTATAATTTTATTGCACGGCTACCGTTTGCCTACATGTAGTTATACCAACTTATTTTGTTCATATGGGAGTAATGAAAAAAAATGCCGAGGCCCATCTATTTCACATTACCCACTTTGATTGATTCTAGAGTTTCATGATACTGAGTCGCTGCCACTAAGGGCTGGAAATACGTTTAGCCATTTGTTTCTCAATCCATATGCGGTTTTCCTGCAGGTTTTTGTTGTTTGTCTTTCCTTGGAGCAGTGCACAGTTACGAAGCATTGTCTTCTTGTGGAACATGTACGTGTTATCATTATGATATCAGCCTTTAATATCACAGCCTTTAATATGCGGATACTGCATAATAATACATTGTGCTCCTTTTGCATTGTGGGACTTTTATTTGGGTTTATAACAGCGAATTAACAGGCCTCGGGCATTTGTTCTCGTTTCCAAAGGGAAAGGAAATTAACGGGTACCGTTAAATTTCCGTGTTAAATAATCTGAGGCCCATGCGGCTTCATATGATGTATCACCCCTATAGGGTCGTTTGGTTAAATAGGGCCGAAACAGGGCTCTCGTTGGGTCCAGGTCATTTGGACAACTGTTGAGTGACAGCAAGTTTGTGTATGGTGTACTATAGTCAAGACCGCAAGACTGGAGCGGTCATTCTTGTCTGAGCAATTTTTTCCAGTGCCTCCTGTTAAGGTCGGTCAGATGAGACATTGTTTGTCGTTTTTGCCTGGTATCAATTCTGGAGTATGCATACTCGGCTGCCAATTGGAGCCGGAAGGGAATTTCCTCCTGTTTTTTCTCCTCAAATTTTATGATTAAGTCAGAGCTTAAAATGAGGTTTTGTCAGGAGTTTTTCGCCCTTCCCATAATTGAATATCAGCTTGGGGGAAGTTAATTACATGTATAAACGCTGCAATAAGCCTCAATTGTATTATTTGTGTACATAACACTGCACAACAATACATAGGGCTCCTAACAACGCTATGGGACTTTTCTTAGGGTTTATTACGGGCCTTGGGCATTTGTTCTCGTTTCCAAAGGGAAAGAAATGTTAAATCATTTGAGGCCCATGCGGCCTTAATTATGTATTGCCTCTAGGGTCGTTTGGTTTAAGAGGGCCGAAACAGGGCTCTGGTGGGGTCCAGGCCATTGGGACAACTTAACTGTTGATAGTATCTAAACTTCGAACCCCATGGCCTCTGCCGGCCATGCTAATTATTAATTTGGGCACTAACGATTTAGGCGGCACGGATTGGTTCTGTATTCGCCAGCAAATTTGTACTTTTATGCAGCGTTGTCGCGACAACTACCCCGAGACTCGGTTGGTTTGGTCCGATATATTGCCGCGCGCTTTCTACTTCGGTGCGACTGATGACCAGTCAAAAATGAAATTAAAACGACGGGCGGTTAAAAAATGGGCCCGTTCACTATAAGCAAGCGCATCGGCGCGTCGGTACTTAACCACCCCCAGTTCAGATGGTCAGACTTCGCCCTGTTTCGCTACGATGGCGTCCATTTATCGCCTACGGAAAAAATAGAATTTCGGGCCAATATTTGAGCTTGCATTGATGCAGCATTTGTTTAAATTGTCCCCTACCGTCTGTGCTAATTTGGGTTATAGTCATCGGGCTCTGGGTTTGGGGGAGTGCACTTCCAGTCGTCCCAGTGGGGCGCGCTTTGCGCGTTTGGCAGGAATTGGCTGGGAGCGACCGGCTGTGACTCCATTTAAACTAGTTACATGCCCTAATACTTTAATAGTTCTTAAGTAAGTCTAATTTGAAGTTGTACGTTAAAATACAATTTTACAAGTTGTGTTTAATCTTTAAAAATCTACACGCAAAACGCCCGCTTGTGCTAGCGGGGTTTATTCCAACCGTCTCTACAAACGGTGGAAAAGCGGTGTATTTGTTTCAATTTAGTCTTTAGTAATTTACATAAATTTAGGTCACGTGACAAATATATAAACACTGTGGTTAGCGCCTATTGCACTCGTTCAGCTGGGGCTACTCAACCGTCACTTTAAACGGTGAATTTCCACAGTGTTTTGGTGGCAAGCCTGCCAAGTAAATGGGCCCAGTTGTGTGCCAAGCATGGCAATTGGGGCAAGCCTG
Organism: Crossaster papposus; assembly: GCA_037893245.1. Classification (NCBI taxonomy): domain Eukaryota; kingdom Metazoa; phylum Echinodermata; class Asteroidea; order Velatida; family Solasteridae; genus Crossaster; species Crossaster papposus. Next base: position 41,094 of record JBAIAA010000472.1, read on the forward strand.
CCCCGTTTTAGCTTAGGCATTATCTCTAATTTTTCATGCTGTTATAAAAGTGTTTTTACAAAATTTAAAAATGTGATATCTTGGAATGTTATAAGAATAAACTAGCGGCTCGAAAAACTAAGCCAAAAAAGTCAAATCATCGTGTCAAGGTGGCTTTGTGTGTAGTCTGAGAATAATTAATTTTATCACTACAAGATAAAATACATTATTCTCCACAAACACACGGTGGTCCAAACGCTATGCGAATCAGCTGATGGTTGCCTTGGTGCAGTAGTAAATATTATGAATGAACTGCCACCTGGCCCATACCTTGCTGGCAGAAAGCCAACGAGCGCGGGTCTGCATGATAATTACCCATTGAAACAAAGCGAATTGATACAATGTAGCAAAATCAGGTTTACCCACTACATACTACTGGCGCGCACTAAAGCGTCACACTTCGGCTTAGATTTTCGAAGCCTCAACACAAAAAGAAACCCACCTCCTCCCCTTAATTCACCGCCAGATTAACAAATAGACAAAGTATACAAACTTCTTAAATATAGGCAGGAATTGGCTGGGAGCGACCGGCTGTGACTCCATTTAAACTAGTTACATGCCCTAATACTTTAATAGTTCTTAAGTAAGTCTAATTTGAAGTTGTACGTTAAAATACAATTTTACAAGTTGTGTTTAATCTTTAAAAATCTACACGCAAAACGCCCGCTTGTGCTAGCGGGGTTTATTCCAACCGTCTCTACAAACGGTGGAAAAGCGGTGTATTTGTTTCAATTTAGTCTTTAGTAATTTACATAAATTTACATAAATTTAGGTCACGTGACAAATATATAAACACTGTGGTTAGCGCCTATTGCACTCGTTCAGCTGGGGCTACTCAACCGTCACTTTAAACGGTGAATTTCCACAGTGTTTTGGTGGCAAGCCTGCCAAGTAAATGGGCCCAGTTGTGTGCCAAGCATGGCAATTGGGGCAAGCCTGCCCCGTTTTAGCTTAGGCATTATCTCTAATTTTTCATGCTGTTATAAAAGTGTTTTTACAAAATTTAAAAATGTGATATCTTGGAATGTTATAAGAATAAACTAGCGGCTCGAAAAACTAAGCCAAAAAAGTCAAATCATCGTGTCAAGGTGGCTTTGTGTGTAGTCTGAGAATAATTGTTGGTTAATTATCATCTTTTTTGCTTAATTAATATATTTTGACCTTAATTTGCATACAAATGCAAGGCTAACAAACCCTTTATCAACTAATTTAAGGGACATTTGAGACATTTTTAGACAATATCTTATTTTTGAATAATTAATATATTTTGACCTAATTTGCATACAAATGCAAGGCTAACCCCTTATCAGTTAACTTTAGGGACATTTAAATATTTTTGGGACAAAATTTAATTTGTTGCATAATAATTATTACATTTTTTGCATAATTATCATATTTTGACCTAATTTGCATACAAATGCAAGGCTAACCCCTTATCAGTTAACTTTAGGGACATTAAAATATATTTGGGACAAAATCTAATTTGTTGCATAATTATCATATTTTTTGCATAATTATCATATTTTGACCTAATTTGCATACAAATGCAAAGCTAACCTCTTAACAATTATTTTTAGGGACATTTGAATATTTTTGGGACAAAATCTAATTTTTTGCATAATTATTATATTTGTTGCTTAATTATCATCTTTTTTGCATAATTAATATATTTTGACCTAATGTGCATACAAATGCAAGGCTAATAACCCCTTATCAATTTGATTTTAGGGACATTTGAATAATTTTGGGACACAATCTAATTGTTTACATAATTATCATATTTTTTGCATAATGTTCATCTTTTTTGCATAATTATCATATTTTGACCTAATTTGAATACAAATGCAAAGCTAACCCCTTATCAATTAATTTTAGGGACATTTGAACATTTTTGGGACAAAATCTAATTTGTTGCATAATAATTATTACATTTTTTGCATAATTATCATATTTTGACCTAATTTGCATACAAATGCAAAGCTAACCTCTTAACAATTATTTTTAGGGACATTTGAATATTTTTGGGACAAAATCTAATTTTTTGCATAATTATTATATTTGTTGCTTAATTATCATCTTTTTTGCATAATTAATATATTTTGACCTAATGTGCATACAAATGCAAGGCTAACCCCTTATCAATTAATTTTAGGGACATTTGAATATTTTTGGGACAAAATCTAATTTGTTGCATAATTATCATATTTTTTGCATAATTATCATATTTTGACCTCATTTGCATACAAATGCAAGGCTTACCCCTTATCGGCTAATTTTAGGGACATTTGAGACATTTTTAGACAAAATCTCATATTTGAATAATTAATATTCTTTGACCTAATTTGCATACAAATGCAAGGCTTACCCCTTATCAATCAATTTTAGGGACGTTTAAGACATTTTAGGGCAAAATCATATTTTGACCTAATTTGCATACAAATGCAAATCAATTAATGTTAGAGAAGTTTAAGACATTTTTAGACAATATCTTATTAATGAATAATGAATATATTTTGACCTAATTTGCATACAAATACAAGGCTTACCCCTTATCAATCAATTTTAGGGACGTTTAAGACATTTTAGGGCAAAATCATATTTTGACCTAATTTGCATACAAATGCAAGGCTAACAAACCCTTTATCAACTAATTTTAGTGACATTTGAGACATTTTTAGAGAATATCTTATTTTTGAATAAGTAAGTTGAGGCCAGCCAATGCGGCTTCAATTGATTTATTACACCTAGGCGGTCTCTTTGGTTTAAGAGGGCCGAAATGGGCAGCTGTTGAGTGACGACAAGGTCGAGTTTGGTATAGTCACGTTCGCTAGGCTAGAGTGGTCATTCTCGTCTGAGCAGTTTGTCAGTTCAGGTTTGCTTTTTCGTGCTAGTTCTTCGTAATTTACTTTTTGCAGTACATGTGTTTAAAAATTTGATTTGGTTGTTTGAAGTATAATCAAGTATATTCGAGCATATTCGAGCCTACATCATTAGCAGTAGACATGCCGAAAGCAAAGGAATCCACACGGAGCAGTTCTGGGGAAGAAAGGAGACCGCGAGGCCGGGGACGGCCCCGTTCTAGCAGATCCGGAACTACCGTGGGAGGTGCTGCGAACATGGGATCGGTGGCCCGGCCATCTTTGGAGCCGGCCAACGCTGGAGCTGCGGCAAACTTGGGAGCGGCGGCAAATTTGGGAGCTGCGGTCGACTTTGGATCTGCGGCCTGGCCAACTCTAGAGTCCACCAACTCCGGAGCACCGACCCACCTTGGTCGCGCCGGGTATGCGACCAACGCTGGACATGCGGCTAGCTCGGGATCGACAGCCAACCATGGATCTTCGGCCACCTTTGGATCTGCGCCGGCGCCCCAGCTCGCTTCGGGATCGGGTGAGTTCGGTAGTACTACCGTCCAGTTACCCTCCTTAGAGGTTTCATCCACTCTTCCTAGTGTTATAGCCTTAACCTCAGGTTCCGTTCATGCCTCGCCCCCTGTACCCCCAGTACCTATGCAGGACCACACGGCTTTGATTAGTGTTTGTGACGAGCTGGGTTTAGGGGTCCCAAAACAGACCCAAGAAAAGATTTGGAATGGGGAGTTTGTCGATTTAGGGTTAATGCTACGTCCTGCGGGTGGAAGCAGCGCTGCTAGTAACGTTAATGACTGCGTATTCACAGTCGGTCCCCAGGAGTCACCCGCGTGGCAAATCCGCCCACACGCCCAAACCCCGCGTATTACGTCCATTGAGCAATGGACGTCGGCATTTTTGATTTTCTCCTCCATTTATTTAATGCGGCATCCGGACCGGGCCCGGCAGTTGTTGAAGTACATGGATACCATACGCTCTGCGGCACTCCGCCGCAGCGGTTATGGCTGGCGTGACTATGACATCCAATTTCGCTTACGGCACGCTCGTATGCCGGCGCGATCTTGGGCCAGCTTAGACGCCGAGTTGTGGCTCACTGACGGTACGCCCGGGCGACCCGTATTAGATAGCGTATACGCCGAACCGGTTCTGACCAGTTCTAGTGCCGCGTGATAGCGGTAAGCTTCATGTCAGTGTTTTGACCGGCGGAAAAGTGTGAATAAACGGCCTAAGAATCACCAAAACCACATAATACCTGTCTGAGTTTCTTTCCTATGTGTGTGTCGACCCCAGAGAACGGTATTCGTTATATTGGTGGCAGCGGTTGGCATGCAGGAGGACTGAAGGAAACCAGGTGAAGTTATTCATGTTTTCGCTGGGCCATGATGGTGTGGCGGCTGACTCGCCCTGTGGCGGGGAAGCGTGCTGGAGTGCTGGCCCGCGGAGCGGGACCAAGTTTAGAGAGGAGCCGGTGCATTCCGTACATCACGCCGGGGGAGTTGGAGGCATTCTTTAGGGATGTTTTGGGTAACTCTAGGAGGGTTATTGGGTCCTGTGAGTCTGGGTGTTTCCTTGGGAAGGAGTTGGGGAATTTTGAGACATGCGCCAAGTGCTGGGGGTCGTCGGTGCGTCCACTCCGATTCGGAGTGAGGGCGCCCTTCCCCATAATTTGTCCGGGGCCGCTACCGGGTCTGACGGGGGGCCGCCCCATGCTGTAGACGGCGGCACGGCAGACGTTTCGTTACGCTCGGGGCGATTCCGAGTCGGGTCCGTCGGCGCAGCGGGGGCCGGGCCTCGCCCAGACGCCCACGCTCCATAAGCCAGTCACAGTCGCATGAGCCAGTCGCAGTCGCGGGAGCCAGTCGCAGTCGCAGGAACCACAGTCGCAGTCGCAAGAGGCAGTCGCAAGAGCCAGTCGCAGTCAGAGGAGCCAGTCACAGTCGCAGTCGCAGTCGCAGTCAAGTCTTAACCACGCATGCGCCTCGGAGAGACGGCCCAGGCGTGAAGAGACGTTCCACCGGAATTCTGGGAGCAGCTTCAGGCAGACCGAGTTCCAGCGACGACGGAAACCTCCCACCTACTAGGCGGGAACTTTTAAACCTTTCAAATTGTTGTAATGTAAATTGTTGGTGCGGGTCTTCCGGGTGTGCGGCGGCAGAGCCCACCGTCTTTTTTGGGGGCAAACAAGGTCTTCGTGGGGGGCTGTGTAATCCCATTTTGAAACACATGATTAATGATTAATGATTACACAGCAACACGACATATCGACCCATATTCGGTTATTTGCGTGCATTTTAATATACATACACTTAATTGCAGAAAGTTCAAAGTGAACAAAAAAAATTGGCAAGGCGGGACTCGAACCTGCGACCTCCGGAATACCGGACCGGCGTTCTACCAACTGATCTATTTTGCACTATGTTTAGCTGTCTTCCAAATTGTAGTATCTTTTCTTTGAGGGCGCTAGTCAGAAGTTATAAACACCAGAATACCGTGTGACCAGGGATCACGCCTAATTTTAAGATACAACCTGGGGAGCGACATTGTGGTGATCACTCAATGGGGATATACATGGTAAACCAAATATGTAAATTTGCATACATTTCAAAGTGAACAAAGACATTGACCCACCTTGCCAATTAAAATTAAAACAATATATATATCACACACATAGTTATCAGACTAATGTTTTTAACCTAAGTTTGAAATCCGCCGTATTTTTTGGTCGCATAAGGGCGCTGTAAGACGCCATTTTCTGAGTACTAACGCATGCAAAATCGCGTTTATTGAAGTAGTTTTAGTAACTTTACTTTTATCTAAAAATTGAATATTAGAAAAAAATGTATTTTGGAGCTGTAAGAATATTTAAACTGACGTGAATTATCTCCTAATCACTTTTAATTATACCCCCAAATACCATGAGCACAGCGCCCTCTACGTTCAATAATACGGCCTATTGATTAAAATCAAGACGAATATGATCTGTGAATGCTGCCCTTCGGCAACAGCCTAAACCAATTTGACATTATTAAAACAATCAAACGCTTTTACCAAACCAATTTGGGCATTTATGATTCAATTTCAACGTTTTCTCACCCTTTGATCACATTCATTGAAGCTGTTGCCGAAAGGCAGCATTCACAGATCAAATGTCAAACTTATGTTAAATAAAAATAGTCGGATATGTGCGTGAGTCGTGCACACACCAGACTAATTTATTTCACATAAGTTTGAAATTAATTGATATCATACGAATTTGACCTCTGAATGTATGTTGCCTTACAGCAACAGCTTAGACTGTGGTGACGAATATTGGCGAGACAATGTTTAAATAGAGTGACCAACAATTTGCAATTAAATGGCAAATGACTTAATTTGTTTTGTAAAAGCGTGTGATTTTGTTGAATTTCTCCGGACAAAATTGAATGCGAGAGTTGGTGACTTCGAATGAAAATTGTTTTAAAATAGCAGAGAAAACATATATGTTCTATCACGAGACTCTATTTACTTTACAACTAAATAATTGTTTGATGATATTGTAATTTGTATTTTAGTGACGCCAAATACCAGACGTTTAAATGTGTTTACTATGGGCCTAACTTCAAGGGAAGAGTATGTTACCCTCCGCTTTTGGATCATCCCCCAGATTTCGGTGGTAAGAATAAAACTAAAGTGTCTATCCTTCACCTGTATTAAAAAGAACACTGCAAATGGTTTAAATGCACCACTGTAGTGTAAGTTACTGCGCAATATTGCCTTAGATGACATACCTTTTGTGTCATGAACATGTGTTCCTATAGTGCTATATGTGTCTCCGCCCCACTAAACAAAATAAAATCTTCGATTTTTGAATTTCCACGGCCGTAAAAGTTTAGTTATCTCATCCTCCACTCACCGATATAGACTAATTAAGATAAATATAGACATTTATACCAAAATACCTAAGGTGAATACAAAACAATGATATTTTCAGCAAAAAACAACACATTCTAGAACAATTTGTTTTTTTGTTTAGGTCTGTTATGCTGGCGGTTCTCATTTTTTTGTCAACTGTCAATTTTCCGTTTTGGTTTCTTTGAAAATTGTTTTGCAGCGAATACGAACAGCGCTTATAAGCTTTAGCAGAACTAATCGAGTCGACATCCAAGCAACTCCAACCGCAAACCAACACCGAGATTCGCCCAGTCAGTAGGCTGAATGCTCACTGCCTTCACCACCACACTCTCATCGAACAGGTTGGTGACCGGGGTGTCGCCATCAGTGTTACCGACGAACTCCTGAAATCAAAACGTTTACATTTAGCGGTGTCAATAATCATTCGGCGAAGAGGAAACTTTTAACAATTACAAAGTGTTTCCCAGAAACGCATCGCCGCAGCACATGCACAATAGTTATCTAGTCTACACAAAGACTTGTCCTAAGATCGATTTCAATAAACCAATCTTATGAAAGACGTATCGCAACTACCAATTTGATAGCTGTTTCGTGTTTTTACCGCTAGATTAAACAGTCGTTGAAAAGAAACGCGCAAACTAGTCTGCGCAATACAATCACGTATCATGGTAGCTCTGCACGTTCTATACGACAGAGTCGAGTGGCTGCTGGCGTATAAATATTTTTTTTACGATACACGCGACTGAAGAAAAACAAATGTTGATAATATTTTTTTTTCTTCGAAACTATAACTCTAGGCCGACATTTTGTCTAAAACGAGAAGATAATGCAATGGTTTCCAGACACTATATATACACACTAACGCACGTGAGATAAGACGACCCTCGGACCGATCTTAAATTAAGACGAGTTAAGCCGCGTTGCTTTGGAAGTTATGACGTGTTTAAAGCGTCTTAACTTTGGTCGCGAGTTAGGACGAGTTACTTTTTTTTCTAAGACCCGTCTTGGTGTCTCGTGAAATTGGCCACATGTCCTGTAAATACCTGCAAAGCCTGTTAAGTTAAGATTAACATTTACCTTAATGTTTCCGTTTCCATCTGTTACGTGTTCATATTCAGATGAGGGCTGCTTCTGATACGCCACCGTGTACCGCTTCACATGCCAATTCATATTCCTACCCTGTGTGATTACTCCTGTCAATACTGTACTCTCAACGAGGTCCACCTCTATCCAGCAACCATCGCAGCTATGTGCACAGAGTGAAGGGATGAATAGGAACCATTAGATACGCGTACAGAATACGTATGTGGCTTGAAAACAAATCGCCTGTAAATCGCCATTGTTGTTATATCAGCTGATACATATAACAACGTGTACATGTAACACCATGTGGTAATTCTCTTTAGTGAGTTGTGTGGTTCTAAAAAGGACCAGAGGTTTGAAAGCTTGCATTGCAAAATAGCAACAAGATAAATAGTTTGCGGTAGCACCATGGGGACATTCTGTCTAGTGAGTGGTGTAGTTCTAACAAGAAACGGAGGGATCTCAACGTTTCGGACAGAATGCCCTGACCTTCGTCAGGAGACTGAGGGATTATAACGGTGATGTGACATCTGGCGCTCCACCCACCATCACATCCAAGTCCGATAGGTCCCATGTACGCTAGGACACGTAGTTTTCCAGCCTATGGATCTCCTATACCCTTGGCAACATTCCATCTCGGTTCCTTCCTTCACACTGACACGCCTCAGTGATCATCCAGCGTCCTGCATGAGTACCCCTCAGTTGCATCCTTCGTACGCTTCATCGTTTCCAGGCTCAATATAACCCCGCTACACCGTTGGAATCCCTTAGTCTCCTGACGACGGGCAGAGCATACTATCCAAAACGTCGAGTTCCCGCCAGTTCTTTTCAGAACCACATAACTCACACAAGCTAATTACCACATGGTGCTACCGCAAACTACTTATCTTAATTACATCTCATATTAAAATGTGTAATGCTAGACTGATGAAAGTATAACACAACAAAGCAATTTAATCGGTTGCTTGAGAACGGATTTGAAAACCGAACACAATTATTGAAACTCGTTATAGTGTGCAATTATTGAGCGACGCATCGGGCCGTGGTGGCAATTAGATGACCAAGAAACCATTCAGGAGCGTTTGAGGCGCTGTAATAACGTGGAATTGCAGTAATGGTATGAGCCAACTGTGGTATTTTCTTTAGATACCAACCTCGGGGGAACCCATCTCTTGTCATTATTTAGGCGTGCCGCACTGGCAGGGTGAAGGGGCCCACTACTGGACGCTGTGATGCGATCATCTTGGATTGTCCCGTCCTCCATGCCGAGAAGCTGCGGACTCAAACACTCTGTTGGTAACAGACGAGAAAACAAACAAATGTGTTACTGATGTTTATGTCAAAAGATACCTATATTGTTATATACGAATTATAATAAATAAAATACATACACAAATAATAAATAAATAAATAAACAAACAAACACACCCCAACAAACACTTGGCTTCAAGTAATATTTATCATTTGGGAGAACATTTTTTGGAATGAGACCATGCACGAACATTGGTAGTTTTTTTTTTTTTTTTTTGAAAGCCGATTATTACAGTATGTTGCGCAGTCGATGTGACGGGAGTTAGCATTAGTAAGGTGGCTTACCGGGTGGCTTAGGTTCGCTATTTTTCCGGCAACGCTTCCGTATCTCTTGCATGACTTGCTTCATCCAGTGATCAGGATTATCAGGATCAGGTTCCGGTGGGGGACCGAAGTAACACGTCCTCTGCTCGCTCGCCACACCAGTCAAGAACACTTTGGATTTAATGAAACATGAACGAAACTTCCAAATAATCTCCCCATGTAGACACAGTGTAGTCTCCGTATGTTTATATAGGTAATAACAGTGCGAAGACCCGGTTATTACTGCGTGATAATGACCGGGTTGGGGGATGACCGCTGGTAATGGACCTCGCCTTCGGCTCAAACTGTTGCATTCACGCAGTAATAACCGGGTCTTCGCACTGTTATTACCTTTAATAAATACCTTTTTAACGAGGCAAATAAATGGTCACAATTCTCAAGATTTCGTGACTTTCCTTTTGGCAATATTTCTAGCGTTTTGTGTTCGTGTTTAGGGGCCATGTTTTAGCTTATGCACGGTATCCTGTTTCTTCAATATGTGTTGTTATTATAACCCATACTTTGAGACCAGACTAGCTGACCACTGATGCCCACCGTGCATAGCAACGCGCTAGCGTTAACAGACGACACGCGCATTTTGAAAAATGCTGCGCGTATATATATACAAACGTTCTACGCGTACATTTATAGCGCGCAGTATCAATTTTTGACGCGTCCTTGTTACAAGTTACCGTAGAACTGTTGCATTCGGCCAATCATTGGCTTACATGATGCTTGATCAATGCTGGTTCAGGGGACATTTATTCGCTTCTTCTTGAAAGCCCCTGATATTACAACCTGATCGAGTCTCGACCAATCAGAATCCATCAACTCTCCTAGGTATTTATTAAGGGAATAAATGTGTGTTCGGGAGGTTTTAACCACTCTGTTTAATACCGCTTGGAGTCTGGGTGCTGATAATTACCCGAGCCGAAGGCGAGGGTAATTATCAGCACCCAGACTCCAAGCGGTATTAAACAGAGTGATTAATACCGACCGAACACACATTTATTCCCATTCATAAATACCTTTTTTTGTAAAATTCAGCCAAAAAAACCCCGAAAATCACGGCAAATTGTCGCAAGTAAATTTCGGTGTTTCGCCATTCTGTGTGTTTTCCCCTATCCATGTTCACGGGCCACTGTCAAATGACATGCTTCCGCCTCTGTCGCTCTACGTCACAATACATGCAATAAAGCGTATTTACCATTGATCTCCATTATATAGACTGGATAGGCCTCCGCGTCTAAATGGCGTACGCGCGCGTGTTTTTTTCAAAGGGAAAAGAACGAACGTGACGCGACCGCGTTTGTGCACGACTTATGGAATTTTTTTAAAAAGTGGAAGACTTTTTTTCTTAAATTCGTCATATTTGAAGGAAAACAGGATTTTGTACCCGAATGGTTCAAAGTAGATAAGAACAATGGTCTGCGCAGCAGTGAAGTGCCCGGAGAAGGATGTCCATTGAGTTGTCCATGTGCAGGGGCTACTTTTGTTGCCAACTGGTTTTAAACACTTCTAGCCATGTCTTTATCGTCCGTTTAAAACCGGCCACGTGACGGGCTCTCGACCAATAGGAATGCCTAAACTGTCCCAGGTATTTATGAATAAAGTATAATGACACAAAAAGGTAGCGTTTTTGGAATTACAATGTACATGCACAATACACACATCCACATGCAAGTGTGTACACAACTCTTGAGGACAGAAGCACAATAAACGAAAAAGAGATTCAGTTTGCGGGCGTTCGCTTTTTGTTGAACGTTGTCCTCTGTAGGATATACCATTTGCAGATATCGAAAATATTAACTACCGAATTATTAAGAAATATATTTAATTGAAAGTAAATAGTGATTGTAGGCATCCAGCACAAATATTGCGCTAGATATTCTGTAATTGTTCCGAACAAAAATGAATTTTATTTAACAAAAATTACGATCGCCGGACGGCGATCGCGCAAAAAAACACACCAAGTACAACATAGGAACCACTGCCCGACGCCGGTTGAAAACGAACGCCGTTTTTCTTGATTGTCTAAGAATCCATGATTGTCAAACTTCAGACGATATTTACTATAGTAAAACGATATTTACTATAAAATACAACCCCCCAAATCCACCTATTCCTGATAATTCAACCAATTACCAATGGTGTATCCTACCGTTAAAATGTACGATAAGTGAATTGGGTAGTTACAGTACATAAACAAAGGAAAACACAATATTGAATCCTCAGTCGTTATATAAAACACGACTGTGTGTATTTATCCCAGTCTTTTTTGTTTGTACTTTACATTATTTTCAGAACACCTCCCATATGTTTTGTACACGAATGCCAATCGGGGGCGTTTGGTAATATATGGAACCGTTTTGTTCTTTATTGTTCAAAGTCTCCTATTGAATGCAGAAATAACTCCATTGACACACACACACAGTCGTGCATTGGTACCACATAACGATCGAGGGTCGAAGCACAAAAGAGAACAAAGGGAACAAAGGATCCTCGGTCGACGGTATAAATGTCTAAATTCGGTCCTCGATCGTCGGGGCAAGCGCTAAGGTAATGGGGTTAGGGTATAACATGGGAATAAAGGAAAACACAATATGGGATCCTCGATCGTTATGTGGTTAACGACTGTATGTTCTCACATTCTCTACCTACCCGGGTTTGTGATCAGAGTTGTCCAGATGGACTTATAACGTTTTCATAACGTTCCCGGAATGTCATCGTTTGGTCACGTTATGTGAAAACGTCGACGGAATATGTGGACGTTTGAACGTACGTTGTCATCCCCAAGTTCTGGTGCATTATTAGTTTTGTTTCAACATAATTATATACCAAAGAATTCCGATATAATTCATGCTAATCATTTGCAAATTTATTGTATTTTGAAATGTGGAAATGGTTTGATTGTATGCAGATTCTTAACGAATCTGCAGAAGAAAAAAAATCCTATACATCTATGCAATAACGGGCACAATAACCAAATGTTGAGTGAAAAACATTTTCTCAATAAGTGGTAAATCTCTTTAATAACCTATATAGACGGATAACGGCAAAACTAATTGTTGAGTAGGAATATTTCCCTACAAAGTAGTAAACATCATATCACATTGCCATTGGGCAATAACAACCAAACGGGGTAGGCAGATAATAATCAGTGTTGTAGTAGAGACCCTGATGTCCAAAACCGAGGGGACCGAGACTGAGACCGAGACTGAGACCGAGACCGAGACTGAGACCGAGACTGAGACCGAGACCGAGACCGAGGCGACCGAGACGACCGAGGCGACCGAGACGACCGAGGCGACCGAGACGACCGAGGCGACCGAGACGACCGAGGCGACCGAGGCGACCGAGGCGACCGAGGCGACCGAGGCGACCGAGGCGACCGAGGCGACCGAGGCGACCGAGACCGAGACCGAGGCGACCGAGACCGAGACCGAGACCGAGACCGAGAGGCGACCGAGACCGAGGCCGAGGTGACCGGGGCCGAGACCGAGACCTAGACCGAGACCTAGACCGAGACCTAGACCGAGACCGAGACCGAGACCGAGGCCGAGGCGACCGAGGCGACCGAGACCGAGACCGAAACCGAGGCGACCGAGACCGAGACCGAGACCGAGACCGAGACCGAGAGGCGACCGAGACCGAGGTCGAGTCGACCGGGGCCAAGACCGCTAAATCATTAGTTTTCATCTCTGTGGTTACCAACTAATTTTCTATTCATAAGCCTTGCTAAGAATATTGCCAGCTAGTTGGCAGCTAGATATTTTAAGCACTCAGCTAGGACATTGGGCAGTTCCTCAAACCAACAAAATTGAATTTGCATGTCAATAGGGTAGGGCGATGTTTTGGATGGGTCAAATGACTTTTAGAAACAGCAGTAAATCTGACACATGAGGCATATAAGCATTAGTCCGTGGGCCAGAGGGGGCTACCGTGCACCCCCCCTATGATCCTACTTCTTGGGTGTCATCTTGTTAATTGGGATCCATAATATCAGAAAAAAATATGTTCCCAAGAAAAAAACTCATTTGGACACTGTTTTTTTGCTCCTTATTTGAAGATATGTAAACATTTCAGTTTTTCGTGTTTTGCACACTTTCTTAGGGTTCGTGAATTATGTGCTTACATTTTACCCTGTTTCTCAGAAGATATAACTCTCATCTCCACCAAATTAATACACAATCTTCATAAATCATACAACAATGGGTAGACAAAATAATTTTAATATGTTTTATTGTCTTCCATTATTAATGACGTCATAAATTTGCATATAATTAAATATGTAAATTTTCATCTCAAAATCTGTCAAAATCACCTGAAAGTTGTATTTTGTTCGGTTATGTCATTAATAAATCATTGTAATCCCTAAAATGTGTATACTATTATGTATTCATATCTCCCCTATACATGTTTCCTTCAAAAAATTTCTTTAGAAATATTGATCAATATTTTTATTTCAGTTATCTTGCGCGTCATGTTGATATTTTTTCCTCACAATGCTCTATTGGATATATATTATACATTGAGATTTAGCCACTATTTTCTATTAGGCCTTTATTTTGTCTTAAAAGCTGAACTATGTTCATCATATTTGAATGGAACGTCATTCACCCTCCTCAGCCCCCAACTATGGGTGCATATACTACAGCCACTGTGACAGACAATAATTCTGAGATGGACTTTTTACATACGTTGAACACTGAAAAGTAAGTATTTTAAATTTATTTCTTTGTATTTGTAAATATACAACCCATAATTTATTTCAGCTTAACATGATGAACATGCACGGAGGTGGTGATTCAATCAAATTACTATTCTGCATACTATTGAATGTGTGTTGTGATAATATTACGTGTCTTACAGTCTGAACCATTGACGCATTAAATTAGTTTAAATGGAATTTGGATGAATGGTAACATCATACAGTCAATGGCCCGAATTCACAAAGGAGGTTTAAATTTAACCCATGGTTAAAATCTTCATTTACATAAAATTAGGGCAAATTAAACGCGACACAGTCAGATGTCCAACTTTTGGCCGCGCGCAAGGCAAGTTACGCTTAATTTGCGTTAATTTTAGAGAAATGAGAGTTTAAACCATGGGCTAAATTTAAGCCTCCTCTATGAATTCAGGCTAACATATCACAGATTTTTATTCAAGAAATGAGGCCAGTTTTTTTATATTTTGTTTCTCTGTATGATTGCTCTTTAGGTAATTTCATTTGGAGAACTAAGTCATTTTGGATCCTTTCTGGTCCTTAAAGTGACGTTAGTCACAATGCATCGTAACTGATCGTAAGTACTCACGATTTTCTCTACATCATTGCATCTTCTTTAAAAGCTAAAATCTGGGCTTAAACTTCATGTCAGTGTAAAATATTTTTGTTTTTATTATAATAATAATAAATGTTTCATAAGTCCGTAAAGATAACTGCATATCGATATGCCATTCAAAAAAATAGGTAGAGATAGATATAAAAAAGTGTCTGGAAAAATAAACGTTTAAATAAATTAGAAATCATTGTCCATTTTCTTATTTTTCCGTAGTTCTCTTACCTATTTCCACATCCCGTTATCATTCATTTCCCTTTCTTACTCTCTACTCTATTTCTGATGAATAATTATGTTCATCTATATATTTTATCCGAATATAGCTGACTGACATCAACATCATGGATGTCAATCGACAGAGAGGGAAAAAAAGGAAGTACACAGAATCTGTTGAGAGTTCGAAACAGAGGCAGCAGGTCTGTATCATTCACTGTCCAGGTGCAAAATACGGACCCTTCACAAACTTGTGTAACAGCAAAGATCCAAATGAACGCTTGAACATGTTGAAAAGCATTCGTGATCGACGACTTTCCCAACCTCCTGACTCTCCATTTAGAATGGAAGAAGCATGCAACCTCATTCCTGAATACATTTCAGATGTGCACGGTTATCATCGGGATTGCTACCAACTTTTTACCAAGAATCTCAATCGCCTGTCAGAGACCTCATCTGATGCCACAAAACCTTCAACTTCCCGTCCACCCAGATCGTCAATTGATAAAGTCATCTTCAAACCTGATTGTATCTTTTGTAAAAAGGAAGGCCTGAAATCAATCAAAATGAAAAGCTCTTGGACAACAGAAAGTATAAGTTTGATTTTGGTGGGTGGCAAAATGTTGTAGATGTTGCGGAGAGAGTTGGTGATGAAGACCTACTTCTGAGAATCCGGGGAGTTGATCTGTTTGCTGCAGAAGCAAGATACCACAAGAGCTGTCGGAAAAAATATGTGGCAAACCAAGAACCAGATAAATGGAGAAGTAGCAAGTACGATGAAGTAGCTAAACAGAGAACAATGGAAGAAGCCCACAAGAAAGCATTTGCTAGCATATGTACATTTGTAGATGATGAAATATTGGGTAGGTGTAAGGTTTTGAGACTGAGTGACCTATGTGAGAAGTACAAAGATGAACTAAAGGACACTCCATTTGCTAACCCTAAGTACAGAGCAGGTAAGCTGAAAAGTAAGTTTGAGAAGCATGAAGCATATAAGGGTAAACTATCCTTTTGTAAAGTAAGCGCTAAGGGAAAGTTCGAAAGCTTTTTGGTGTATAGTACTGGAATGAGTCTAGACAAGGCAATACAAAGTACACATGAGCTTCATTCTGTTGATGCAATTACTGATGTAGCGCTTTTCCTCCGCAAAATAATTACCAGTGCATTTGAAGAGTCTAACGATATTCCCTGGCCCTCAACCGCAGAAGCCCTTGCCGGTATAGATGACCAGATTCCCACTGAGCTAGAGAAGTTTCTGAACCATTTGTTGAGTGGAAATCCATCTTGCCCATCACAAAGAGTGACTAGACTTGTCAGATCTCTTGGGCAAGATATATGTAGGGCAGCCACAAATGGAAAGTGGAAAATGTCCAAGCATATTCTGGTATGCATGACACTGAGACATCTCTTTCGCAGTGCTCAATTGATCACACTCATGAATCGCCTTGGTCATTCAGAAAGCTATTCATTTTCACTTGAGCTTGAAACTGCCATTGCACAAGCGCTTCAGCAGACTTCCAGTATTCTATCTAGACAAGTAGTCCGCCATCCCGTGGAGCCATCAGTCTTCCATTCAGACTTTGACAATTTCGACCAATACATTTCAAGCTTGAGTGGTTCTGGCTCTGTCCCCACAGCCCATGGGATTATGCTGCAGGAGATTTCTAACAATGAGACAGTTGAATCTTCAAATAGCACAATACCCTCAGTAGCACGTACCAAAGAACGTTCCTTGGCTATTGAACATGAAGGTCCTCTTCCATCTTGTTATGTCAACCGGAAAGCAAATCCAGATTTTCGTGTGCAGCATTGGAAGCATGATGCTGGATATGAAGCATTCAAACAATGTGCCAGAAATGATGTTGCGTGGATGCTTGGCCGGAAAAGTAGTGGGGAGACAGGTCAAGAGCTTCCAGGTTGGGCTGGATTTGTGTCAGTAACAGGGGAGGTGCCTTCAAATCTGACGACCATAGATTACTATCCTGTAATAAACTATCCCATAACAGAATTTGATACAATCCAAGAGTGCCTGAGAGCTGCAGAAGAAGCAAGCCGCGAGGTTGGCCAAGACTATGTCAAACAACATTTGACTTGGGTGTCTGCATGAAGGCATACCCTCTCATTTGGAGTCATCCAGAAAAGTACAAGAAACACATTGTGTTGATTGGCACTTTCCATGTGATTTGTGCATACACCAAGATGCTTGGAAAGAAAATGGAAGGATCCAGACTTGAAGATATCCTCTTGGAAGCTGGTCTCATGTCTTCTGGGTCTATGAAAGGCGTCATGACAGGAACTATGACAGGAGTCTGCATTGTCACAAGACAATGGTGGAGTGCTTAGAAAGGCTCCTTTTTGATGAGTTCCTGTCAACGACAGGAAAAGATGATACACTTTCTGGTATACCTGAGGAATCAAAGAATCTCTTCCAAGAGCTAATTCGATCACCAACAAAGGAGAGGCTTGCTGAGGTTGTGGCTAACGCAGATCTGAAGGCGTTAATAGAGTCATATGAGAGCTTCAAAGCTGATGTTCGAAATGGATCTCTTGAGAAGACAGTCCAATTTTGGATGTCGTATGTTGATTGCGTTTGGATTGCTCTTTCATTGATAAGGTCTGTGAAAGAAAACAACTTTCCATTGTACTTGCACTGCCTGTTCCTTATGCCTGACCTGTTCTTCACATTTGGTGGTCACAATTACTCCCGATATCTGACCTACCTTGCTGTATTCTTGGCAAACATTGAAGATTCGCATCCTGGTGCCTTGACATTGCTCGAAGGAGGTGCAATAAGTGTTGCCAGGTCGCTCATACCAGGGAACCGATGTGCTGTCGACAAGACAATTGAGGAGACAATCATGAAACATGGCAAATATCGCGGTGGGGGTGGTAGTGGTGTTGGTCTCTCTGGCATAATGGAGAACTACAGTGCATATCAGAGGTGGGCTCGAACATCAACAGAAAGAGCACGCTTTCTCATGGCAACTCTCAGCCTCGCAGATATGACGTTTGATGCTCACCGTGGAAATAAACACAGAGATCAACAACCAACTCAGATAAGGAAAGGTGAGGGATGTGTAAAGAAGGCCATAGATGCTGTCAAGAGCTTCCTCAATCCTTTTGATGTTGATGACAAGAATGGGTTGTATGTACTCTCTTCCGGTGCCCGCGTTCAAGCTGAGGTTGAGAAGGATGTCATGCATGCAATTACCACAGGTAAAGACCAGAAAGAGATGTTCATCAAAGAGCGATTAGAGAAAAAGACATCGTTCTCTGACCCCATCAAGAACCTGAAGCTCAAAACCATGGCAGAGACAAAAAAGAGAGTCAAGCTTAAAACATCCCAACGAAAAGTAATAGAGTACAAGCAACAAGGGGACATTGCTTTCCAGCTGATGGTAAAGGCACAAAGTTCTGGCACCCAACTTGATCTACGAGAAATCATGAAATATTCTTTGACCCCTGTTCCCTACTCAATTGGAACATCAGACAACTTCTTTGCTAAGACAGATAAAGCTAAGGGCCTACACTATCTTCTGAAGGGTGTAGAGAACTCGCAACCTCCACCCACTGACAAGACCTTGGTAGTGGAAGATGGTAATGCTGTTTTCTACTATCTATTTGCATCACAATTCACAATGTAGTGTCATCCAAATGCGATGTCATCTTCAGCACAGACATGTACAAGCCAGACTCTGTGAAGTCAAGTGAACGGACACGGCGTGGGTGTGCAGAGAAGAGGATGATTACAGGAGGCAAAACCAAAAGACCACCTGACTGGAAGCAGTTCCTAACGAATGATGAGAATAAGAAACAACTTATTCAAGTTATTCTGGATGTCTGGAGTGAGCATGACATGGCTAAGAGGCTGTATGGGAAAAAGATGATATTCATCAAAGAAGGAGAAGCCCAACTGCTCACTTCTCAGAATGGGAGAGAGACACTGCGTTCTGAGATTCCATCTCTCAACTCAACCCAAGAAGAAACAGATTCACGCGTGATCCTCTACTGCCAATACGGTAAGGAGCAAGGCTATGATCATGTGCAGATCAAAAGCCCAGACACCGATATATTTTTCATATTGCTTCATTACGCGCATCTCACTCCAGACGTCACATTACTCTTCCACACTGGGAGAGGAAACAAGCAGCGGCTCATTGATGTCACTCATTTTGCCAAGCAGTCCTCCCCTGAATATTGCACAGCACTCCTTGGACTACATGCTTTCTCAGGCTGTGACTCCACAAGTGCCTTTAAAGGAATTGGCAAAGTCAAGCCAATCAAACTGTTGCAGCAACGCAACAAATTTGTCAAACCTCTTGCAGGACTTGGTGATTCGTGGACTGTACCAGAGGAGTTGATGTCCAACCTGGAGGAATTTACATGTGCCCTGTATGGGAAACCAAGGTTTACTGATGTAGATGAGGCTAGATTTGCTCTGATGAAGAAAAAGTGTAAAAGTGATGGAGAGAAAATCAGCAAGTCGGTCCACGTAGACTTGTCTTTATTTCCTCCATGCAAGGACAGTCTTCAACAACACATCAGGAGAGTGAACTACCAGGTGGCGATATGGAAGAGGGCTCATGAGCCTAAACCCATCGTTCCACCACCAACAGATGGTCATGGTTGGACAAAGAATGCAGACAAATTAGAACCACTATGGTCAACGAGAGACATTCTGCCCCCCGGGTTGGTAGATGTTCTTGACTGTATGGGAGACGATGACTCAAGTGATGACGACTACGATTCAGATCATGATGTCCAGTACTATGACTCGGACCAAGACACAGATAGCGAAGATGAAGTCTGAAAAGGCTTCATTATTTGTTTCAGTAGCATGACATATCATAAAGGGAAAAGAAAGTACATTGCATTTCAAATAGTGTGCATATGTTATGTGTATTCTCAGGAGAACTGGAATTTGATTTGATTTAGTTTGATGTTAACAGGCTAGCCCTAACAGCCATTAAAATACTGCTTGTCGAGCTTTTGTTCTTATAAACAGGAACTTTGATTGAATGTGCATTAAATATACAGAATGTAGTAACCGTAATGCGGGGGAGGGGTTTAATTACGAGTTGACTGATACTATTTTTTTTTGCAGGAAACATCAGATAACATATCAATGAATAATTTTACACGAAATTAGGGGGTTTGCAAACTTATTTCATGATTATAGCAAACAAAATACAACTTCCAGGTGATTTTGACAGATTTTGAGATGAAAATTTGCATATTTAATTATATGCAAATTTATGACGTCATTAATAATAGAAGACAATAAAACATATTAAAATAATTTTGTCTACCCATTGTTGTATGATTTATGAAGATTGTGTATTAATTTGGTGGAGATTAGAGTTATATCTGCTGAGAAACAGGGTAAAATGTAAGCACATAATTCACGAACCCTAAGAAAGTGTTCAAAACACGAAAAACTGAAATTGTTACATATCTTCAAATAAGAAGCAAAAAAACAGTGTCCAAATGAGTTTTTTTCTTGGGAACATTTTTTTTCTGATATTATGGATCCCAATGAACAAGATGACACCCAAGAAGTAGGATCACAGGGGGGGGGGGGGGGGGGGGGGGGGGGTGCACGGTAGCCCCCTCTGGCATTTGGAAGGTAAACATGGTAAAGGGAAGAAACGTATCAAGCTAATTAGAGTGATGAAAAACAAAACTTATTTATAGCGGACAGGTTTGATGAATTGAAAAACGTTTTTGAGAGTAAGCACAAAGATGTCAACACCAATCGCAAGAAAAATGATGCTTAGGAAATTTCCTTACCCAGCATAGGGCTAGAGATTACCCACAACCAATATAACATTGGGAGATCGAAAAGAAAATAGGCTCTTAAAACTCAGATTTGAATCCACAAACCATGTCATCCAATGTCAAAAAGTCCCGTACCGAACGATTTAGTTGCCAACTAGCGACTTGTAGACAACCCAGATCAACTCTAACGTATAGCAGCCCACTTAGCAACAAACTAAGCTTAGCAAAGTTTTATGAATATCTCTTAGCTTCCAACTAGGCTCAGTTGTCAACTAGGGGCCATTTTAGCAGCCAACTAGGCTAAGCAGGCTTTTGTGAATATCGGCCCAGGTCTCGAGACTTGCAACACTGTAAACAATGCGATCATTCATCTTTGGGTAAATTACCCACTTTATTGGCAGTAAAGTCCTTAAAAGGTATAGGGTACACCATTTGCAAATATCGAACAATTTGACAACCGAATTATTAGGAAAAATAGGTATTTATTAAAGTATAATGACACAAGAAGGTAGCGTTTTTGCAATTACAATGTACATGCACATTACACATGCAAGTGTGTACACAACTCTCGAGGACAGAAGCACAATAAACGAAAAAGAAATTCAGTTTGCGGGCGTTCGCTTTTTGTTGAATGTTGTCCTCTGTAGGATATACCATTTACAGATATCGAAAATATTAACTACCGAATTATTAAGAAATATCTTTAATTGAAAGTAAATAGTGATTGTAGGCATCCAGCACAAATATTGCGCTAGATATTCTGTAATTGTTCCGAACAAAAATGAATTTTATTTAACAACAATTACGATCGCCGGACGGCAATCGCGCAAAAAAAACCCCACCAAGTACAACATAGGAACAACTGCCCGACGCCGGTTGAAAACGAACGCCGTTTTTTTTTTATTGTCTCAGAATCTATGATTGTCAAACTTCAGACAATATTTACTATAGTAAAACGATATTGACTATAAAATACATCCCCCCAAATCCACCTATTCCTGATAATTCAACCAATTACCGATGGTGTATCCTACCGTTAAAATGTACGATAAGTGAATTGGGTTAAGTTACAGTACATAAACAAAGGAAAACACAATATTGAATCCTCAGTCGTTATGTAAAACACGACTGTGTGGATTTATCCCAGTCTTTTTTGTTTGTACTTTACATTATTTTCAGAACACCTCCCATATGTTTTGTACACGAATGGCAATCGGGGGCGTTTGGTAATATATAGAACCGTTTTGTTCTTTATTGTTCAAAGTCCCTTATTGAATGCAGAAATAATTGCAAGCAGATTCTTAACGAATCTGCAGAAGAAAACAAATCCTATACATTTATGCAATAACGGGCACAATAACCAAATGTTGAGTGAAAAACATCTTTAATAACCTATATAGACGGATAACGGCAAAACTAATTGTTGAGTAAGAATATTTCCCTACAAAGTAGTAAACATCATTGCATATTGCCGGTGGGCAATAACAACCAAACGGGTAGGCAGAAAATAATCAGTGTTGTAGTAGAGACCCTGATGTCCAAAACCGAGGGGACCGAGACCGAGACCGAGGCGACCGAGGCGACCGAGACCGAGACCGAGACCGAGACCGAGACCGAGACCGAGACCGAGACCGAGACCGAGACCAAGACCGAGACCGAGACCGAGACCGAGACCGAGGCGACCGGGCCGAGACCTAGACCGAGACCGACACCGAGACCGAGACCGAGACCGAGACCGAGACCGACACCGAGACCGAGACCGAGACCGAGACCGAGACCGAGGCCGAGACCGAGACGACCGAGACGAGACCGAGACCGAGACCGAGAGGCGACCGAGACCGAGACCAAGACAGCGAAGCGACCGAGACCGATACCAAGGCAATTGGGCAAAGACCGCGAGGCGACTGAGACCGAGGCGACGGAGACCGAGAGGCAACCGAGACCGAGGTCGAGTCGACCGGGGACAAGACCGCGTGGCGACCGAGACTGAGGCGACCGAGATCGAGACCGCGAGGCGACCGAGACCGAGGCCGAGGCGACCGGGGCCGAGACCGCGTAGCGACCGAGACTAATATACAGGGCCCAGACCAGGACAAACTAAGGGTTTTTCCTGTCAAGGTTTTCTCAACGGTTTCATCATTCTGAACCTTTTTTGCCCCTAATTCAAAATGGCCGCCAAAATAAAAAATGGCCGCTAAAATTACATAAATTACGTATATACTGCTAATTACGTTTAATATCAAGGTTTTTTGTTAGTGATTCTGTCATCTTGAATGTACACCCATTGAATTTAGCTCCAGAGCCACCCAGAATTTGACCTCAAATCCAAGATGACCGCCAAAATCTAAAATGGCTGCCCAAATTACATAATATACATATATACTGCTAATTACGTTTAATATCAACGGTTTTTGTTGGTGATCCTGTCATCTTGAATGTACACCTATTGAATTTGGCTCCAGAGCCACCCAGAATTTGAACTCAAATCCAAGATGGCCGCCAAAATCTGAAATGGCTGCCAAAACTACATAAAATATACTGCTAATTACGTTTAATATCAACGGTTTTGTGTGTGATTCTGTCATCTTGAATGTACACCCATTGCATTTAGCTCCAACCTGAGTGATAGAGCGAATACCTAAAACCTGTCTTTGAGACTCATTCGACGGAATCGGTCACAAAATAGCGCTAGCAGCAATTTTCCAGGGGTGATTTTATTAGGAAATCATTGTACCGAAAATAATGTTAAAATCAATATTTTATTTGAGGGGTCTGGGAGCACGCCACCAGTAAACCTTCAGGCTCTACCCCAGTTCATTTTCACAAAGGTTTGTTAAATACTCAACTTGAACAGGGAAAGGAGGGAAAGGAGTGAACAAAGACAGGCAGTTCACCTAAATATTTAAATTTATCAAATTTTATACAAAGCGTTATGCACGGCTGCTTTACATTCACAGTCGCCGCGTTTGTTAATATAAAGCTCATTTATTGGTTCGTCAAAATAACGAGAGCAACTGGCCAACTGGTCCGTACGAAACTAGCGAGACAGGTGGACAGATACAACTGGAAACAAACGCATGGTGTTTGTGGTCTATGCGCGTCTTAAGTCATACTGAGCGATCCGACTTTGGCTTAGATAAACAATTGTTGGCTTAGATAAACAATCTTTGTTGTTATATAATGTTATACAGAACGTATTTATGTGTCTAAGACGGTTAATGGAGTTCCATGGTCATTTAAAAAAGGGCGTGGCCATTTCCGGGCTGTTCGCCCCGGATAGAGATTTTGGCACACATCCCAAGTTGTTCCTTGGGGTCATATCAGCCTAGAACAGTTGAGTTATCCTCTCCTAAATAATGTGCATACATGGGTGAGCCAGGTCTTTTACTAAATTATGGGGGATAAATAAGAGACCGTTTAAATCTGATTAAGGTCATTTTAGTAGCCATTTTGGATTTGGGCGGACAAATCTTGGGTAGCCACAAGTTAATTTCAAAAGGCTTAGGTTCAGAACGCCACAATGAAACCAACTTTAGTGAGCCTTAACAGGACAAAATAAAGATGCTTTTGATGGCCATTTTGGCAGCCATTTTGGCTGCCATTTTGGCGGCCATTTTGGCAGCCATCTTGGATTAGACGATCTCGAGATCTCGAGACGGCCTCGAGACCGAGACCAGGGCCGATATTCATAAAAGCCTGTTAACTTAGCAGCCAGCTAAGCCATGACAGCCCGCTAAATCCGTAGTTTTCCTATCTGTGGTTACCAACTAATTTTCTATTCATATAGCCTTGCTAAGAATATTGCCAGCTAGTTGGCAGCTAGATATTTTAAGCACTCAGCTAGGACATTGGGCAGTTCCTCAAACCAACAAAATTGAATTTGCATGTCAATAGGGTCGGGTGATGTTTTGGATGGGTCAAATGACTTTTAGGAACAGCAGTAAATCTGACACATGAGGCCTATATGTATGCATTGAAATCTACACAAGCATGGCAATGCGGAAGGTAAACATGGCAAAGGAAAGAAACATATAAAGCTAATTAGAGTGAAGAAAAACAAAACTTATTTATAGCGGAAAAGTTTGATGAGTTAAACAACATTTTTGAACTAAGCACAAAGATGTCAACACCAATTGCAAGAAGAAAGATGCTTGGGGAGTTGTTCTTATTCAGCATAGGGCTAGATTCCCAACAACCAATATAACATTGGGGGATTTAAAAGTAAATTGTCTCTCAAAACTTAGATTTGAATCCAAGAACCATGTTACCCAATGTAAAAATGTTACGTAACAAACGGATTTGGTTGCCAACTGGTAATGTGTAGACACCCCAGATCAACTCTAACATTAGCAGCCAACTTAGCAACCAACCAAGCTTCGCAAAGTTTGATGAATACCACTTAGCTTCCAACTAGGCTTAGCTATCAACTATCAACAAGGGGCCATTTTAGCAACCAACTAGGCTCAGCAGGCTTTTATAAACATCGACCCAGCTAGATATTATAAACACGCAGCTAGGACATTAGGCAGTTTCTCAAACAAACAAAAACTAGAAAATGTGAATTTGCATTTTTATAGGGTATTGTGATTTTTGGATGAGTAAAATTGCTTTATGAACAACAGTAAATCTGATACGTGTGGCCTATTTTGTGTGCATGGAAATCTACACAGGCATGGCGATGTGGATGGTAAAACATGGTAAAGGGGAAAAACGTGAAGCTACTAATATAATGGAAACAAACAACAGTATTTATAGCCGAAAAATTTAATGAATTTAAAGACGTCCTTGAGAGTGAACACAAAGATGTCAATGAGAAAGTAGCTTGGGAAATTATCCTCACCCAACATAGGGCCAGATTTCCCAGAACAAATAGAACATCAGGAAAAATAGGCTCTCAAATCTCAAATCTGAATCCAAGAACCATGTTATCCAATGTCAAAAGGTCCCGTAAAAAAACGATTTAGTTGCCAACAAGTGACTTTAGACACCCCAGATTAACTCTTACGTTAGCAGCCAACTTAGCAACCAACTAAGCTTAGCAACGTTTTATGAATATCACTTAGCTTCCAACTAGGCTAAGGTGTCAACTAGGGGCAATTTTAGCAGTCAACTAGGCTTAGCAGGTTTTTATAAATATCGGCCCTGTTATACATTTTAAACACGAAGCTAGGACATTAGGTAGTTCGTCAAACAAACAAAAACTAGAAAATATGATTTTGCATTTTAATGGGGTATTGTGATTTTTGGATGGGTAAAATTGCTTTATGAACAACAGTAAATCTGATACGTGTGGCCTATTATGTGTGCATGGAAATCTACACAGGCATGGCGATGTAGAAGGTCAAACATGGTAAAGGGAAGAAACGTGAAGCTAATTATCGTGAAGAAAAACACCGTATTTACAGCGGAAACGTTTGATGAATTGAAAGACGTCCCTGAGAGTGAACACAAGATGTCTTAAAGAAAGTAGCTTGAGAAATTATCCTCACCCAGCATAGGGCTAGATTTTCCACAACCAATAGAACATTGGGATACCTAAAACATATGCTCTCAGAACACAAGTCTGAATCTATGATCCATGTTGTCAAATGTAAAAAGTTCCGTAACAAGTGATTTAGTTGCCAACTAGTGACTTAGAAACACCCAAGATCAAATCTAACTTCAGCACTTAATAGCAGCCAACTTAGTAACCATAGGCTTAGCAACGTTTTATGAATATCACTTAGTTTCCAACAAGGCTTAGCTGTCAACTGGGGGCCATTTTAGCAGCCAACTAGAATTAGCAGGCTTTTATGAATATCGGCCCAGGTCTCGAGACTTACAACACTGTTAACAATGCGATCATCTTTGGGTAAATTATCAAATTTGTTGGTAGTAAAGTCCTTAGAGAACACCATTTGCGGATATCAAACAATTGTACAAACGAATTATTAGGAAATGTCTTACTTATTTGAAAGAAAATAATGATTCCAGTCATCCATCAAAATGATTGCGCTAGATAACCTGTAATTGTTCCGAAAAAAATGAATTTGATTTAACCCTGCGCCGAACCCGCAAACTCAGCAACACCGTTGCGCTACCTGTGTACATTGACCCCTCTAATGTAAACAAACCTTTCTCAATGGATTGAATAGTTGTTAGGAGATCCCTATGAACTCCTCTCGGCTATTTGTGGAGCTGGTAGGGAGAGGTGTGTGTGTGTGGGGGGGGGGGGGGGGGGGGGGGGGGGGGGGGAAGTAAACAGGAAATATGTTTGTGCACACCTCGCTCGACCTTAAACCCAGGCTTTTTTGTAACTTACCAGGGTAGGCATTTCCGGAGTATCAATGTCTGTTTTTTTTTAAAATTATACGTAAAACAAAGGAACCTGCTGCCCTAAAGGCAGCACTCGGCTAGACGCAGGGTAAACAAAAATCACGATCGCCAGACGACGAGTAGACAGGAAATATGTTTGTGCACAGCCCATGAAACTTTCTCCGAGTTAGCATTACAAGGGCTTGGCCTCGCATGACCTCAAACCCAGGCTAATCAGTGACTATACTGTCTTTTTGGAACTTACCAGTGTAGGCATTTATGGAGTATCAATGTCTGTTGTTTTTTTAATTTATAAGAAAAACAAATGAACCTGCTGCCCTAAAGGCAGAACTCGGCTAGACACAGGGTAAACAAAAATCACGATCGCCAGACGGCGATCGGGAGAAAAGGAAAGAACAAGAACTACCCGAGCTGGACAAACGCCGTTTTTCTAGTTTTGTATCTTCTTCGGCATCCATGATTGTAAAACTTCGGACAGGTCACTTAAACGATATTTACTATAAAATATAATCCTAAAATCCACCCAATATGATGCATCATATCTTTCAGTGAATATTGCTTAAGAAACGAAAAGTTAACAGACAACAACATGAGTAGGATGTATATAATACGTCATTGATCCTGTGGAGCTTGTCTACTATTGCTCACAAACAAGTCAAGGATTCGGGGAAATACCACAGGGGACAGATATCAAATCTTACCTGCCATTCCCCACAGCATTAGAACCAAAGCTGCTGATCCGTCCATTCTCCAAGATTCAGTTGAATTCTGAGCGCCAATCCGCTGGGTGTATTCATCAACGACTCACACGCCAACGCCAACTATACGCACGTATATAACTCGACAACAATCGGGAGGGCCTAAACTTAAAACTAAACCGAAGCTTTGCCCGATTAATGCAAAGATCGAGAATTCGTTTTGGACTTATTCATCAGCGACTTCAACGATCGATACACAACGCATATTGAGTACTGAACGACGATCAGACGGATAAGAGACTAAATAATCGTAGCTCAAAACCGTATCTTATAGAAGAAATGCGCAACACTCTGTTGGCGTTAATCGTATATCGGCAAGTACTCAAACGTACGTAGTTTGCCACGTCAGCTAAGCAGCCGCAGACCGCAGACAAGGTTGACGTCATATCCAACCTACAGCCAATCAGCAACGAGCTTGAGCTTGCAAGTAGAGTAGAAACATTTTGGATTGGTGCAAGATCACAGCATGGGCGGGGCTTATCCTGGAAGCGGGTAACGTTTTAACCAATGAGCATTCCGCAGGAATTATAGTTTGTAGCTCAAACAAAACACTATCTTGAAAAGAACGAAAGTGCAATTTTAAAATTGAACAAGACTCCTATCCTCAGTAGCAATCAAGGTTGGTCCAGGTATTCACACAAACGTGTATACAATTAACCTTTAGAAAACAAAACGTACCCAGAGGGTCGAAATAATTAAAAATGATGCTATGAAGGCAACAAGTCAGATGGCGTGCAACAAATTACTCTATGCCTCTCAAATTCATGAGATTCTCACGGTGTAGTTGGAAGAATTTGTTGTACCCAACATTATACCCTACGTCGTGCATTTGAGGGGAAAATACTCAACCTGTGTAGGTTTCCCCGGCTATTTCGGAACATTTTTTATTCAAATTCATCACATAGCAACTCTCACATTTAATTTCTTCAGTTCAACGCGCTTTTACAAAACCAATTCTTAAAAAGAAAAAATCACATTTTGTGTACGGTCTATGTATACAACATTTGCAAATAATATGTTTTTAAAATGACTAAATTATGACGAAATACTTCACTAAACTCTTAAGGAATGACAGCCTGAAACATCATGAAAAACCATGGCTCCTGGTGTGCTGATATTTTTGTATTACATTTCTCAACGATGGGCAGTCTTTCGAATCAAAGTGTTTCACAGTCTGTCAAATTATTTTTTTCTCTGTCAAGAAAATAGCAAGGAGAAACCGGTTGTATGCAGGCATACTTCAAGGAAAGATCAGTTTATTTTGTGTGTGTCTGTTTGATCAATCCTAGAGTTTATTAGGAAGAAGCGTAATCATACTCACGTATTTTTTTTTATTAGAACGATTCTCGGTCACATGGGAAGGAGATTAAATTGAAGGACGTGTAACGCTGGGTTATGCGGATTTTTTATTTTTATTTTTGTCTGTGAGACTATTAGTTTTGTTTAGTTAAAGTGTTTATTGGGAAGAAGCGTAATCATACATGCGGCTCACAGGTTTTGTTTAATTATTGGAACGATTCTCATTTACATGGGAAGGATATAAATTGAAGGACGTTTAACGCTGGGTTATGTGCATTTTTTCTCTTTTTTTCTGTGAGACTATTAGGTTTTTAAGTTTAAGTGTTCATTGGTAAGAAGCGTAATCATACATGGGCTCACGTTTTTTTTTTTATTATTAGAACAATTCTCGGTCACATGGGAAGGACATTAAATTGAAGGACGTGTAACGCTGGGTTATGTGTATTTTTTTCTCTTTTTTTCTGTGAGAGTATTAGGCTTTAAGTTAAAGGGTTTATTGGGAAGGAGCGTAATCATACATGCGGCTCGCAGGTTTTGTTTAATTATTTTAACGATTCTCTGTCACATGGGAAGGACATTAAATTGAAGGACGTTTAACGCTGGGTTATGTGGATTGTTTTTTTCTTTTTCTGTGAGACTATTACCTTTTTTTAGTTAAGTGTTTATTGGGAAGGAGCGTAATCATACATGCGGCTCACAGGTTTTGTTTAATTATTGGAACGATTCTCAGTCACATGGGAAGGCCATTAAATTGAAGGACGTTTAACGCTGGGTTATGTGTATTTTTTCTCGTTTTTTCTGTGAGACTATTAGGTTTTTAAGTTAAAGTGTTTATTGGTAAGACGCGTAATCATACATGCGGCTCACTATTTGTTTAATTATTAGAACGCTTCTCGGTCACATGGGAAGGACATTAAATTGAAGGACGTGTAACGCTGGGTTATGCGGATTTTTTTTAAAATATTTTTTTGACGTCATATCCAACCTACAGCCAATCAGAAACGAGCTTGAGCTTGAAACATTTTGGATTTGGATTTTGGATTGGTGCAAGATCACATCATGGGCGGGGCTTATCCTGGAAGCGGGTATCGTTTTAACCAAGGAGCATTCCCCAGGAATTACAGTTTGTAGCTCAAACAAAACACTATCTTGAAATGAACGAAAATGTAATTTTAAAATTGAACAATGAAGCCCATCGCCGCCCTAAACACTGTCACGAATCGTTATAAAACGGCACGACACAAGACTCCTATCCTCGGCCTCAGTAGCAATCAAGGTTGGTCCAGGTATTCACACAAACGTGTATACAATTAACCTTTAGAAAACAAAACGTACCCAGAGGGTCGAAATAATTAAAGATGATGCAATGAAGACAACAAGTCAGATGGCGTGCTACAAATTACTCTATGCCTCTCAAATTCATGAGATTCTCACGGTGTAGTTATACCAACATTATACCCTACGTCGTGCATTTGAGGGGAAATACTCAACCTGTATAGGTTTCCCCGGCTATTTTGGAACATTTGTTATTCAAATTCATCATATAGCAACTCTCACATTTAATTTCTTCAGTTTAACGCGCTTTTACAAAACCAATTCTTAAAAAAAAAATCACATTTTTTGTACGGTCTATGTATACAACATTTGCCAATAATATGTTTTTAAAATGACTAAATTATCACGAAATACTTAATGAACTGTTAAGGACTGACAGCCTTAAACATCATGAAATACCATGGCTCCTGGTGTGCTGATATTTTCAAGTAAAGTGGTATTTTGTATTACATTTCTCAACGATTGGCAGTCTTTCGAATCAAAGTGTTTCACAGTCTGTCAAATTAATTTTTTCTCTGTCAAGAAAATAGCAAGGAGAAACCGGTTTTATGCAGGCATACTTCAAGGAAAGATCAGTTTATTTTGTGTTTGTCTGTTTGATCAATCCTAGAGTTTATTAGGAAGAAGCGTAATCATACTCACGTATTTTTTTTTTATTAGAACGATTCTCGGTCACATGGGAAGGAGATTAAATTGAAGGACGTGTAACGCTGGGTTATGCGGATTTTTTATTTTTATTTTTTTCTGTGAGACTATTAGTTTTTTTTAGTTAAAGTGTTTATTGGGAAGAAGCGTAATCATACATGCGGCTCACAGGTTTTGTTTAATTATTGGAATGATTCTCATTTACATGGGAAGGATATAAATTGAAGGACGTTTAACGCTGGGTTATGTGTATTTTTTCTCTTTTTTTCTGTGAGACTATTAGGTTTTTAAGTTTAAGTGTTTATTGGTAAGAAGCGTAATCATACATGGGCTCACGGTTTGTTTTTTTATTATTAGAACAATTCTCGGTCACATGGGAAGGACATTAAATTGAAGGACGTGTAACGCAGGGTTATGCGGATTTTTTATTTTTATTTGTTTGACATCATATCCAACCTAAAGCCAATCAGAAACGAGCTTGAGCTTGAAACATTTTGGATTTGGATTTTGGATTGGTGCAAGATCACATCATGGGCGGGGCTTATCCTGGAAGCGGGTAACGTTTTAACCAAGGAGCATTCCCCAGGAATTACAGTTTGTAGCTCAAACAAAACACTATCTTGAAATGAACGAAAATGTAATTTTAAAATTAAACAATGAAGCCCATCGCCGCCCTAAACACTGTCAAGCAATCAAGGTTGGTCCAGGTATTCACACAAACGTGTATACAATTAACCTTTAGAAAACAAAACGTACCCAGAGGGTCGAAATAAGGGTCTTTTATTTTTGTTTATTATTATTAATTTTTTTTTTGGGGGGGAGATACTGAAACGGTTTGGCTGCGTGAGGTATCATAGGATTTTTATGTTTGTGGTTGGTCTGCAGAGATAAATCTGTATATTTATGATTTGCCTGGTACGCCAGCAATATGGTTGCGTAACTATACTACCTAGAGCGTAATTCTTAATTTAAGTTTTTCTTAGTGAGATACGCTTCTGGAAGGTCAGTTGTGGCCACACTTTTTTGCAAGATTGCAATCAGTAAGAAGGGTGGGGGGGGGGGGGGGGGGGGGGGGGGGGGGGGGGTTTAAGAATTACTCTCTGGCATACCTACTAGATAACGTACAATTACAAATTTATCTCTGCAGACCAGTCACAAATTCAATCCATATGATATTTGTCAGCAGAACCTTTTCCGCGTTTCAAAAAATAATAACAAAAAATACGGAGAGGTTCTCTTGAAACTTGTACACGTACCCGTACCCCCCCCCCCCCCTCGCCTTTCCTTCTGACTGCAATCTTGCAAAAAATAGTGTGGCCAGAACTGACCTCCCAGAAGCGTATCTTACTAAGACAAAACAAAGTAAATTAAACATATATTGTAAGATCCTGTAAAAAAATGACAGTATATTTTGTTCTGGTAGCTCGGTCTTATGATGGCCCTGAAGGGACTACACAGATCGTGAATATTTACGTCAATATTCACGACCTATTTCACGACTTTCCTCAAAGTCGCGAATATTGACGTCAAATTTGACGTCAAATTTCACGACTTTCCCCGAAAGTCGCGAATATTGACGTCAATTTTCGCGACAAAATTCACGACTATCCTCAAAGTCGCGAATATTGACTTCAATATTGACGTCAATATTCACGACTTTCCCAAAAAGTCGCGAATATTGACGTCAAATTTGACGTCAATATTCGCGACTTGCCCCCAAAGTCGCAAATATTTTTACGCGAATGTTTGTCCAGTAAGCTAGGTTTTGGCTAGTCTTGCTCCAAGACCGAGTTTTGTATTTGTTCCGGGGCGCGCCGTCCGTCTAGTCTAGTACAGTATGCATGCAGCTCATCAATCATCAATACTCCGAAAACGGGCCTATTGAGGGCGCCCTCGAGTGTCGCGAGAGATCAGTGGATTTGTTTCAAAGGTAACTGCTTGAATTGGTAATTGCTTGAATTAACAAGAATGGGTTGATTTGGGGGGGTAGTATGTTATAGTAAATCTCGTTTAACTGACCTGTCCAACGTTTTACAATAATTTATGGATGGCGATAGAAAATCACGAAAAACTGCGTTTGTTTTCAACAGCCGTCGGGCAGTTGAATATTCTTATATTATTATGTGTTTTGGGCGATCGCCATCCGGCGATCGCGAATTTATTTTTATAAAATTATATTTTTCGAAATAATTACAGGATATCCAGCGCGATCATTTTGCTGGATGCCTAGAATCATAATTTACCTTCGAATAAGTAAGATATTTTTTAATAATTCGGTAGTAAATATTTGTGATATCTGCAACTGGTGTATCCTACCTTTAAGTTCAGTGCACGACTACATTTGTTTCTGAACTTGAAACAAATCCACTGATCTCTCGTGACAATCGAGGGCGCCCTCAATAAGCCCGTTTTCTGAGTATGGATGATCGATAAACAACTGCATAGACGGACGGCGCGCCCCGGACAAATCAAAAACTCGGTCTTGGAGCGAGACTAGCCAAAACCTAGCCTGTGGAAAAAAATTCGCTTCAAAATATTACTTCAAATTTGAAGTCAATATTCGCGACTTTTGGGGAAAGTCGTGAATATTGACGTCAATATTGACGTCAATATTCACGATCTGCGTAGTCCCTTCAGGGCCACCATACGGTCTGCCCATGCCAGATACACCGACGGGTAAAATATACGCCAACATTTGAGAGGAAAACAATTCTTGTTACCTTTTCTTATTTTCCATCATTTCCTGATCTGCTACAAGGGGTCCAAATCATCCGCGAATGTAGGAAGTTTATTCACCTTCGAATCCGTCGCTTTTAGTATAAATCCTCATCGGAGTAAAAATCTTCATTGGATATGTCCGAAAATATTGGTTTGATTCACTATCGAAATAAATTGGCGGGTCAGTTCTTGAGGGTCACACAACATTATCTCCAACGTATTTCTACTAAAAAATGTGTATGGATCATCATCACTAGAAGAGACACTTTGGCGGAGTTGGCAGAAACACACCCGACGCGCAAGAACGTATGGCAGCAAATGACTTCGATGTCCAACGTACTGGGTATTAGAAACGCCCTTATTTAACCCAACCTTTATTCCATTGTTTGGTTACGCAACACTGAGACCAGACAGGACAAAGCTTTCACATACCCAAGTCAGTAGCTTGTACCACTGAACAATGGACTAAATTCATCTCAAACCTTAAAGCATTAGTAAGAATCGATACTTTTTGTTCCTTTGAAATCTTGACAAAGGGTGTAAAAGGAACGTAGTATAAATCAACCAAGCAGTGACAATGATGGCCCAAATATTGCGGTTCAGATTCACTTGGAGTCTTTTTTTAGGTCGTTTTAGCCGTAAACGTGTCACACTGACTAGGGGACAAGTGTCAGCTTAACCCAGAAAGGAATAAACATTGCACTCCTTTCATTCACTTCCGAAGTGAATATTCTCAACCCGATGCTTAAAAAGGGTGACCAAATGTTGAAATTGAATGATAATTGACTAGTTTGGTATTAAAAGCGTGCGAAATCTTGTCCCGCACGAACTTGAATGCGAGAGTTGGTGAATTTGAATGAAATTTGTTTCAATAACTTATACGCCGTTTATACTTCGTCACCGTTTTCACGAAGAGGCAAATTGAGCCTTTCACGGTCTGAACAAACTTTCGAGATAATCGCTTGTAAAGTTCGTCCTTTTTTCGTTTGGCAGTTTGAAACATAAATATCCATAGAATATACAAGATTGAGGTATCATGGGAAAGAAGAGATTTCAATCTTCTTAAATATAGCAAACGTTAAGAAAAATAGGTGATTAGTTTTGCAGAATTAATCAATTAATAGAATTGTCTCTTCGTGAAAACGAAAAAACGATACATTAGCAAATTCGCCCGTGGCTGTGAGAGTCAGAATGTATACATTTTCCCATTGCGCCCCCAATTTGTCTCTTCGTGAAAACGCTGAAAGCCACTTCGCGCCCAATTCGCCCAATTCGCCTCTTCGTGAAAACGCAAAAGGGCACCTGAGGACCAATTCGCCCCTTCATAAACACGTTGAAGTCAACGCTATTTCGAATTCGCCTCTTCGTGAAAACGCAAAAGGGCACTTGAGGACCAATTCGCCCATTAGTTAATTAGGTTAATTAAGATTTAAATGATTTTTTGGATGTATAACTTCACCAGGTTGTGGAAAATGCAATATTTAATCGTTTTCATCAAAAAAAATAATTTCGATAAATAGACGATTTTTCATGAAATTCGCCTCTTCGTGAAAACGGTGACGACTTATACCCATACTTTTATTTGTTGGTGGCGTTCTTTTGATATAGTCTGGGAGGCAGCTCCTGGAATCTGTCGTTTCGTTTCGGGGAAAGGGTTTGGCACTTGTATATAGAAGAGAGGTGTATTTGAAGTATTTTAGACCATGTGTACAAAAGCATCCAAGGTGGCAACAAGATACTTTAAGTCACCAATCTCTCACGGTATCCCCGCCTGCGTATTTTTTTCAGCATGGTAAAGGTAAATGGGCGTTTCTACACCCCTCGCGTCATGATTATTCAGTAGTTTCAACAATAATATTAAAATATATTGTTATTGCTCAGTAAACTAGTTAAACGTAGGCCCAGAGGTACATTAAAGCACTTTGAAAAACGGCTTCCTTCGACCTCTCACAGTAGCCAAGTAGATAATGGGTTAGGTTATAGATTGTAAGATTGGGGTTTGAGTTCGGATGGTGCTCATTTTTCATTGACTATTTTTGGATTGTTAGTTTATTGTTGGATGAGTTTAATTTAAGGGAAAGCAAGGTTCCGAGAACCTAAGTATCTTCCATTCAGTGTGGTCTGGACACGCCCAGTTATGACAATTGGCATTTACCATGCTGGGACAAAAATCACGCCCCCCGCCTTGCTACTCACATCACCCAAATCTCTATTTTGTAGAAACAAAGTATAGGCTGAGTAAAAATAAACGATTGCATCAAAGTCAATTTTTAGAAATAAAAAATAAGTGTTCCCAAAATGTCCGGCTATTCTGAATAGATCAATCACATGGCATTAATGTGGGGCTGAACATTGCGATTGTGTAAGCACCAGTTTGTTGTTTCCTCCAATCATTTCTATTCCAAATCCCATTTTGAAACACATGAAATAATGATTACACAGCAACACGACAATCGACCCATTTTTATTCATTTACATGCATTGTATTATACATACACTTAATTGCAGAAAGTTCAAAGTGAACAAAGAAATTGGCAAGGCGGGACTCGAACCTGCGACCTCCGGAATGCCGGACCGGCGTTCTACCAACTGATCTGTTTTGCCCTATGTTTAGCGGTCTCCCAAATTGTTAGTATCTTTGTTCAAGGTCGCTAGTCATAAACACCAGGGATCACGCCCAAGTTTAAGATACAACCTGGGAAGCGACACTGTAGGGATCACTCAACGAGGATACACATGGGAAACCAACTAGTTAAATTTGCATACACTTCAAAGTGAACAAAGAAATTGACCCGCCTTGCCAATTAAAATTAAAACAATATATATATATCACGCACATAATTACCAGACTAATAAATTTAACATAAGTTTAAAATTGATTGATATCAAGACGAATTTGATCTGTGAATGCTACCTTTCGGAAACAGCCTAAACGAATTTAACATTAGTAAAACAATCATACGCTTTTACCAAACCAATTTAGTCATTTATGGTTCAATTTCAACGTTTGCTCACCCTTTTATTACATTCGTTGAAGCTGTTGCCGAAAGGCAGCATTCACAGATTAATTTCAAACTTATGTTAAATCAATTAGTCGGATATGTGCGTGAGTCAAGCACATACCAGACTAATTTATTTCACATAAGTTTGAAATTGATTGATATCATACGAATTTGACCCCTAGATGTATGTTGCCTTACAGCAACAGCTTAGACTGTGGTGACGAATATTCGCGAGACAAAGTTTAAATAGAGTCACCAACAATTTGCAATTAAATGGCAAATGACCTAATTTGTTTATTAAAAGCGTGTAATTTTTGTTTTATTTCTCCGGACGAAATTGATGGCAAAAAAGCAATAAGATAAGTAGTTTGTGGTAGCTCCATGTGACGAACTTTTTGGGGAGTTGTGTGGTTCTAAAAAGAAACGGAGGGATCTCAACGTTTCGGACAGAATGCCCTGCCCGTCGTCAGGAGACTGTGGGATTTAAACGGTAAAGCGATATCTGGCGCCCCACCCACCATCACCTCCCAGTCCACTGGGTCCTATGTACTCTAGGACACGTAGTTCTCCAGCCTATGGATTTTCGATATCCTTGGCAACTTTTTTATTTCGGTCTCTTCCGTGACACTGACAAGCCTCAGTGATCATCCAGCGTCCTGCATGAGAACCCTTCAGTTGCATCCTTCGTTTGCCAAGCTCCATATAACCCTGCTTCACCCTTGGAATCATTAGTCTCCTGACGACGGGCAGAGCATACTATCCAAAACTTCGAGTTCCCTCCAGTTCCGTTTAGAACCACACAACTCACAAAAGCTAATTACCACATGTACATGCTACCGCAAACTACTTACTTTAATTACATGTCATATTAAATCAAACACAATTATTGAAACTCGTTATAGTGTGCAATAATTGAGCGGCGCATAGGGATTCGGCTAGATTGTTTTTATAATAAAAAATATATATAACTACTGTAGGGGTGTGTAATTTTATGTATCGCCTTATTGGCCAGAGGGCGCCCTTGCGTCTTACTGTGTTGCAGCGGTCCTTTTCCAAATGAGCTGGAACAGACTAGGCCTCGACCTGGATGGCTCTCGGTAAGAAAACCTTTCATAAAATACTCTCTGAGGAGATCTTGGTGGGCATATGTATATCACCTGAAGGCATACTTATTGGGGATCGAGATTATACACTTTATGGCTTGGGTAGGAACCGATTATGGAATATTTTAGCTTGTAATTTTGGGTCGTGACCGTCACAATTCATCGTTTTCAGTGCACATGATTTTGCGCGTGGAATACACGTTGCTTTTTTTGGCAGTTGTGCACGCAGTGTGTTGGCTCGGCTGAGCGGCGGTTGAAATTGATACATTTGTAATACACTTTCCTAATCGCTCCACTGTGTGGCTTGTGCTGTGTGTCACGAAAAGTTTTCTGTTTCGTATGCAGCATAAACAGGGCTTTTAGATAGTACATCAGGCAGGGGGCTGCTAGCCTGCATGCACACCGGCCGTGGGACTGATAGGTTGTTCTGAAACCCTCCAGTGTTGGGTGAGTGTGGGCGGCCGGACCTGTTATTACATGTATTTTGTGAGATAAATTTAAGGTTAAAGTGTGACTCACTTTAAATAGTGTATTTCATCAAAGTGTAATTGTATTCATGAAATGTATGTGAGGGATAAATTCATGAACTAGTTTTGTGCATTTTTCTCTCGTAGGGGTCTTTCCGGGGTTTTCCCCGTACACATCTGTATAAGTTGTATTCGTCGCTGTTGCATGTTGGTTGACTTTGTGTCCCATGGATCTCAGTCTCGTAATAAACCAGTAGATTTTGGGGATACACCGGTGTCTCAAGACTCTTCGTTTCTTCTTGCCCGGAACCCGGGATCACTTCCCCTCCTCGGAGTTGATAACGAGACTCCACCCAACCCCTGCCCCTCGCGGAGGTTACTACAAGTGGCGTCGTAGACAGGATAGAGAAGATTCAAGAATATATAGGGTTATATTTGTTGACTACATGTAAATTGTTTTCCTTGTAATTTTATGTGGACCCCCAACACATGGAGAAGTGTGGTAAATAAGACACATTGTTTTGTTGTCAGACATCATTGACTGTATAACATAAATAAGGTGTATTTTATTGCCATAAGTCGGATTCAAATTTTATTGGAAAACCCCGGTGTAGGTGTAGCAGTGTACTGAGTTAGTAATGTAAACAGAATCCCTGGAAAATTGTAAGGGTTTTGGTGATTGTTGGAAAGCTGAGCTGGGTTGCAGTTTTAATAAGAAGAAAATAATGTGCCTGTAAATGGAAAGTTGATGCTCTTTTTTCGCAATTGTGCACTTAAAGCGTGCGTACTCGTGGTTGTAAGAACACACACAAAAAGAGAAATATGTTGTTGTAATTGTGACTTTGCAAGGGTAAGGGTGTTTGTTTAAAGCGCTGGGGTGTCTTGAAACAGTTTCTGGGCTCGGGTATTGACCTTTCTGGCGTTTGAAATTTTTCCAATTTTGCGCGGTAACAGTATACAGTTATGGCCTTACCAGAAGCTTTGGGTGAAGTAATCACAAGGTCTAACGAGGCCTTAGCACAGACGTTGGCGAATGCTTTTGGAAATTTGAAAATCACACCAACCCCAAAGGTTAGTCTGGTGAAGTTCTGTGGGCCCCCTCGCAAGCCTGGGGATTTGACCATAAACGAATGGCTTGAGGAATTTGACCGTTATTCGCGGCAGTTAGGGCTCGAGGGTGATAGACAAGTTGGGGAATTTGTGGACCACTTGGGCGGAATAGCAAAAGAGGAAATACTATGCGCGCCCCAGGATGAAAGGGACACCCTACCCAAGGTAATCACCCTCCTGAGTAACAGATTTGGCACCTCCGAAAGCGTGTCCTCGCTGACTAGTGCACTGTATGCGCGGAAACAATTACCGGAAGAGTCACTGGCAGATTTTAGCCGGGTTATAATGCGGTTTCATGATCGTATGGAGCAGGCGGCTGAAGGCCCGGAACGTGATGCCTTGCGCCTGATGCGAGGCCGTGTGCTTAAGGAGCAATTTGTAAATGGCGCAAGAGACATGAGTGCGCGGAGAGAGTTGCGGCGATTGTTGGTTGAAAAACCCGAGTTGTCGTTCTTTAAGCTCAGGGAGCATGTACTTGCTGTACTGCCAGATCAGGAAGAGGCTGCGCGTAAGAACAAAATTAGGGAGGTAGCAGACATGCGTGACCCTGAACAGGTCAACGTTCAGGTTGCTTCGAATTCAAGCATGACAGATGACATTTTGACCCAACTTGTAGCGTCGAACAAGTTGGTTGTTCAAAAGTTAGATGTACTTGGGCAGCAGCAAGCTGCAACTACTGCCCAGTTGGCACAGTTAACCTCAGTTTTGAGCGAAAAGTTGGACAAGGCGCTAGCGCCTAGAAGTTATGACCGATCTGCGGTTATCTGTCATAACTGTAAGAGGCCGGGCCACTATGCAAAACAGTGTAGGGATAGGGAGCCATACAAGACACATGCGGCCAAAACGGAACAGAATGTTTCGGGAAACGCCCCACCTTCGTCGTAGTGGGCGAGATGACGGAGGTGCAGGCTGCGCCTACGGTTGGGGTTGCAAGCAATCTGTCAGGTGCTGACATGAGCCTAGAGAAGGGGGTGGGGGCTGTCGATAATTTGCGTGATAAATTGATTGCGGCAAGCCCCACAGCGGAGGTTGAAATAGGTGGGGTAACAGCCAACTGTATCCTAGACACAGGGGCTGAGACATCACTAATTTGTTTCCCCTTTTATCAGAAGTACTTGGCAGCTAAGTTAGGTAAATTGGGCGCAGTCGGAAATTTGGTGAGAATTGTAGGGGCCAACGATCTTGAGATTCCAATTCATGGATATTTGAGTACGGACATAGTTGTTCTTGGCAAGAAAATTAAGGCCCATTTTCTAGTTCGCTCGACACAGTCAAGTGAAAAGCTAGATAGACGGGAGGAGTTCCCAATTATAATTGGTTGTAATATTCTGAGAGCATTGTCTGCTCTGAAGACGAAGCCATCTGGACTGCATGGGAGTGAGTGGGAGACAGCTTTTCAGTGGGTTGACGCACAGCGGTCACGTGGTAAGGAGAGAAGGGACACCGTAGCACAAAGAACTGTGGGTGAAGTGCACGCACTGCAGACGGAGGTCATCCCCCCTTGTACAGCTATGTTAGTAAGCTGTAAGGTGGATGCTAAGGTAGTGATACCACGAGGAAGTTGTGTCGTAGTGGAGGGGTGTCCCGCATCACCTCTCAGCTCAGATGACGGGATTTTCCCTGGTATTCAAAACTGGAGTATAGTCGAGGGAATACAAGCTGGGCCCTCGATGGATGTACTGGTGTGCAATCGTGGTGGCCAACCGGTTACGGTGCCGGCGGGTGTGAAGTTGGCGGTTGTCAGAGAGGCTGACATGTTGGAGGAAGTTAGCCTTCAACTTGTGCAGGGGGATATTAGGGTATCCGTGGATGAGGTGATTCTTGAGAAAGGGAGTATAGAGGACACTCCGGGCTCTCATATGTTAAATTGTCCTGCAGCTGTTGATCAGAACCCCAACGGGGTGTGTAAAGATCAATCAGAGGCTGTGCAGGAGAGTTTCACCTTACCAGATGGAACGGAGTACCAGCTGCCCCCAGGTCTAAGTCTCAAAGGATTGAACCCCAGTGAAGCCACCCGAGTAGCGGCATTGATTCAGAAATATGACGCGGCGTTTTCCAAGGGATCATGGGATGTTGGGAAGTGTGACCTCATCCCCCACGAAATACACCTCGTTGATGGGAAGCCAGTGAGCTTGCCATATAGGCGGATCGCACCACATCTTATGCCAGAGGTCCAGCGAATGCTCCAAGAGTTACTCGACAAGGGGGTCATACGAAGATCCACTAGCCCGTATGCTAGCCCCGTGGTGTTAGTTCGCAAGCGGGATGGGTCTATTCGCTTGTGCATAGACTATAGGAAACTGAATGGGTTGACAGTGAAAGACGCCTTCCCCCTTCCAAGGATTGAGGAGACATTGGAGGCCTTAGGCGGTGCCCGTTACTTCTCCTCTTTGGATCTGTCCCATGGATATTATCAAGTGGCAATGCACGAGGAATCGATAGAGAAGACGGCTTTTCGAGTCCCCTGGGGATTGTTTGAGTTTACGAGGTTACCCATGGGACTTAGTAATAGTCCTGGAACCTTCCAGAGGACCATGGAGCGTATTTTTGGGGACCTTAATCTGTCGCAGGTTGTACTCTACCTCGACGATATATTGGTGCACTCGAAGGACTTTGAGGAGCATTTGACGAGGTTGGGTGTGGTTTTCGACCGATTGGTACAAAATGGCCTCAAGTTGAAGGGTGCAAAGTGTGACCTGTTTAAGAGGCAGGTGAAATATCTAGGACATGTTGTGTCAGAGTCGGGGGTATCAGTGAACAGTGATAAGATAGACAAGATCGCTAGGTGGCCCACACCAAAAAGCAGGAAGGAGTTGCGCTCTTTCTTAGGTCTGGCGGCTTATTACCGCCGTTTTATTGCCGGCTTTGCGGCTATTGCTGCACCCCTACATAGCCTGACGGCCAAAGCAAGCGAAAAAGCAGGGAACCATACGAAGGGCTTTCACTGGTCCAAGGAAGCAGACGAAGCGTTCGAGAAGCTTAAGGCTAAATTATGTTGCACTCCCGTGTTGGCCTACCCACGTTTCGATAGAGAGTTCATAGTTGAAGTTGACGCATCACTCAGAGGTCTAGGTGCCTGTTTGGCTCAAGTCGGGGATGATGGAGCTGTACACCCGATTGTCTTTGCAAGTCGCGGGTTGCGCGGTGCAGAAAAGTGCTACAAGTGACCTATCAAGCTTCAAGCTTGAATTGCTGGCTCTTAAGTGGGCCGTCTCAGAGAAACTCCGGGATTATCTGCTAGGAGCCCGTTTCACCGTGTATACAGATAACAATCCCCTTGCCCATCTCCAGAATGCTAAGTTAGGGGCAACAGAGCAAAGGTGGGTTGCGCAACTGGCTCCATTCGACATGCAGGTGAAGTTTCGAAGTGGGCGGACCAACAAATGCGCAGATGCGCTCAGTCGCTGTCCTTTGAATTTAGAGTCTGCTGATACGGTTAAGATATCTGTCATAGTGCTGTGCGCTGTCATATTTTGTCCAGATTAGACTATTGCAACTGCCTTTTAACATCTGTTCCCCAAGCATACTTGAAGCGGCTGCAAAGTTTACAGAACTGGGCAGCTCGCATTATCTTTAAGCTAGATCGTCGTCATGACTCCAGTCCTCTAATTAAATCACTCCACTGGCTCCCCGTAAAAGAAAGAATTCTCTTCAAAGTACTTTTGTTTGTTTTTAAAGCCTTCCATGACCAGACGCCATTATATATCAAGGATTGCTTTACTTTTCATAACCCATCTCGCCCTAATCTTCGCTCTTCTCGAGACCCATTTTTGCTTACCATTCCTAGGACCCGTAGCAAATCTGGCGATAGCACATTCACTGTAACTGCATCCACAGAATGGAACAACATCCCTTCTTTCATTAAAGCTGCAAAATCCACAGACCAATTTAAAAAATTTCTGAAAACACATCTCTTTCCTGTTTAAGCTTTTCTCTTTTTCTCATGCTTTTCAAACATTGTGTAGGGTATGTAGCTTTTCCGATAAGATTTTGTTGTTTATTGTGCATTTTCTGTTTTTGTAAGCGCTGTGATATAGTTTTCTATGGGGAGCGTTTCTAAATACCTGTTATTATTATTATTATTATGCAGGATATAGTCATGTGTACGTCTGTCCCAGTCGAAGTGCGCCGTGCATTACAGACCAATAGCCAAACGGACGGGTCCAGTGATCATGACCCCACTGATGGTGATCAAGGGTACCAAGCTTCAGCGGTGCTGCCCTCGTATTCATGCAGTGAACTTGCTTTAATGCAAAAGGCAGACGAGCAGCTGCGAGTGGTTTGGAGGCGATGGTCAAATGGATGGAGACCGGGTCAAACCGAAGACTGTCTACCAGTACCAGGTGTGAATGGATGGACGAAGGAGTGGTCTTCAATCGTGGAGAGAAATGGAGTTCTTTATAGAACCTACAAGGATTCAGCTCTGGGTGATGTCTTCCAGATCTTCACTCCAAAATGCTTGAGGGGTAGTATGCTGGAAGCTGTTCATGACAATTGGGGGCACCAAGGCATCAATAGGACCCTTGCCCTGTTGAGGTTAAGGTGTTTTTGGCCAGGCATGTCGGGCCATGTCCGCGAGCATATTCAGAAGTGTTTGCGATGTGTTGTCTCCAAGGCACCAACCCCGACTATACGGCCACCTATGCGACACCTGTTGGCATTCCGACCAATGGAACGCCTGGCCATCGACTTTTTGAAGCTTGATAGGGGCCGTGGGGGGTTCGAGGACGTGTTGATCATGACAGATGCGTTTACGAAGTATGCATTAGCGGTTCCCTGTAGGAACCAAACCGCACCTGTTGTTGCTCGAGCCCTTGTGGAGAACTGGATAAGTCACTACGG
Source organism: Crossaster papposus (assembly GCA_037893245.1). Taxonomy (NCBI): domain Eukaryota; kingdom Metazoa; phylum Echinodermata; class Asteroidea; order Velatida; family Solasteridae; genus Crossaster; species Crossaster papposus. The sequence continues at coordinate 85,512 of JBAIAA010000472.1, forward strand.
AGTGCCCCTTCAGGTCCATTCCGACCAGGGTCGGAATTTTGAGGGCAATCTGGTTAGGGAACTCTGTAAACTGTACGGGATTCGAAAAACTCGGACAAGCCCATACCACGCCCAGGGTAACGGGCAGACAGAGAGGTTCAATAGAACCCTCTGCTCCCTAATCAGATCCCTGGATGGGAGGGACCGGAGGAGGTGGCCCGAACTCCTTCCCCACCTTGTGCATATGTACAACACCACCCCACATAGTGTGACAGGGGTTGCTCCATGGACCCTTCTCTTTGGACGGGAGCCAATCATCCCGATAGACCATTTAGTCGGCAATGTGCAGCATGACCTGAATGAGGAGTATGTGCAACGGCAAGCTGAGCTGTTGAAGCAGGCCTATAAGGTTGCAAAAGACCGCCTGATTGGCGCGGCTGAGGCTAACAAGCGGTACTACGATGCCAAGTGTAAGCCTATCCAGAAACTACAAGTAGGCAGCAGAGTTTTGGTCAAAAATTGTGCATTTAAAGGCAGGCATAAATTAAGTGACCAGTTTGATGAGACACCACATGTTGTGGTCAGATGCAACCCAGAGCAGGATGTGGTGACCATTCGACCGGTTTTGGGGGGTAGCGAGAGAGTAGTCAACCGAAAGCTGCTGATCCTCGACCCTCGAGAGGCAGACCTATGCACGGAAGGTGAAGTGGAGATTTGGCGTGACTTGCCTTGTGCAGGATTTTCAGAGGAATCTGATGATGAGTCCAGTGACTCACATTCTTCAGAGGAGGAATTTGTGGTTGTACAAGTTCCCAGTGACCAGACTCCTATAACCGTGACGGATGGTGGTAGCAAGACCCCAGCCGAGGCCGTCCCTCCTTTGAGTGATGGACCTAGCGCACTGACAGGGGCGCATGAAGGCCTGAGGCGTTCTGAGCGGCTAAGAGCTAAGAATCGATTCGGGCGCTGGCCTTCCGCTATAACCTAATTCAGCAGTCTGTGAAGTGTTGGAGGATTGCCTGTGCAATGTACGGGATACTTGGTGTACTCACCACCTCCATGATGAGACCTAATTAGGGACGTAACTATGTTTTATAAACCCTGACGTGTTTCATATTTTTGGGTATTAATGGCTCTGTGGGACTTAACATGTTTATTTTGTACGTTGCAGGACAGAGAAAATATCCCTCCCCGTCCATCCGAGGTGTCGTGCACAGTTTTGCATCAGCTCACTAGTCAAGCGAGTTTATTTTGTACAGGCATGGCGGAGAAACAAGTGGTTTACATATACGGCCATTCGTTCGTAGCAAGGCTTGCCAGGGAGGCACGCTCACACCGCGTGTCACTAAATGACTTAATGGGTATCACCGAAGGGTACACGGTATTAGTGGAGGGGCACCCAGGGTTAACATATGATAGGGTTCTCGAGACACCCCAACGTTACTTGAGAAAGATGGTGGCTTTGGATCGAATCGATCTGTTATGTATCGACCTGGGAACAAACGATCTTTGTGCCGAAAACGCAACCCCCAGGGTAGTAGTTGAGAGAGCTTTGAGGTTCTTGGACACGCTTGCGGTGCACGGTATCCAGCCGAGGCGCATTGTGCTATTTTCCGTGATCCAAAGGTCGGCGTTGCGCAGGCCGAACCAGGTCTCACTACAAACGTTGAATCACCGAGTCAGGCGCTTTAATATGATGCTCGGCACAGAGCTAGCTGGAAGGGCACCTCGGGTATGTCTGGTATCTCAGAGGAGAGTGAATCTTCCCAGGTACATGATCGATGGGTGCCACCTTAATGCAGAAGGAATGGCCAGATATATTCGCCAGATTAGAGAGGTGGTCATGCGTTATTGTTCGCGTTAAGACATATGTATATATGTATTTTTCAGGGGGGCGAGCACTGTGCCTTGCTCCCAGCTGGGAGATTTGTAATCAGTGCCTGCCGCTCTAACATGACCCGTTCATCACATTGTTGATTCAGTGTTTCATTGTTAAATTTAACCGGCTTCATGCTGGCATTTTGTATGAGTGTATGCAATTTACATATTGACGTATTCACAAAGGTTAGTGTTCTCTTGTTATGCGTTTACACCCGAGTTGTTTAATGGTAAAGTGCATTGTGTGATCACCGAGAATTTAATGTAGACGGTTTAATCATTTTGTAAATAAGGGTATGATGATGAAGGGTGCACATGATAGGAACATGGTATTTTCAGTGGGATCATCCGAGGTCGTATGACTTTAAAGCAGGGAACATGTAGGGGTGTGTAATTTTATGTATCGCCTTATTGGCCAGAGGGCGCCCTTGCGTCTTACTGTGTTGCAGCGGTCCTTTTCCAAATGAGCTGGAACAGACTAGGCCTCGACCTGGATGGCTCTCGGTAAGAAAACCTTTCATAAAATACTCTCTGAGGAGATCTTGGTGGGCATATGTATATCACCTGAAGGCATACTTATTGGGGATCGAGATTATACACTTTATGGCTTGGGTAGGAACCGATTATGGAATATTTTAGCTTGTAATTTTGGGTCGTGACCGTCACAATTCATCGTTTTCAGTGCACATGATTTTGCGCGTGGAATACACGTTGCTTTTTTTGGCAGTTGTGCACGCAGTGTGTTGGCTCGGCTGAGCGGCGGTTGAAATTGATACATTTGTAATACACTTTCCTAATCGCTCCACTGTGTGGCTTGTGCTGTGTGTCACGAAAAGTTTTCTGTTTCGTATGCAGCATAAACAGGGCTTTTAGATAGTACATCAGGCAGGGGGCTGCTAGCCTGCATGCACACCGGCCGTGGGACTGATAGGTTGTTCTGAAACCCTCCAGTGTTGGGTGAGTGTGGGCGGCCGGACCTGTTATTACATGTATTTTGTGAGATAAATTTAAGGTTAAAGTGTGACTCACTTTAAATAGTGTATTTCATCAAAGTGTAATTGTATTCATGAAATGTATGTGAGGGATAAATTCATGAACTAGTTTTGTGCATTTTTCTCTCGTAGGGGTCTTTCCGGGGTTTTCCCCGTACACATCTGTATAAGTTGTATTCGTCGCTGTTGCATGTTGGTTGACTTTGTGTCCCATGGATCTCAGTCTCGTAATAAACCAGTAGATTTTGGGGATACACCGGTGTCTCAAGACTCTTCGTTTCTTCTTGCCCGGAACCCGGGATCACTTCCCCTCCTCGGAGTTGATAACGAGACTCCACCCAACCCCTGCCCCTCGCGGAGGTTACTACACTACAAAAACAAAGCCGTGGTGGCAATTAGATGACGAAGAAACCATTCAGGAGCGTTTGTGACGCTGTAATAATGTGGATTTGCAGTAATGGTATGAGCCAGCTGTGGTATTTCCTTTAGATACCAACCTCTGGGTAAACCATCCATTGTTATTGTTTAGGCGTGCCGCACTGGCAGGGCAACAGCTCGTACTAGTGGACACATTAAACAGGTCAGCGGTCAATATATTTACTATAAAACATGCATTTCCTAGGCAACCCATCTATTTTCGAGCATTACAGTAAATGGTGTATATATAATCCGTTTAAGCTATACATGTAGTTAACGCTGCTTAATATTTGTTTCGTGTGTGATCACAACTGTTTTGTTGATTTATTGATTTCCATGCTTTCACACACAAATATTGAACAAATACAATAGTAATAAATAAACTAATTAACCAGAACATACATGGACTTCATAATTCAGACGCACTATAATAAGGGAATAAATGTGTGTTCGAGAGGTTTTAATCACTCCGTTTAATACCGCTTGGAGTCTGGGTGCTGATAATTATCAGCACCCAGACTCCAAGCGGTATTAAACAGGGTGATTAATACCGACCGAACACACATTTATTCCCATTCATAAATACTTTTTTGTAAAATTCAGCAAAAAAAGCCCCGAAAATCCCGGGAAATTGTCGCAAGTAAATTTCGGTGTTTCGCCATTCTGTGTGTGTCAAATGACATGTTTCCGCCTCTGTCGCTCTACACAATACATTCAATAAAGCGTATTTACAATGAACCAGACTATTACTGCCATTGGCAACCTCGTTCCTAGGGTGTCGAGCTGTACGCGCCCAACACTACCCGCTCTTATTATTGGACACGAGGTACGGTTGGAAATAAAGTGAGCCCTGGTGACGGTTATAATTCCTAAATTATGTGAATATATGAAATATAATTGGAATTCTATGAAATAATAATGAAGTACAAGTCGAAGAGGATTAGCATTCCTTTCCACGTGATAGGTATGCGGACCACAAAAGCATTCAAAGCTTTCTATTGATATTTAAATGAGTCACTGAGGGGTGACCTGTGTATATAACCCCATGTAAGAGAGCACAGGCCATCTTTTCTGAGTGGTTATTAAATAGGCCAAATAGTAACTCTGGGTTGGGTTGAAGTATATATACTTCAGTCTATAAAATAGAAAGGGAGGGATCCTCTTCGACTTGTACTTCATTATTATTTCATAGAATTCCAATTATATTTCATATATTCACATAATTTAGGAATTCTATTTCATAACATTCGTACAAGTCTTCAGAGGATTAGCATGTTCAAAGCTAGGAATACTTTCAAATAAATATATATATATATATATATATATATACATACACAATTGACTGAAAAAACGCCATACATGCGATGTCGTAACCGTTTATATTTAAGGTATCGTCTTCGTTCACATATTGGAATCGAGTACCATTTTACCAAATGACGTTTCTTCTTCTGGCTTAAGGTAATACTTAGCGAAAGTAGTGACATTTGTCCAATCCGCTGTTTTTAAGATTTCTTGCAGGGTTACACCTTGGGCGAATGCCGTAGACGTGGATGCACTACGAAAGCTATGTGCAGAAACAATTGTGGCATCTATTCCTGATTCACTTAAAACAGTCTTTAACCACCTAGCTAGGGTTGAGGACGTCACTTTTTATGCGGTTTTCTTGTTGATACAAACAACTTTGTTTCGTTATTTTGCGCTCTAAGGTTCTCTGTCCTTTGTAAATAGTCCTTTAGAGTGGTGAGAACACACAACTTGGTGTTCTTTTTAAAACGAGGAATAACTATCTTGTTATGTCCTACCCTCTTCTTGGGGCAGGTAGTTTTCAAAATGTCCATAACAGTTATAACACAAGAGTCCTCAAGGAAATTAAAATATCTTAAATCTAGACACGTCAGTGTTTGTAAGCGTTAAGCAGACACAAGGGCCATCAACGATAACAGTTTTTGGCTCAAACTCAAAAGTGAAAGTTCTTTGTTTTCGGCCAATGAACTCAAATAATCTAAAACTGTAGAAACTTTCCACATTTTGGAATACTTAGGCATCGGTGGAGTTAAATTAAATACACCTTTAAGTAGTCTAACCACCAGGGGGTGTTGACCAGCTACATGTCCTCCAAACGTTGGCAGTATTGACGAAAGTGCCGATCTGTAAGTGTTTATGGTGGCATATGACTTTCCTTGAGAATGTTCGTGAGCTAGGAAATTGATTACGTTTGCTAAAGCGGGAGACAATGGATCAACCTGTTGTTTACCACACCAATTAGACCAACAGTTCCATGCCGATTCGTATTGTTTTTTAGTACGCATCCTCCATGAACTTGCAAGGATATTGGAAGCTTCTGCCGAAAAGCCTCTTGTTTGCCAGTGTTGTTTGAGATTAGCCACGCGGCCAAGCGTAGGTTCGGTACTTGATGTTGTAACTGGTGTGAGGGAGACAGACACTCCGTTGGTAGAGTGAATGGACGGGCAATTAACATCTGTAGCATCAGTGAAAACCAGGGCTGGGCTTTCCAGACAGGAGCGATTAGAAGGCTCATCGGTGTTTTGTCTCTGGTTATCTTGTCTAGAATTCTAGAGAGCAAACAGAAAGGTGGAAATATATATGGTATCATATTTGACCAGGACAACGAAAATGCATCAGTCTCCCATGCGTGGGGATCTGCTTTCCAGGATACATATCGTTCCAATTTATGATTGGCGTATGATGCAAACAGATCAATATTTGGTCGTATTGTTTTCCGAACAATGTTATCAAAAATGTCCAGTTGTAGACTCAATTCTTTGTTAAGTTCTTTTCGAGAAAGTGAGTCTGCCACCGTGTTGTTAACACCAGCGACATGAGTTGCAGATAAATGAATATTCCTTTTAATACACCACTTAAATATGGATGAGGTGATGTCATTCAAGAGGACAACGGTTCCTCCCATTTTTGAAATGTATGAAACCGTTGTGCTGTTGTCCGATTTTATCAGGACATGGGCTTGGTTAAGATTTCCACAGAGAGAGTACAATGCATTATGTACTGCAGTTAACTCCAGAATATTTATGTGGAGAACTTGTTGGGTGGATGACCACTTACCCTGGGAAAAGGAATTGTCCTTTTCACATATAGCTCCCCAGCCCGTCCTGCTGGCATCTGTGTAAATAACACAATCAATTGGAGGTATTTTAATGTGGGATTTCATTGTTTGATAAAGTCAACCACCACTGAATTTCTTGAATGATAATGGGGCTAACTGCAATCTTTGCATCAAAGTTGCCATGATTTATGTTTAGAGCATTAGTTTTAGTACGCTCTAGATGTCGAAAATGTAATCTCCCTTTTGGAAAAGCGTCAAATGTTGACATTATCATGCCTATAACTTTGGCCAGTTGGCGTATGGGAACACATTTTTTGGATAGCAATTGAGATCCTTCAGATTGTAGTTTGTCAATCTTTGATTTTGGAACTGCTATTGTCATGGCAGTCGAATCGAATTCAAAGCCAAGATAAGATAAGCTTGTTTGAGGAATTAAGCAGGATTTCTTACTATTAATAACGAATCCCAAGGATTCAAGTACATCCCCAACAAATTTGGTATGTTCGATACTTTCGACTACTGACGAAGCCATGATAAGGATATCGTCCAGAAAGATTACCAGTCAAATTCCTTTACTTCTAGTTATGGCTAGGATTGGTTTCATTATCTTTGTAAAAATGCGTGGGGCAGAACTTAACCCAAAGGGTAAGCAAGTAAATGCATAATATTTATTTTCCCATGAAAATGTCAGGTAACATTGATGTTCTTTGCACATCGGTATCGAAAAATACGCGTCTTTGAGGTCAATTAATGTAAGCAAATCATTGCAATGAATGATATTTTTTACAAGTTTCGTATTTTTCATTTTGAAGTGTTCGTATCGAACATATCTATTCAGGTTTTTCAGATTTATAACCGGTCTCAGGCCTCCAGATTTTTTCTGAACGAGGAATACGTTTGACACGAACTTGCACTCGGATCGATGGATGGGTCGAATGGCACCCTTTATAAGGAGATCTTGGATTTCCTTGTGAATAATATGCATTTCCTTATTGGAAGAAGATATTTTTTGCGGCTTGTTAATCTGAATAGGATCTTCTAAAAAATCGATCCGACAGCCTGAAATTGTTTCCAATATCCATCTGTCTGAGGTAATCTGAGACCAGTTACTTTGAAAGTTTTTTAACTGTCCGGCAATCGCCAAAGGATTTATTGGAACGTACCAGTTTTTTACTTCCGATGCTGCGTGGCTCGACTCTGCAGGTCTGGGATGCTTGTCCCAGTTGCGTCCTCGGCGGTTACCGCTCGGATTGTAGGTAGAGTATGATGAGTGCCCGTAATTAGGGCGATCTCGGCCAGCATTAAAGCGAGCTTGGGGTGCACCTCGGGGCTTGTGAGAAGGGTAAGGTACAAAACGTCGGTTTGTGCCTCGTTTGTTACCATCAGAAGTTGTCAATTTCCTGCCGGCTTTAAAGGCTTCAGACACTTGCTTCATAGAAGTATTTAGGTCTTTTCCAAACAATAGTTCAGAAACAGGAGTAGTGCGTGAACACAAGCCTCTGTACATAGGGTTTAGGCATGGTTTTAACTCTTCTCTGCGTTTCATGCTCATTTGATATGAGGCACTGCCTACCAAAGTAATGCCATCGAGGGCCAGTTCTTTGATTTTGTCGACCTTAATCGGAGCACCCGATTTTGTAGACTCTCGCAATTCCGTAATAATATGAAGGTACGGCAACATGCCCTTAACGACATGTTTTTGTATTTGCTGGGAGGCCGAATCTTTAGATCTGGCAGATGCCGGAATTGTTGCCCATAGGTCAGGATTGATTCTGGGAGCTGTAACTGCTGCCGTATTAGACGGTAAAGCATATTTGTCAGTAATTTTTGTGTAAGCTTCCTTTTTTATTGGCAATGTAACTGCTTTAATAGCTCTGTCTGCCAAACCTGAAAAAACTTCCGGGCCCGAGGCCTCTGTAGTTTCGTACAAGCCTTCACAAGGAAGCCTGTCAAAGTCTCCATAATCAGTGTTAGGGGGAGAACTAGCTGCCACGTTACTGGTCAGCTCAAAGTTTTGTTGAGGGTCATAGCAGGCACCCTGCTGACCAAAAAACTCATCGTCAAATTCGTCTGTGTCTTGACCGACAATGCTGTTTCATCAGGTTTGTCTAGTAGGGTGGATAACATATCATGTATACCCGTAACAGAGGAAGATAATTTCTTTATCTCCACTGAGTTAGCTTGAAGCTTCGCTTCTAAGCTTTGGTCGGTTTGGCCTCGATTCTCGTGGCCCTGACCGGGTTGAATGTCGAAGTCTGACGGTGCGTCAATCTCCAAGGAGTCCATCATGACTGTCCGCAATATTGTACACACGAAGAAAAAAGATGGCCTGTGCTCTCTTACATGGGGTTATATACACGGGTCACCCCTCAGTGACTCATTTAAATATCAATAGAAAGCTTTGAATGCTTTTGTGGTCCGCATACCTATCACGTGGAAAGGAATGCTAATCCTCTGAAGACTTGTACGAATGTTATGAAATAGAATGCAACATCGCGTGACATTGTTTTGTTGCCAGCTGATTTTGAACACTTCCAGCCATGTCTTTATCGTCCGTTTAATACCAGCCACGTGACGGGCTCTCGACCAATAGGAATGCCTAAACTGTCCCAGGTATTTATGAATACACATTAATTCATTAATTCAAGTGGAATAGAGATACACGACATCTAAGTACACTGTATTGTTATAATTATGATCTTAGTACCAACGAGGGGCATTATACGAGTATGCCTGATACAGTGTTAACTGGTAACCTTTTTTGTTGTTGTTATGGACTGAAAACCATTCAAACTGTGACGGCCGACCGTTCATTACTTTCCCAAACCGTGTACACATGTATAGCCATACATGATTCACGTGAAAAACGTAGGTAAAGAATACCTTTTTCTTTTTGAGATCTTTAGTCGAGTCATTGCAAAGAATTTGTTTGCCTCATATTGTTATTTTCTAACACAGTGATCGCCTAAATCATTTTTTAAAGTGTTTAATGCATTAAGAAAAGTGAAATAAACGATCTCTGAAAAAAACCTCTGCCACATGTACGCGTGGGAATCCATGTACGCGTTTGTTTAAGACATCGGGCGTATCGTAAGTCCGGCGCCTGTTTTCGTACACTTTACAGGTTGTGATTTGTTGATAGACACTGAAAATACGGAGAAAGTACATCTACCATCGCGCTTGGGAAACACGCCAATGACCAATTATGTTTATATAAACCATTGCTATGACGTCACTCTACTGTTAAAAGTGTGGATTCGTATCGACGAATTGACGCTTCGGACAAAAGGTGTGCACCGACGGTTAAAATATAAGCCAAGATTATCGTTACCTTTTCCTATTTTCCATCCATTTCTGATCTGTTACAAGGGGTCCAAATCATCCATGATGAGTGTGGGAAGTATATTCACCTTCAAATCTGTCGCTCTTGGTATAAATCATCATCGGAGTAACAATCCTCATCGGATAATGTCCGAAAATACTGGTTTGAATCACCAGCGAAATAAATTGGCGGGTCAGTTCTTAAGGGTCACACAACATTATCTCCAATGTATTTCTACTCAAAAATGTGTACGGATCACCATCACTGGAAGAGACACTTTGGCGGAGTTAGCAGAAACACACCCGACGCGCATGAACGTATGGCAGCAAATGACTTCGATGCCCAACGTACTGGGCATTAAAAACGCCCTTATTTAACCCAACCTTTATTCCATTGTTTGGTTACAAAACACTGAGACCGGACAGGGCAAAGCTTTCACATACCCAAGTCATCAGCTCGTACCAATGAATAAATTGACTCAATTTATCTCATACCTGAAAGCATTAATAATAATGGATACTTGTTGTTCCTTTGAAATCTTGACAATGGGTGTAAACCATAGAACTATATTAAATTACTAGAGCGCTAACTCTTCATTCTTACGCGCGGAGATCCTTTGAATCCATTCTGTAGGCAGACATTTTGAATTCATGTGCGTGTTGTAGAACATAATAAAAATAGATGGATTTAATTTTGAAAGTGTACTCTAAATGCAACGCGCGTGCAAGTAGAACAGACGCAAACAACTTTACGCGCGTCATGTCAGTTAAAAAAAGTCACGGCAAAATCAACTGCAGCGCGCGAATACGCACGCGCATTTGCGATGTTTGCGCTCATTTGCTGATCATGCGTTTCGGTTTTGGGCGTATCGGCTATGGTAACGCGCTGTATAGAATACAAACGCAGGTATGCAAATAGACGTACAAAAGCCGTACACAATTTTGAGGTTTCCATAGGTTTGTGCACACACATGGATGCGCCCAGCTCGCATCACTTTGTACATCCAGTCAGCGCTCTAGTAATTTAATATAGCTCTATGGTGTAAACGGAACGTAGTATAAATCTATCAAGCAGCGACAATGAGGGCCCAAATATTGCGGTTCAGATTCACTTGGAGTCTTTTTGTTTAGGTCGTTTTGTTTTAGCCGTAAATGTGTCACCTTGACTAGGGGACAAGTGTCAGCTTAACCTAGAAAGGAATAAACATTGCCATACTTTCATTCACTTCCGAAGTGAATATTCTTATATTCGGTGCTTAAAAAGGTTGACCAAACGTTGAAATTGAATGACTAAACTAGTTTGGTATTAAAAGTGTGCAATTTTTTTCTCGCACGAACTTAAATGCGAGAGTTGGTGAATTTGAATGAATTTTGTTTCAATAACCTATATGTTTTAGCGTTCATACTTATACCTATACTTTTATTTGTTGGTGCCGTTCTTTTGATATAGTCTGGGAGCCAGCTCCTAGAATATGTCGTTTCGTTTCGGGAAAAGGGTTTGGCACTTGTATATGGAAGGGAGGTGTCTTTGGAGTATTTTAAGACCAGGTGTGGGCATCCATGGTGGCAGCAAGATACTTTAATTCACCAATCTCTCAAGGTACTCCCGCCTTGCTACTCACATCCCCCACATTTATATTTTGTAGAAACCAAAATATAGGCTGAGTAAAAATAAACGATTACATCAAAGTCAATTTTAAGAAATATAATAAGTGTGCCCAAAATGTCCGGCTATTCTAAATAGATCATTCACATGTCATTATTGTGGAGCTAAACATTGCGATTGTGTAAGATCCTGGTGATTGTTTCCATTTTGAAACAAATGATTAATCATACCACAGCAACACGACACTCGACCCATATTCTGTTATTTGCGTGCATTTTAATATACGTACATTCAATTGCAGAAAGTTCAAAGTGAACAAACAAAATTGGCAAGGCGGGACTCGAACCTGCGACCTCCGGAATACCGGACTGGCGTTCTACCAACTGATATATTTTGCCCTATGTTTAGCTGTCTTCCAAATTGTAGTATCTTTTCTTTGAGGGCGCTAGTCAGAAGTCATAAACACCAGAATACCGTGTGACCAGGGATCACGCCTAATTTTAAGATACAACCTGGGAAGTGACATTGTGGTGATCACTCAATGGGGATATACATGGTAAACCAAATATGTAAATTTGCATACATTTCAAAGTGAACAAAGACATTGACCCACCTTGCCAATTAAAATTAAAACAATATATATATATCACACACATAATTATCAGACTAATGTTTTTAACCTAAGTTTGAAATCCGCCGTAATTTTGTTCGCATGAGGGCGCTGTAAGACGCCATTTTCTGAGTACTAACACATGTAAAATCGCGTTTATTGAAGTAGTTTTAGTAACTTTACTTTTATCTAAAAATTGAATATTAGAAAAATATATATTTTGGAGCTGTAAGAATATTTAAACTGACGTGAATTATCTCCTAATCACTTTTAATTATACCCCAAAATACCGTGAGCACAGCGCCCTCTACGTTCAATAATACGGCCTATTGATTAATATCAAGACGAATTTGATCTGTGAATGCTGCCTTTCGACAACAGCCTAAACGAATTTGACATTATTAAAACAATCATACGCTTTTACCAAACCAATTTAGTCATTTATAGTTCAATTTCAACGTTTGCTCACCCTTTGATCAAATTCGTTGAAGCTGTTGCCGAAAGGCAGCATTCACAGATCAATTTCAAACTTATGTTAAATAAATTAGTCTGATATGTGCGCGAGTCAAGCACACACCAGACTAATTTATTTCACATAAGTTTGAAATCGATTGATATCATACGAATTTTACCCCTGGATGTATGTTGCCTTACAGCAACAGCTTATGGCCCTGTCACACTAGACCATTTTAGGCCAACGCGTGAGTAACGTGTTGTAATTTTGGCAACACGCTGGCAAACGCTGACCAACGCTAGGCCAGCGTTAGCAACACGCTGAGCGCGTTACTCACGCGCTGAGACATGCTGTCACACGCTGAGGAAAACATATTTTGTTCAACATACATACAATTTCCAGCGTTTGCCAGCGTGTGATTGTACACGCTGGCGGAGCGTTGGAGGTTTGTTACTCACGCGTCGAACACGCTAGACGATCGTTATCAACCCGCTACTCACACGCTGGCGCACGCTGGCGTACGCTGGCGTACTCTGGCGACACGCTGGTTATGGCCCTGTCACCCCAGAACGTTTTAGGCCAATGCATGAGTATAGCGCGTTAAAAATAGTTGATACGCTGGCAATCGCTGAACTTTCACAGAAAAAGTCAAGTGGAACCGTGATTTCAGCGTGTCTATACAGGTTGATAACGGGTTCATAGCGTATGCCAGCTCGTGAGTATCGTGTGAGGAACGCGCTCAGCGTGTGAGGAACGTATCACTGATTTATAGTAAAAATACGACAGCGGGTCGCCAGCGTGTGAGAGTGGGTTAGTAACGATCGTCTAGCGCGTTCGACGCATGATTAACGACCACCCTGCGCGCCGCCAGCGTATGCAGGCACACGCTGGCAAACGCTGAAAATTTTAGGTATGTTGAAAAATGTATTTTTGCCTCAGCGTGTGACAGCGTGTTCCAGCGTGTGGGTAACGCGCTTAGCGAGTTGCAAACGCTAGCCTAGCGTTTGTCAACGTTTACCCGCGTGTTACCGAAATTCCAACACGTTGGTCTAAAACGTTCTGGTGTGACAGGGCCATTAGTGTAGTAGCGCGTCGGCTTTTTATACAACTAACCATGTGGTCGTTGCAGTACGCTGGCGCGCGTTGGAACGCGCTACTCACGCGCTGGGCAGTCGTTCATCAGTCGTCGAGCGCGTTACTAACGCGTTTCTCACGCGCTGGCGAACGCATTGAACCCGTTAACAACGCGTTATTGACACGCTGAAATCACGGTTCCACTTGACTTTTTCTGTGGAAGTTCAGCGTTTGCCAGCGTATCAACTATTTTTAACGCGCTACTCACGCGTTGGCCTAAAACGTTCTAGTGTGACAGGGCCATTAGACTGTGGTGACGAATATTCGAGAGAAAAAGTCCAAATAGAGTCACCAACAATTTGCAGATAAATGGCAAATGACCTAATTTGTTTATTAAAAGCGTGTAATTTTTGTTGTATTTCTCCGGACCTAATTGATGGCAAAAAAACAATAAGATAAGTAGTTTGTGGTAGCACCATGTGACATTCTTTTTGGCGAGTTGTGTGGTTCTAAAAAGAAACGGAGGGATCTCAACGTTTCGGACAGAATGCCCTGCCCTTCGTCAGGGGACTGTGGGATTTAAAGGGTAAAGCGACATCTGGCGCCCCACCCACCATCACCTCCAAGTCCAATGGGTCCTATGTACTCTATAGGACACGTAGTTCTCCAGCCTATGGATTTTCTATACCCAGCACGATATGTGGCAGAGGGGTACCCCCCTCTCATCCCTATACCTTATACACACTCAACACTATTGTAACCTAACCCACCCCCCCTTGAAACCTAAAAGGAATTCCTGAGATTCCGGGAACACAATGGTCAACACAAAAGAGGGGGGGTTTTCTCTGCCACATATCGTGCTTCATATGGGATTTTCTATATACTTGGCAACTTTTCATTTTGGTCCCTTCCTTCACACTGACAAGCCTCAGTGATCATGCAGCGTCATGCATGAGTACCCCTCAGTTGCATCCTTCGTTTGCCAAGCTCCATAGAACCCCGCTTTACCCTTGTAATCCTTAGTTTCCTGACAACGGACAGAGCATACTAACCAAAACGTCGCGTTCCCTCCAGTTCCCTTTAGAACCACACAACTAACAAAAGCTAATTACCTATACCCAGCACGATATGTGGCAGAGGGGTACCCCCCTCTTATCCCTATACTTTATACGCACTCAACGCTATTGTAACCTAACCCACCCCCCTTGAAACCTAAAAGGAATTCCTGAGATTCCGGAAACACAATGGTCAACACAAAAGAGGGGGGTTTTCTCTGCCACATATCGTGCTTCATATGTAATTATAACATGTACATGCTACCGCAAACTACTTATCTTAATTACATCTCATATTAAACCAAATACAATTATTGAAACTCGTTATAGTGTGCAATAATTAAGCGGCGCATAGGGATTCGGCTAGATTTGTTTTTCTAATAAAACAATATATATCAATACAAAAACAAAGCCGTGGTGGCAATTAAATGACCAAGAAACCATTCAGGAGCGTTTGTGGCGCTGTAATAATGTGGAATTGCAGTAATGGTATGAGCCAGACGTGGTATTTCCTTTATATACCAACCTCTGGGTAAACCATTCATTGTTATTGTTTAGGCGTGCCACACTGACAGGGCAACAGCTCGTACTAGTGGACACATTAAACAGGTCAGCGGTCAATATATTTACTATAAAACATGAATTTTCTAGGCAACCCACCCATTTTTGAGCATTACAGTAAATAGTGTATATATAATCCCTTTAAGCTATACATGTAGTTAACGCTGCTTAATATTTTTGTCGTGTGTGATCACAACTGTTTTGTTAATTTATTGATTTCCATGCTTTCACACACAAATATTGAACAAATACAGTAGTAATAAATAAACTAATTAACCAGAACATACATGGACTTCATAATTCAGACGCACTATAATAAGGGAATAAATGTGTGTTCGAGAGGTTTTAATCACTCTGTTTAATACCGCTTGGAGTCTGGGTGCTGATAATTATCAGCACCCAGACTCCAAGCGGTATTAAACAGGGTGATTAATACCAACCGAACACACATTTATTCCCATTCATAAATTCCTTTTTTTGTAAAATTCAGCCAAAAAAGCCCCGAAAATCCCGGGAAATTGTCGCAAGTAAATGTTGGCGTTCCACCATTATGTGTGTGTCAAATGACATGTTTCCGCCTCTGTCGCTCTACACAATACATGCAATAAAGCGTATTTACTATGAACCAGACTATTACTGCCATTGGCAACCTCGTTCCCAGGGTGTCGAGCTGTACGCACCCAACACTACCCGCTCTTATTATCGGACACGAGGTACGGTTGGAAATAAAGTGAGCCCTGGTGACGGTGACGGTTATAATGCAACATCGCGTGACATTGTTTTGTTGCCAGCTGATTTTGAACACTTCCAGCCATGTCTTTATCTTCCGTTGAATACCAGCCAAGTGACGGGCTCTCGACCAATAGGAATGCCTAAACTGCCCCAGGTATTTATGAATACACAATAATTCATTAATTCAAGTGGAATAGAGATACACGACATCTAAGTACACTGTATTATTATAATTATGAGCTTAGTACCAATGAGGGGCATTATACGAGTATGCCTGATACAGTGTTAACAGGTAACCTTTTTTTGTTGTTATGGACTGAAAACCATTCAAACTGTGACGGCCGACCGTTCATTACTTTCCCAAACCGTGTACACATGTATAGCCATACATGATTCACGTGAAAAACGTAGGTAAAGAATACCTTTTTCTTTTTGAGATCTTTAGTCGAGTCATTGCAAAGAATTTGTTTGCCTCATATTGTTATTTTCTAACACAGTGATCGCCTAAATCATTTTTTAAAGTGTTTAATGCATTAAGAAAAGTGAAATAAACGATCTCTGAAAAAAAACCTCTGCCACATGTACGCGTGGGAATCCATGTACGCGTTTGTTTAAGACATCGGGCGTATCGTAAGTCCGGCGCCTGTTTTCGTACACTTTACAGGTTGTGATTTGTTGATAGACACTGAAAATACGGAGAAAGTACATCTACCATCGCGCTTGAGAAACACGCCAATGACCAATTATGTTTATATAAACCATTGCTATGACGTCACTCTACTGTTAAAAGTGTGGATTCGTATCGACGAATTGACGCTTCGGACAAAAGGTGTGCACCGACGGTTAAAATATAAGCCAAGATTATCGTTACCTTTTCCTATTTTCCATCCATTTCTGATCTGTTACAAGGGGTCCAAATCATCCATGATGAGTCTGGGAAGTCTATTCACCTTCAAATCTGTCGCTCTTGGTATAAATCATCATCGGAGTAACAATCCTCATCGGATAATGTCCGAAAATACTGGTTTGAATCACCAGCGAAATAAATTGGCGGGTCAGTTCTTAAGGGTCACACAACATTATCTCCAATGTATTTCTACTCAAAAATGTATACGGATCACCATCACTGGAAGAGACACTTTGGCGGAGTTAGCAGAAACACACCCGACGCGCATGAACGTATGGCAGCAAATGACTTCGATGCCCAACGTACTGGGCATTAAAAACGCCCTTATTTAACCCAACCTTTATTCCATTGTTTGGTTACAAAACACTGAGACCGGACAGGGCAAAGCTTTCACATACCCAAGTCATCAGCTCGTACCAATGAATAAATTGACTCAATTTATCTCATACCTGAAAGCATTAATAATAATGGATACTTGTTGTTCCTTTGAAATCTTGACAATGGGTGTAAACCATAGAGCTATATTAAATTACTAGAGCGCTAACTCTTCATTCTTACGCGCGGAGATCCTATGAATCCATTCTGTAGGCAGACATTTTGAATTCATGTGCGTGTTGTAGAACATAATAAAAATAGATGGATTTAATTTTGAAAGTGTACTCTAAATGCAACGCGCGTGTAAGTAGAACAGACGCAAACAACTTTACGCGCGTCATGTCAGTTAAAAAAAGTCACGGCAAAATCAACTGCAGCGCGCGAATACGCACGCGCATTTGCGATGTTTGCGCTCATTTGCTGATCATGCGTTTCGGTGTTGGGCGTATCGGCTATGGTAACGCGCTGTATAGAATACAAACGCAGGTATGCAAATAGCCGTACAAAAGCCGTACACAATTTTGAGGTTTCCATAGGTTTGTGCACACACATGGATGCGCCCAGCTCGTATCACTTTGTACATCCAGTCTGCGCTCTAGTAATTTAATATAGCTCTATGGTGTAAACGGAACGTAGTATAAATCTATCAAGCAGCGACAATGAGGGCCCAAATATTGCGGTTCAGATTCACTTGGAGTCTTTTTGTTTAGGTCGTTTTGTTTTAGCCGTAAATGTGTCACCTTGACTAGGGGACAAGTGTCAGCTTAACCCAGAAAGGAATAAACATTGCCATACTTTCATTCACTTCCGAAGTGAATATTCTTATATTCGGTGCTTAAAAAGGTTGACCAAACGTTGAAATTGAATGACTAAACTAATTTGGTATTAAAAGCGTGCAATTTTTTTCTCGCACGAACTTAAATGCGAGAGTTGGTGAATTTGAATGAATTTTGTTTCAATAACCTATATGTTTTAGCGTTCATACTTATACCTATACTTTTATTTGTTGGTGCCGTTCTTTTGATATAGTCTGGGAGCCAGCTCCTAGAATATGTCGTTTCGTTTCGGGAAAAGGGTTTGGCACTTGTATATGGAAGGGAGGTGTCTTTGGAGTATTTTAAGACCAGGTGTGGGCATCCAAGGTGGCAGCAAGATACTTTTATTTATCAATCTCTCAAGGTACCCCCGCCTTGCTACTCACATCCCCCACATTTATATTTTGTAGAAACCAAAGTATAGGCTGAGTAAAAATAAACGATTACATCAAAGTCAATTTTTAGAAATAGAATAAGTGTGCCCAAAATGTCCGGCTATCCTGAATAGATATTTCACATGTCATTATTGTGGAGCTAAACATTGCGATTGTGTAAGCTCCTGGTTATTGTTTCCTCCAATCATTTCTATTCAAAATCCCATTTTGAAACAAATGATTAATCATTCCACAGCAACACGGCACTCGACCCATATTCTGTTATTTGCGTGCATTTTAATATACGTACATTCAATTGCAGAAAGTTCAATGTGAACAAAAACAAATGGCAAGGCGGGACTCGAACCTGCGACCTCAGGAATACCGGACCGGCGTTCTACCAAATGATCTATTTTGCCCTATGTTTAGCGGTCTTCCAAATTGTTAGTATCTTTTCTTTGGGGGCGCTAGTCAGAAGTCATAAACACCAAAATACCATGTGACCAGGGATCACGCCTAATTTTAAGATACAACCTGGGAAGCGACATTGTGGTGATCACTCAATGGGAATATACATGGTAAACCAAATAGGTAAATTTGCATACATTTCAAAGTGAAAAAAGACATTGACCCACCTTGCTAATTAAAATTAAAACAATATATATATATCACGCACATAATTATCAGACTAATGTTTTTAACCTAAGTTTTAAATCCGCCGTATCTAAAAATTGAATATTAGAGAAAAAAAATATTTTGGAGCTGTAAGAATATTTAAACTGACGTGAATTATCTCCTAATCACTTTTAATTATACCCCCAAATACCATGAGCACAGCGCCCTCTACGTTCAATAATACGGCCTATTGATTAATATCAAGACGAATTTGATCTGTGAATGCTGCATGCCCTTCGGCAACAGCCTAAACGAATTTGACATTATTAAAACAATCAAACGCTTTTACCACACCAATTTAGTCATTTATGATTCAATTTCAACGTTTGCTCACCCTTTGATCAAATTCGTTGAAGCTGTTGCCGAAAGGCAGCATTCACAGATCAATTTCAAACTTATGTTAAATAAATTAGTCGGATATGTGCGTGAGTCGTGCACACGCCAAACTAATTTATTTCACCTAAGTTTGGAATTGATTGATATCATACGAATTTGAAATCTGGATGTATGTTGCCTTACAGCAACAGCTTAGACTGTGGTGACGAATATTCGCGAGACAAAGTTTAATTAGAATGGCGAACAATTTGCAATTAAATGGCAAATGACTTAATTTGTTTAGTAAAAGCTTGTGATTTGTGTGTATTTCTCTGGACGAAATTGAATGCGAGAGTTGGTGATTTTGAATGAAAATTGTTTTAAAAAACCAAAGAAAGATATATGTTCTATCACGAGACTTTATTTAAATAATTGTTTGATGATATTGCAATTTGTATTTTAGTGACGCCAAATCCCAGACGTTTAAATGTGTTCACCATGGGCCTAACTTCAAGGGAAGAGTATGTTATCCCCCGCTTTTGGATCACCCCCCCCCCAGATTTCGGTGGTAAGAATAAACAAAAAGTGGCCATCATTCACCTGTAATAAAAAAAAACACTGCAAATGGTTTAAATGCACCACTGTAGTGTGTTTCTATAGTGTTTCCGTGTGTCGTCGTCGTCGTCCCCCCCCCCCCCCCCCTTCCCCTCCCTCTTCCCCCCAATTCTTTGATTTTTAAATTTCCACGGCCGTAAATTTTTAGTTATCCCATCCTCCACTGGCCGATATAGATTTACGCCACTGGAATTTATACCAAAATACCTAAGGTGAATACAAAACGATTAAATCTTCAGCAAAAGCAACACATTCTAGCACAGTTTTTGTTTATGCGATTTTTTTTTACATTTACAAAATATAGTATATTTCCAGCCCGGTGTTATTGTTCAGGTCTATTATGCTGGCGGTTCTTTTCCGTTTTAGTTTCTTTGGAAAATGTTCTCAGCGCCTACGAACACCGTTTATAAGCTTCAGCAGAACTAATCAAGTCGACATCCAAGCAACTCAAACCGCAAAGCAACACCACTAACCGCCCAGGCAGTAGGCTGAATGCGCACTACCTTCGTCACTACACTCTCATCGAACAGGTTGGTGACCGGGGTGTTGACATCAGTGTTACCGACGAACTCCTGAAACCAAAACGTTTACATTCAGCGGTTTCAATAATCACTCGGCGAAGAGGAGACTTTTAACAATTACATTGTGTTTCTCAGAAACGCATCGCCGCAGCACATGCACAATAGATATCTAGTCTGTACGAAGAAGTGTCCTAAGATCGATTTCAATAAACGCATCACGACTACCAATTTGATAGCTGTTTCATGTATGTTTTTACCGCTAGAGTAAACAGTCGTTAATAAGAAACGCGCAAACTAGTCTGCACATTACAATCACGTACGGTAGTTAAGCACGTTCTATACAACATAGTCAACTAGTTGCTGGTGTATACATAATTTGTTTTTATATAAAACTGTTTAAATTTGTTTCTTCTCTGTAGGCCGACATTTTGTCTAAAACGAGAAGACAATGAAATGGTTTCCAGACGATATATAGATTAACGCACGTGAGATAAGACGACCCTCGGACCAATCTTAAGTTAAGACAAGTTAAGCCGCGTTGCTATGAAAGTTAGGACGTGTTGAAAGCGTCGTAACTTTGGTGAAATCGATCCTAGGACAAGTCGCGAGTTAGGACGAGTTACTCTTTCTAAGACCCGTCTTGGCGTTTCGTTAAATCGGCCCCATGCCCTGTAAATACCTGCAAAGCCTGTTAAGTTAAGATAGACATTTACCTTAATGTTTCCGTTCCCATCCGTCACGTGTTCATAGGCAGATGAGGGCTGCTTCTGATACGCCACCGTGTACCGCTTCAGATAGTAATACAGATAGGGTCCCTGTGTGATTACTCCTGTCAACACTGTACTCTCAACGAGGTCCACCTCTATCCAGGAATCAACGGGGCTATGTATAAAGTGAAGGGAGGATGAATAGGAACCATTATTTTTGATTCGCGTACGGGATACGTATGCGGCTTAAGAAAAAAATGCCTATTAACTCGCCATTTTGTGTTGTTACATGTATATTATCAGCTGGTACATAATTTAAAATGGTGAGATTTGAAGGTATGCATGGCAAAACAACAATAAGATAATTAATTTGCGGTAGCACCATGTGGTAATTTTATTTAGTAAGTTGTGTGGTAATTTTATTTAGTAAATTGTGTGGTAATAAAAAGAACCAGAGCTTTGAAGGTTTGCATTGCAAAATAGCAATAAGATAAGTAGTTTGCGGTAGCACCATGTGGAAATTCTCTTTAGTAAGTTGTGTGGTTCTAACAAGAAACGGAGGGATCTCAACGTTTCGGACATAATGCCCTGCCCTTCGTCAGGAGACTGAGGGATTATAACGGTGAAGCAACATTTGGCGCCCCACCCACCATCACCTCCCAGTCTGATGAGTCCTATGTACTCTAGGACACGTAGTTCTCCAGCCTATGGATCTCCTATACCCTTGGCAACTGTTCATTTCGGTCCCTTCTTTCAAACTTACACGCCTCAGTGATCATCAAGCGTCCTGCATGAGTACCCTTCAGTTGCATCCTTCGTACACTTTCGAGGCTCAATATAACCCCGCTTTACCGTTGGAATCCCTTAGTTTCCTGAGGACGGGCAGAGCATACTATCCAAAATGTCGAGTTCCCTCCAGTTCCTTTCAGAACCACACAACTCACAAAAACGAAATGCCACATGTCCATGATGCTAGTACTGCAAACTACATGTACTTATCTTAATTACATCTGATATTCAAATGTTTATGTGTAATGCGAGACTGATAACATTATAACACAACAACGCGATTTAATCGGTTGCTTAAATGGATTTGAAACTAAAACACAATTATTGAAACTGTATAATAGTGTGCAATAATTTAGCGGCGCGTTGGGATTTGGCTAGATTTTGTTTAGAAAAAAAACCAAACCAGACAACAACAAAAATACAAAAAACAAAGCCGAGTCGGCGTTTTGATGATTATTAAACCATTTGGGTGCGTTTTGTGGCATTGTAATAAAGGTACGTATCAGGCGTTGTATTTCACTTTGATGCCAACCTCACGGGTATCCATGCGACGCCATGGGGTCGGTTGAGGCGTGCGTTGTGTGGAGGCCAACCGATTTGACTACTGGACGCTGTGATGCGATCATCTTGGATTGTCCCGTCCTCCATGCTGAGAGGCTGCGGACTCAAACACTCTGTTGGTGACAAACGAGAAAACAAACCAATTTGTTACTGATATTGATACCCGAAGATCCTAATGTTGTTAAAGGGCTAATTTAACTTTCAACTTTGTGTTCCGGAAGAAAAGAAAACACGTTACAGCATTTTGTTTTCATCTGATTAACCTCAACGACATAACGTTATTGCATTGTTAACAAGGTAGGATACACCATTGATAATTGCTTGAATTGTCAAGAATTGGTGAATTTTATAGTAAATCCCGTTTAACTGGCCTGTCTAGAGTTTTACAATCATGAATGCCGAGAAAAAAGGAACCAAAACCCGGTGTTTGTTTTCAACCTGCGGCATTTAATTTGTTTTTCTTTCAATACAGAATATTTAGCGAAATAATGTTACTGGATGCCTAGAATCATTATTTACTTTTAAATAAGTAAGATATTTCTAAATAATTTGGTAGTAACAATTTCGATATCTGCAAATGGTGTATTCTACCTGTAAAACACACACCTAAATGTTGCACTCTAAAAGACCCCTAGGGTTAATGTTGAACATGCCTGGGATGTTTTATGAAGAACCATCAAAGTGATAACATTCTTAGTAAATTTGGTTAACAAAACAAATTGTTGCATTACTAATATGCATCTAACCTGTACTTTGCACTTCGGGCTTACAGTTGAAGTAAGCCCCAATCTCGTCAGCATCCTCACTCAGAAACAGCTCGTCCAGGTAGTGGGGCTCCCTCTTGCGGTATGACAAAGCAGGGATGCGCATCCCACCCAGACGTACAGCGGTACATGTGCAAGGATCGTTGTACGGTAGGAACCAACGGGGTGGGATACCAGCTTGTGGGTTGTACATTGGGCCGATTAAGCAGACTTGATGGCACGTGACCATCACTGTAATGTACGTTCGCACATAAAACATAACGTCGCTTAGTCTTTTGTACAGGGTGGTTGAACGAAGCATATAACCCAAGCTAAAGGTGATTGTTACGGTGGCTGATTTCCGCCAAGAACATCTGTTTTAATTACGATGTAATAACGCCTTCAGTATACAGCGTTATGACGCCCTAAATTTGCGGCGTTATAACGCCCTTTTATACGGCGTTGTAACAACTTCCATCGAGTGCGGGCACACATCCATTACATTTTAGTTATGTGTGAAGCATTATTTGTGTCTGCTCTTTTTGTTCATCAATAATTTTTGTGTAAGACCTTATAACGCCATATTAGGGCATTATAAGGCTGTTTCAGGGCGTTATAACGGTCTGGGATTCGGAGGGTTTCCTGGGGAAAGAATTGAGGGAGGATAGCGGGGAGCGTCGATCGCTTGTAGCTATTCCTAGCACCCCCAGTGCCGCCCAAAAGGCCCATCTACACTCCGTTATGTTGTGTAATGCACGATCAGCCAACAATAAACTTGATGAGCTTTCAACTGTAATTCTCAACAATGATTTTGATATTTGCGCTGTTACTGAAACCTGGTTTAAGCATGACCTCCATACAAACTTAATCGCAATCCCAGGATACACCGTGATTTGCAAATCAAGAACCAACCGAATTGGCGGGGGTGTAGCCTTCTACGTAAAATTTACCATGAACCCCTCTCATCCCCTACATGTTACTGTTCCCAATGACCTTGAAATTGCCTGGATCCAGTTAAGACCTTCACGTCTAACACGCTCTTTCTCCTGTATCTTCTGTGCTGTTGTCTATTACGCACAATCAGACAACGATATTGCAACAAGGATCATCGAGCACCTCCAGTCTACTATCGATACGTTGACTGTTAGTTATTCTGATGCCGGATATATCATTTTAGGCGATTTTAATCAACTCGATGTGAACCCCCTACTCGACCAAAACTACCGACAGGTTGTAAACCAGCCTACACGAGGTGATAACATTCTAGACAAAATCGTCAGTCAGATCATGCAACCCTTTTTTGGATACCAAAAAATATCAACCAAAACCTAATATCACAAAAAAGCGGTTTAATCGCCCAACGCCGGACAGTGCCATCAGATCGTTTGGTAGATGGATCAGCGACCACGACTGGTTAGAAGTCGCCGATAAAAGTGATGTCAACGTACAATGTACTGAGTTTTACAGCACTTTGCATACCGCGATAAATATGCACTTCCCTCTTAAAGTAGCCAAGGTACACTCGTGTGATAAGCCGTGGATAACCCCCGAAATAAAATCGCTTATCCACAGACGTCAACAAGCGTACTATAATAAACAAACTGACGAGTGGAAACGGCTTCGAAATAGAATCATTGTGGCTATTAATAAAGCAAGAATGGAATATTACTCCAAACGGATCCAGAGGTTAAAAATGAATAATCCATCATGTTGGTATCGTGCAATTCGTGTGCTTACCGGCAATAACAATCGAGACCACCCTCCCATCAATATCCCAGGAGTTAACGAGGATGGCACTAAATTGATCGCTAATGCAATAAATGAACATTTTGTACCAATTGCAAGTGATTTAGATCCACTGGATGCCGCTAGACTTCCTGCTTACCTTCCATCTCCAACACCGTGTCCCAAGGTTTATCCCTGGGATGTCCAGAAGGCTTTACGGAAAATCAAACGAACAACAGCCGGCGGCCCAGATAATATCTCCGCGAGGATTGTGAGAACATTCTCTTACGAACTTGCTACACCTTTATCATATATTATTAATTCGTCTCTTGGTCAGTGCATTGTGCCTGATCAATGGAAACGGGCTATTGTTATCTCGGTTCCAAAGACAAATCCGCCTACTCTGGAAAAACTATACGACCAATCTCATTCACTGACCACTTTGCAAAGGTGTCTAAAGGCTTCATATAGCAAAGTGGATTTTTTGCGATATCCAGCCTAAACTGGATCCAAATCAATTTGGAAATAGAAAATATTTGTCGACCACCTATTGCGTTATTAATATTTTACACAAAGTTTACGCCAATGCTGAAATCCCGAAAGCTTTGTCTACAATTGTTGTGACTGATTTTACAAAAGCTTTCGACCGCATTGATCACACTATAGCAATTACTGAACTCATTGACCTAGGTGTCCGTCCATCTCTCATCCCATGGATCGCAGATTTTCTAACATCACGTCAGCAAAGAGTAAGGTACAAAACCACTGAATCTGATTGGTCCACCCTTTACTCTGGAGTACCGCAAGGTACCTGTCTAGGGCCGATCATCTTCCTTGCTATGATTAATGACATGTCCATTTCGAATGGTATAAATGCCTACAAATATGTCTTGTAGAATGTCGGTCTCAAAACCAATCATTGTGCATGCAGCATGCGGTTTCCTCCTTAGCACAGTGGTCTACTGACAATAACATGAAATTAAATCCAACGAAATGTTCAGCAATGGAAATAACTTTTCAGCGCAACCCCTCAACACCAACTTCGTTCCTGCTGAATGACCACCAATTGGAAACAGTTCAATCAATTAAACTTCTTGGCATACTAATTCAGAGCAATTTAAAATGGGAGACCCATATTACTGACCTAATTAAACGCTCTGGTAGAAAACTGTATATGCTTCGTGTTCTTAAAGGCCACTGTTTACCCGTTGAAGATTTGCTTGTTATTTACAACAGCTATATTAGACCGATTCTTGAATATGGCGCTCCAGTGTGGGATGGAGTATTAACTAATGCTCAGTCTAACCATCTTAAAAGCATTTAAAAAAGGGCGCTTCAAATAATTGCAGGTTGTGGTTATAATAGTAGTTATTCTGAAATGCTGCAAAGGTTTTGGATTCCCTCCTTAAAATAAAGAAGAGAAACTATATGTAGATCATTTATTAAAAAAACATTGAAACAAACTGACCAATTTAAAGATTTCATTCCTCCTCATCCTAAAAATAAAATAACCCCCAGAAATTCAAAAATATTACCGGAACTTAGGTGTAAGACCAATCGAATGCAGAATAGTGCTATTCCCCATCTTCTACATTTGTATAATTCTGTATAAGCAAGACAAATCATCTTTTACTCGTATGTTTGAATTTATTAATCCGTCAGTTTTGAACTTTTTTAGGTATTGAGGTAGTGCATTAGTTTTACATTTTAAACATTTTAAATATTTTAAATATTTTATAAATTTCATTTTTGTATTATGGAATTTTATCTAATTATCTGTGAGGCATAACTAATTGTTCTTTAAATGTAAATCACGTGCAATTCAGCTGTGGTTGCCATTCGTGATTTGTAATAAACCATGTTGAAATGAAATGAAATGAAATTGTCGGGACATGCGCCAAGGGCTGGGGGGCGACAGTACGTCCACTCCGATTCGGAGTGAGGGCGCTCTTTCCCATATTTTGTCCGGGGTCCGGCGGGGGGCCGCCCCATGTTGTAGACGGCGGCGCAGCAGCCGTTTCGCTCCACGCGATTTCAAGCTGTGCCTGTCGATGCAGCCGGGGCAGGGCGTCATTGGGACATTTCCCAGATCTTCTGTAGAAATTATACTGAGTCCAGATGGGTGGGGCATGCTGTATACGGCGGCTAGGCAGTCGGCTTGTTCCACGCGAAGCGAGGACAAGCAGTGGCCGTCAATGCGGCGGGGTCGGGGCTCCGCCAGGACACTCCCTAGGTTTACTACGCTACCCCAGTGCGTAGGGGGGGGGGGGGGGGGGGGGGGCGCCCCGTGCTGCAGACGACAGCGCGGTATATGTTTCGCGATTGAGGGCCTCGACGAGACACCCACACTCCCTTTACGAACCCAGTGTATTTTCAGTCCGAGGGTGGTCCGCCCGGGGCTGTAGACAGCGGCACAGTCGGCGGGTCGCTCCGCTCGGAGCGGTGGCGGGTCGTGTTTGTCGATACATCGGGGGCGGGGGTCGTCTGGTGGTCACCAGAACAGCGCCCTCCCGTGGAGCGAGGACTCCACATGGAGCTATTGCTCGGAGCCGGCAGGAAGACGGGAGGCCGACCTGGGGAAACGGGGCAAGGGTTCTTCCGGCGAGTCAACGGGGCGGATGAGCCATTGGAACTGCTCCCCACAGGGAGCAGGGGGACGAGGTTGCTCCGCACCCGCGGCAATGGAGCGGAGCCGTCAGAGCTGCTCTTCACGGGAGCCAGAGAGACGCAGCTGCTCCGCGCACAATGAAGTGAAGCGGATCCGACGGAGCTGCTTCGCACGGAGCCAACGGGGCGGAGCTGCTCTGCACACGAGCCAATGTAGCGAAGCCGTCGGCACTGCTTCGCACCAGGGCCAACGCGACGGGGTTGTTCTGCACGCAAGCAGACAGAGTGGAGCTGCTCCACACACATGCCAATGGAACGGAGCCGTCGGCACTGCTCCGCGCGCGAGTCAATGAAGCGGAGCTGTTCAGCACGCAAGTTAACGGGGCGGAGCCGTCGGTGCTGCTCCGCACGGGAGTCAACGAGGCGGAGCCGTTGGGGGCTGTTCCGTACGGGAGCCGTAACCTGCTCTGCGCACAAGCCAAAGGAGCGGAGCAATCGGCACTGCTCCGCACGGGAGTCAACGGAGCGGAGCTGCTCTGCACACGGGCCAACGGAGCGGTGCTATCCCGCACACGAACCAATGGAGCGGACCCGTCAGCGCTGCTCCGCACCGGGGCCAACGCGACGGGGTTGTTCTGCACGCGAAGGGCCGCCTCAGTGGGGAAACGCCGTGGGAAGACACCTCTCGGTGCTCCCCGGTGGACGGCACTGCGTGTCTGACGTTGTGAGAGCCTCCAGGCCTGTGAAGGGAGCCGCGCCTAGGCTGGCAGCAACCGGAGTCGCCACAGGGCCGGAACCACTGGGGACGGGTAGCCAGAGACCGATGATGCTTCTGGATAAGTCTGACGGGGTTGCGTCCTGGTCCGACTACTCGTGCTATTTTGAGAGCGGCGGTCAACTATTGGAGTGAGTCCTAGAAGGCAATGTACCTGGCGTCTCACCTGAAGGGTGCGGCATAGGAAGCACTGGCGGACATGGCGCCTAAGGCACGGGTGAATATTTCTCCATCTTAGAGAACTTCGAGCACCGGTTCGGCGTGACGGCACAGGTCCCACTACATCGGGCCGCGACGAGTCGCTCAGCAGCCTGGGACAGTCCATTCGGCGGCTGGTGCTAACAAGATGCCCAAGATTGCCTGCACAGGCCCGGGAGAACTTGGGCGTGGAGGCGTTTCGGAGGGTCTTGGGGAAGACTCTGACTCTGACCAAAGCCAAACACCTGACCGAAGCCACCCAGGTGTTTAGCCGGACAGGGTAGGCCGGAGCCAGAGTTCGGTATGACAGCTTCCTTCAGTTCCTGCTGTAGAACCTGAGTCGGTCCTTCTAGTGGGATACAAGCCCAACGCGCGGGCTCAGGTGAAGTGCTCAGGTGAAGTGGCCACGAGTTTGGCCACTATAGAAGAGACTGCCCCCGACGGAAAATAAGGGCCGGCCCCCCGCCGCCCAGGCCTGGGCCGAAGGAGGGCCGAAACCGCCGGTTCCCGGAGCCAACTACATTGATGGGATAATGGCCAGGGGCAGTATTCACAAAACTTAAACTTAGGAGAATACTTAAGTCAGACCTAAATCTAAGCACCCTGCTAACTTAAGTGCCGCGCTTAATTTGGTATTCAAAAAAGATCTAAGCAACCCACTTATCTTAGTGCTCCACTTAACTTAAGTGTTTAAAGCAGTAACTGTTGCTCATGCGCAAAACATTTTCGTCATAAACGGTCCTAAGCAACGAAAATGTAATCTATCTGCGCGGTTTACCATGCGCGCGTGCACACGCGCACAGCTAGCGACGCAGTTTTCAAGCCCAAGTTAGTGCACCTAATAGTCTGCGTCACGCGCGCGTTAAACGAGTTCGTCATGCACGTTTTAGATGTTTTAACACAGAATAATAGTGAAATGTTCATTTTATTTACTCTCGAGTGTAAAACAAAATGTCATGGTGATTTATCCGCATTTTTTCAAACATGCTGGAAGGTAAGATAGTTCTTTTGCAATTTATAGTCGGCAGTCACGTGTGTTGTATGTCATTGGTTAACGTTAACGTAACATGTCATAAATCGCAATCATTCCGCCCGCCTAAAATGTTACAAATCGATCTACAAAAATCGTTAGAATGTTAACGAACTACAATTTTAGAGCTGTCACATATTAACTTCAACTTGGCTTCCTTTTTCAATAATTCGATACTGACGAGATTTCCCATAGCCCATAGAATATCAAATTGTGTGCCCAAAATGTGCAAACCGAAGGACAGAAAGAAAGCCGCCATGACACCTAAGCGCCCCGCTTAAACGAGTTAAGACTAGTCAGACCACACTTAGATTTAAGACTCGAAAATAAGTGGGGTACTTAGCAAAAATGTTTTGTGAATACCGCTAAGTCATTCAGATTTGTCTAAGTCGGGTATTTAAGTGGGGTGCTTATTGTTTGGGGACTTAAGTCGTTTTGTGAATACGGCCCCAGGAGGTCAGTGTGTTGCCTCCTCGACACTAGGTCGACGGTGAGCCTGATCGCAGAAAGTTTTAGCGCCGAGAAACGGAGCCTCCGTCCTGCGGTCCCAGGCATGAGGATGGCGGACGGCAGTCCTATGTCGACGAGTGGAAGGGGAACCTTCGAGCTACAAGTGGGCGAGATTGAGCCGGACGTGAGTCTGGGGATCGACTTCCTGTTGAAGTACCACTGCAAGGGGACGACCACACGGTCCCCCTCAACGGGAGAACGGTTCCCCTAGGGGGTATCGCACACAAGTATATCGTGGCGAGGGCGCAGGTAGCGAAGAATATGGTAGTCACGGCCGGACACGAAGCGATCTTTGCCGGCGAGATAAGGAGTGAGTCGCAGGCGGAAGTCGGGATGGTGTACCCAAACTTTGATGCTACGGACAACTGCCGGGTTTCGGTCAGCACCAGTCTGGTTGACACCAAGAATGGAACCGTGCCGGTGAGAGTCTTTAACCCGACGGCCGACCCAGTGACAATCTACCAGGGCAGTCGTTTGGCTTTCTTTCCGACGGTGGAGGAGTTGGACGTGATAGAGCTGAAGGAAGCGAGAGTCTACCGCTAGCCATCCCCAAAGGACGCACAGCCGGAGGTTCCGCCTCACCTTCAACACATCCTGGAACGAGGGGCGGCGGGCCTCGACCGGTCCAAACGTTCTCGACTGGTGGGGTTACTGACGGAGTTCGCCGGGGCGTTCACCGGCCACGACGGTCGCCTTGGGCACACAGAGCTGACCAGACACGCCATCAACACGGGAGACGCGACTCCTATTCGCCAACCACCGAGGATGTTGCTGCTCCATAAGCGAAAGGAGGCCGACCAACAGCCCAGCAAACACAAAACGTTTAAAAAACGTTTTTTAAACGTTTAAGTAGGTCCGCTAGGTCTTCGTCCTAAATAAACGTTTAAAAAACGTTATTTAAACGTTTAATTAGGCCCGCTAGGTCTTCGTCCTAAATAAACGTTTACAAAACGTTTTTTAAACGTCCGCTACGTCTTGATTTTTAACAAACGTTTAAAAAACGTTTGGAGAACATCTAATTTTGACCTAATATTTGCCCCAATTGTAATTAATTATTGTTTTTTAATATTATGATTTAATATGATTATTACTTTGATGATTAAATTGAGTAGCCTAATGATGGTGATTATGATGATGATTATGATTATGATGATCGATGATGATTATGATTATGATGATGATCATGATCGTCATCCTCATCGTGTGGCCCATATGGTCGTCGTCGACGTCGTTGATGTACGTAATTGTTATATTTTGTGACATCGATATCATGCGGTGCGCCGGCGCGGCCTGGCTGGCCGCCTACGTACAGCGTGCATGCCATCGTTTATATTCAAACGCTATGTTGGATGTTCTTGAAAGGTTTTCTGAACGTTCTGAATAGGTTTTCTGAACGTTCTTAAAAGGTTTTCTAGACGTTCTTAAAAGGTTTTCTGAACGTTCTTAAAAGGTTTTTTGAACGTTTTTAAAAGGTTTTCTAGACGTTCTTAAAAGTTTTTTTAAACGTCTAAAGGTTTTCTAGACGTCCTAAAAAGGCACTGCAAAAACTGTGGTGTTAAAATTTTAACACCAATGTTTTTTTAATCTTTTGGAATGAACATTGGTGTTAAAATGAAGTAAAATGATTCTTGAAGTATTAGTTTCAAATCAAGTACTGGTGTTACGTACTTTTGGTGTTAAATTTGACCTAGTGCGCATGCGTGTGTGAAATAAAGCCCTATGATTGGTCGATAAGGAATTATGGTATATGTTAACAATAGTCGATGTTAAATTGTTGTATTTAGTCCAAAAACCCATTTATTTTACCATAATATGTAATTATTTAAACGATTCCATGATTGAATTTTGATTTTTGTGCAAACATAGTTAAAAATTCGCGTTACATTTTATTTGTTTTCAAATTTTGACATTATTCATAAAAACTAGCTGCGACTTCGTCGTGGACAAAAAAGCGTAGTATAAAACTAACAACGGCAATGGCTATGTGTGTAGTACGTATTCAGTAGGAATATATTATTATTGTATATGGATGTGTAATGTGTAATAAGTCAGTTCTTTGTAATATTTCATAACGTAATTTGTCCATGCAGTTAATATGTACAAAATTATAGTGTTAAAACGGTATGATCCTCAAACTGGTGTTATTCAACACCCAAATGTTGTGCAGTGTAGACGTTCTTAAAGGGTTTTCTAAACGTTCTTAAAAGGTTTTCTAGACGTTCTTAAAGGTTTTCTAAACGTTCTTAAAAGGTTTTCTAAACGTCTAAATGTTTTCTGGAGAGCTGGTCTAGAAAACGAATACGAAACAAGGTTTTAAATTGGTTTTTTAAACGTTTTAAATTGGTTTTTTAAACGTTCAATAAAAACGTTTTTTAAACGTCCAAAACCTACCACAAAAAAACGTTTACAAAACGTTTTTTTTTAACGTTTAAAAAACCAATTTAAAACGTAAAAAAAACGTTCAGAAAACGTCCGATTGTTAGCTGGGAGGTACAGCAGACGCTGCGGGATGGCGTGGTGGAACTCTCCGGTAGCCCTTAGTCGTCGCCGGTGGTGCTGGTCCGAAAGAAGGATGGTCAACTAGGCGACAGTCTAGAACAGGTACCCCATTCCCAGGATTGAAGACAACCTCGACGCGTTGAGCAGGGCGAAATGGTTCAGCACCCTCGACCTGGCCACCGGCTACTAACAGGTCGGGATAGAAAAGGGGGACCGGGAGAAGACAGCTTTCGGCATGCAGAACGTGCTGTATCAGTTCACCGTGATTCCGTTCGGGCTGTGTAACACCCCGGCGACGTTCGAGCGCCTGATGAAACAAGTGCTGAAGGGACTGCAGTGGCAAGTGGCGGTGGTTTATCTAGGTGACGTGAGCGTGTGGGGGGCGGACTTCGAGGAGCACCAAAAGAGGTTGGCGGTAGTCCTGGAACGGTTCCGGGCCGCTGAGTTGAGACTCAAGTCCAAGAAGTGTAGCCTCTTTAAGAAGGAGGTGTCCCTCCCGGGCCAACTCGTGTCAGCCAAGGCAGTAAGGACAGACCCGGAAAAGGTTGCGGTCATCAGGAGATGGCCGCAACCCGCGAACCTGACCCAAGTCCGGAGTTTTCTTGGCCTCGCCTCCTACTATAGGCGGTTCATCATGAATTTCGCCGAGATCGCTCGCCTCCTCCATGCCCTGACCACCAAGAACCAAAGAGCGTTTTCTTGGTCGGGTGCTTGCCAGTTAGCGTTCAAAAATCTTAAGGACGCGTTGACCACAGCGCCGGTGCTGCGTTACCCGGACACAGGGTACTGTTACGTCTTAGATACGGACGCCAGCAACTGCACCATCAGAGCAGTGCTGGCACAGGAAGGGGAAGAGGTTGAGCAGGTGATCGCCGACGGGATCCGCACCTTGTCCAAGGCCGAACGCAACTAGGGGAACACTCGGAGAGACTCGGTAAACGGTTCCTGCTTCGATCGGACCATGGATCCCTGTGGTGGTTGTTCAAATTTCCTAAGCCGGAGGGGCAAACGGCCAGGTGGATCCAGAGGCTGGGGTGCGACGAGTTCGACGTCGAACACCAGGCGGACACGAAGCACACGAACGCTGACGCCGTCTCCAGGATTCTGTGCGGTCAATGCAGGCGATCGGGCGAGATCAGCCAAAATGAGTGCTATACCAAGTGGCCCCTGCTGGAAGCTCCTTGTGAAGCTGAGCGGGAGAAGACCACCACTGTGGGTTGGGGCGAATCGCCCAGTGGCTAAAGAATGGGGCTCCCAGACCCGGCTGGTCGGACTTGTCGGCCCTGGACAAGGGCACGAAGTTCTGGTGGGCAAAGTGGGGGACCCTGCGACTGTCTCACGGCGTATTGCAGATAAGGTGGGAGCAGCTCCATGGCGGAACCCCGACGTGGAAGATAGTGGTCCCGTGGACGCGGGTGAAGAACGTCTTGCGGTTGAGCCATTATGGCATGACATAATGGGGGTCGCCCGCACTTGGGGGTCGCCCGTACGGTTGCTTGGCGGAAACAGGCGTCGGTGTACTTCCAATGGACGGCTGAAACCGTACTTGGGTGACGCCCAGGTGGACTGGTGGAGCCGCGCTGCACGGGACCAACCGGTGGAGCCCAACCGAGTTACGGAGGAAGGACAGCCGCCTCCAGACTGGCAGGCATTACCAGCATCCAGCCCAGCGCCGGGGACTCCTTCTGCGGGGCCGCCGGGGGCATGAGTGACCAGTCGGATGGGGAGGAACTACCACCGGAAGTAACGGTGGCGAATGTCGTCTTCGACTGGCAGGAGAAGACGGGCGCAGATCCAGGGCTGGGTGAGCCCGAGGTGGGTGCGATCGGCCAGCCTTTCCACCGACGGAACTGGAAACCGGGAGGTATACTCGCGCCGGCCGGATTGTAGTCCGGCCTAGCCGATATTATCCGTGCGGTCAGTGTTGGCGATAGGGCGAGATCAGCTACGAGTGCTATACCAAGGGGCCCCTGCTGGGAGCAGTTGGGGAAGCTGAGCGGGGGGGGGGGGGGGTGTGGTGGGGGGAGGGGGGAGACTACCTCCGTGGAGGGACCTTTGGCGGCTTAGGAGCTGAAACGGGAACAGCGCGACAACCCGGTGTTGGGCCGGATTGCCCAGTGTGTAGAGGATGGGGCTCTAAGAACCCGGCTGGTAGGACTCGTCGGCCCTGGACGAGGGCACGAAGTTTTGGTGGGCGAAGTGGAAGACCCTGCGACTGTCTCACGGCGTATTGCAGATAAGGTGGGAGCAGCTCCAGGGCGAACCCCTGACGTTGAAAATAGTGGTCCTGCGGACGCGGGCGAAGGTCGTCTAGCGGTTGACCCATGATTGCAGGACATCGGGGCACTCGGGGGTTGCCCGGACGGTTGCTCGGTTGAAACAGGCGTCAGTGTACTTCCAATGAATGCGACGTCAGGCGGAAGAGTGGTGCCGGAAATGCCACAAGTGTGGGTTCAAAAAGCCACCCACTCGACTCCCCCGGGCCCTACTGCAGCAGTACGTGGTGGGTGCGCCAATGGAGTGCCTTGCAATCGACCTTATGTGGCGGTTCCTGAAGACAAGACCAGGAATACAAGCATCATGGTTCGGCGCCTCCCTCGAGATCTACACCGATCAGGGGAGGGAGTTCGAGACCTAGCTCTTCCAGGACACCTGCCATCTATTGGGCGTCCACAAGACCCGCACTACGCCGTTCCAACCTCAGTCCGACGGAATGGTGGAGCGGTTTAACCGCACCGTCAAGACGAAGTTGGGCCTGTTCGTGCAGGAGAACCAGTATGACTGGAACGAACACCTCCCACACGTCCTGATGGCGTACCGTTCCTCCCAGCACGACATCACCGAGTTCACGCCGAACATGCTCATGCTCGGCCGGGACGTGCAACTTCCGTTGGACTTGATGGTGGGTCAGCCGGATGAGCCGACGGCAGGGGCGACGGAACAGGATTATGTGCACGAGTTGGAGAGAAGATGGAGCGCGCTCACGAATTCGCTCGGCAACACCTGAAGGAAGACAAGACGCACCAGAAGCAACTGTACAATCGTCGGGGGGAGGATGCCGGCTGCGAGCCTAGACGCGCTGTGAGGCTCTACAACCCTCCCCCCAAGAAGGTGGGTCGCACGCCCAAGATGCAGTGCTGGTGGGATGGGCCCTTCGTGCTGCTGAAGAGGACCGACGACGTCACATTCCGGATCCAGAAGTCACCTCGCGCCAAGGCCAAGGTGGTTCAAAATTTCAACCGGCTGAAACCGTACTTGGGTGACGCCCAGGTGGACTAGTGGAGCCGCGCTGCACGGGACCAACCGGTGGAGCCCAGCCGAGTTACGGAGAAAAGACAGCCGCCTCCAGACTAGCAGGCATTACCAACATCCAGCACAGAGCCGGGTGTTCCTTCTGCGGGGCCGCCGGCGGACATGAGTGACCAGTCGGATGGGGAGGAACTACCACCGGAAGTGACATAGGCGAATGTCGCCTTCGACTGGCAGAAGAAGACGGGCGCAGATCTGGGGCTGGGTGAGCCCGAGGTGGGTGCGATCGGCCACGCTTTCCACAGACGGAACTGGAAACCAGGATGTATACTCGCGCCGGCCGGAAGGTAGTCCGGCCTAGCCGATATTTTCCGTGCGGTCAGTGTTGGCGATTGGGCGAGATTAGCCATGAGTGCTATACCAATGGGCCCCTGCTGGGAGCAGTTTGGAAAGCTGAGCGGGGAGTGGGGGGGGGGGGGGGGGGGGGGGGGGGGAGAGAGAGACTACCTCCGTGGAGGGACTCTTGGCGGCTCAGGACCTCAAGGAGCTGAAACGGGAACAGCGCGACAACCCGGTGTTGGGCCGGATTGCCCAGTGTGTAGAGGATGGGGCTCCAAGAACCCCGCTGGTCGGACTCGTCGGCCCTGGACGAGGGCTAGAAGTTTTGGTGGGCGAAGTGGAAGACCCTGCGACTGTCTCACGGCGTATTGCAGATAAGGTGGGAGCAGCTCCATGGTGAACCCCTGACGTTGACAATAGTGGTCCTGCGGACGCGGGCGAAGGTCGTCTAGCGGTTGACCCATGATGGCAGGACATCGGGACACTTGGGGGTTGCCCGGACGGTTGCTCAGCTGAAACAGGCGTCAGTGTACTTTCAATTAATGCGACGTCAGGCGGAAGAGTGGTGCCGGAATTGCCACAAGTGTGGGTTCAAAAAGCCACCCACTCGACTCCTCCGGGCCCCACTGCAGCAGTAGGCTACAAGCATCATGGTTCGGCGCCCACCGATTCCTGAAGACGTACGAGGGGCAGCAGTACCGAAATATTACAAAATATCTTACTTATTTAAAAGTAAATAATTCCAGGCACCCAGCAAAATGACTGCGTATATATTTCGTAATTGTTCCAAACAATTGAACTACCAATGGTGTATCCTACCTTTAAATAGATTGTTGATGAATACTGCTTTAGAAACGAAAAGTGCACACGCAACAAAATGAGAGGGAATCGGGTTGGCGTCGTCGTTCTTTCCTCGCCTTCCACCGCTGTGACCCGGATTCAAATCCGGCCTAGGCCAATAATGGATTGGGTTTTCAGTCCCTGCCTGATTCCGTGGGTTTGTCTCTCATCTCCAAAACTGTACCTTCTTCTCATTTGTGTTATCTCTACAGGTTTCTTCAGGCTTGCGAGCTAAGGTGCCAAGGGCGCTTTTGAGGATTCCTTGGTTTCATTACCAGAAATAATTAATAATAGTAATACACTACGTCCCTGATCCAGATGGAGATTGTCTACAATTGCTCACAAACAGGTCAAGGGTTCGAGGAAATACCACATGTGACAGATAATAAATCTTACCTGCCATTGTTGACAGCATCAGAACCAAAGCTGCTTCTCCGTCCATTCTCCTAGATTCAAGTGAATTCTGAGCACCAATCCGCTAGAATGTAATTATCAACGACTCACACGCCAACGCCAACTAAAGTCCTACTATACGCACGTATATAACTCGACAACAATCGGAAAGCGTAAACCGAAGCTTTGCCCGATTAATGCAAAGATCGAAATATCGTTTTGGATTTGTTCATCAGCGACTTCAACGATCGGGACAGTCACACCGACGCGACTTAAATAGGCAGCTACGCATGTAGATCACAGAACGACGATCAGACTGACAGGAAAGAGACTAAATATATCCGTATCTTATAGACGAAATGCTGAACACTTCGTGTGCGTTCATCGTATATCGGCAAGTACTCAAACGTACGTAGTTTGCCACGTCAGCTAAGCAGCCGCAGACCACAGACCAGGTTGACGCCATAGCCAACCTACATCCAATCAAGAACGAGCTTGCGCTTGCGAGGAAAGTAGAAACATTTCTTATTGGTGCAAGATTACAACATGGGCGGAGCTAACGCTAAAAGCGGGCAACGTAACAGCCAATGAGCATTCCCTGGTAATTACAGTTTCTAGCTAAATGAAAACACCGTCTTTGAAACTAACGAAAATATCGCCTTGAAACTGAACAATGAACACCATCTCGTTTGTAATTAGTCGCGAATTGTTATGAAAAGGGCGACACGGCTTCTAGTAACAAACACATGCTCATCAGTAGCAATCAAGGTTGGTCTAGGCAATTTTGGTTTTTTTTAGAAAACGAAACGTACTCAGAGGGTCGAAATGATTAAAGATGATGCAATGAAGGCAAAAAGTCAGGAGGCGTGCAAGAAAATAATCTATGCCTCTCGAATTCATGAGATCCCCACGGTGCAGTCAGAAGAATTCTTTGTACCCAACATGATACCCTACGTCGTGCCCTTGAGGGGGATATACTCAACCTGTATAGGTTTTTCGGCTATTTTGAAACATTTGTTATTCAAATTCATAATAGAGCAACTCTCACATATAATTTCTTTAGTTTCACACGCTTTTACAAAACCAATTCTTAAAAAAACCAAATCACATTTTTTGTTAACGGTCAATGTATACAACATTTGCCAATATATATTTTTAAAAGCCTAAAATTATCAGGAAATACTTTACTGAACTGTTAGGAAATGACGGTCTGAAACATCATGTAAAATCCTGGCTCCTGGTGTGCTGACATTTTCAAGTAATGTGGTAATTTTGTATTACATTTCTCAACTATTGGCAGTCTTTCGAATAACAGTGTTTAGTCTGTCAATCCTGTCCAGCTTGAATTGGGTGGTTTTTGTTTAGTTAGTTCTGTATATTCTGTGTAATGCTTGTATTTGTTTTCTTTTTTCAAATACTGCTCTTAATTATTTATAATTACATTGTATTTAGTTAATCCACATTTTCCTTGCAATTGATTACACACTTGTGAAGGGTACAAGCCAGCTAGACTGATTCCACGATCTTACAATTTTTCCAAGCTTTTCCGGATTAATGCAAAGATTGAGAAGTCGTTTTGAATGTTTTCATCAGCGACCTTAACGATGGATACACAACGCGACTTTAATAGGCAGCTACACATGTATAGAGCACCAAACGACGATCAGACTGACAGGAAAGAGACTAAATATATCGTAGCTAGAAACCGTATATAATAGACGAAATGCTGAACACTCTTTTAGCGTTCATCGTATATCGGCAAGTACTCATAAAACATACGTAGTTTGCCACGTCAGCTAAGCAGCCGCAGACCACAGACCAGGCTGACGTCATAGCCAACCTACATCCAATCAAGAACGAGCTTGCGCTTGCGAGGAACGTATAAACATTTATTATTGGTGCAAGATTACAACATGGGCGGAGCTAACGCTAGAAGCGAGCAACGTATCAGCCAATGAGCATTCCCTGGTAATTACAGTTTCTAGCTAAAGCAAAACACCGTCTTGAAACTAACGAAAATCTCGCCATGAAACTGAACAATGAATACCATCTCGTTTGTAAACAGTCGCAGATCGTTATGAAACTGCGCGACACTGCGTATAAATGGACTCGGCTTTTAGGAACAAACACAGACTCCTCAGTAGCAATCAAGGTAGGCAATTACACAGACGTGTAAACAACAAATGTTTAGAAAACGAAACGTACCCAGAGGGTCCAAATGATTAAAGATGATGCAATGAAGGCAACAAGTCAGTTGGCGTTAAACAAATATTACTCGGTGTCTTTTAAATTCGTGGGATCCCCACGGTGTAGTCAGAAGAATTCGTTGTACCCAAGATTATACCCTACGTCGTGCACTTGAGGGAAAAATACCCAACCTGTATATATAGGTTTTCCCGGCTATTTTGAAACATGTTTTATTTAATTTCATCATATATAATATCATCTATACATTGTTCTGTTATATCTGATGTAGAGTCAGGGAGCCAGACTACGAAAACATGATTGGTTTTTCTGAACTCTCCAGCGTCAACGCGAACCCAAAGCGTCGAACAAGTCAGTGTTTTTTGATACAACACACTAAACCCGCCCCCCCCCCAAAAAAAAAAAAAATTTAGAATAAAATAAGAAAACCACTTACAAATAGAAAATACATCCCTTTCTGAAAATTACAGCAAAAGCAATTGTTGTAAATTATCTTCAAGGTTGTATATGCACCATTGGATAATACAATTGCAATTTTCCTTCAAACGACACGTACATGCACTGTATGTATTCGCTAACTCATACACTCCTGCCGTACCCGTGTTGCAAAACGGCAGACGTTTAACAGAGCATAAAGAACAATTTGTTCCGAGTCTAGTTTGACACGTGATGTTTCGCTCACGCATGCGCAAACTCGCCTTGACGTCATTTTTGTTGTTAAGGATGACTAAATCTTTTCGCCTGATAGCAATATACCCAGCGCGATATGAGACCGAGGGACTCCCCCATACCTATACGCTCTCTAGACTATTGTTATCTAACGCACACCCCACCCCCCCCCCCCTTCCCTACGAAGCATTCCTGAGAAACCACAACGTTCTGCTAGCGCAATGACCACCAGAAAGGAGGGGGAGGGGGAGGGGGGAGGGGGGGGGGGGGGGGGGTTCCCTCCGTCTCATTTCTTGCTTCATATGGATAGCAACGCACGTCTTGAACACGCGTTGGTAAATGTTTAGCTTGGGTTTCTTCATACTCAGTGTTAATCAGCTATTTCTTGATATAATTGATAGGTAAATGAAATTAACATTCAAACATTCACAATCCTTAACCAAAATGACAGTTGAAGATTATTTTGGTAAATCAGTCTGCCCTTGCCAGATACACCGACGGCTGAAATATAAGCCAACATTTTGAGGAAAAATAAGTTATTGTTACCTTTTCTTATTTTCCATCATTTCCTGATCTGTTACAAGACGTCCAAATCATCCGTGAATGTAGGAAGCTTATTCACCTTCGAATCCTCCGCTTTTAGTATAAATCCTCATCGGAGTAAACATTTTCAACAGATATGTCCGAAAAATACTGGTTTGAATCACCATCGAAATAAATTGGCGGGTCAGTTTTTGAGGGTCACACAACATTATCTCCAACGTATTTCGACTCAAAAATGTGTACGGATCATCATCACTGGAAGAGACGCTTTGGCGGAGTTAGCAGAAACACTGACACCCGACGCGCAAGAACGTATGGCAGCAAATGACTTCGATGTCCAACGTACTGGGCATTAAAACGCCCTTATTTAACCCAACCTTTATTCCATTGTTTGGTTACGCAACACTGAGACCAGACAGAGCAAAGCTTTCACATACCCAAGTCAGTAGCTCGTATACCACTGAATAAATGGACTCAATTCATCTCAAAGTAAGAATCGATACTTTTTGTTCCTTTGAAATCTTGACAATAGATGTAAAAGGAACGTAGTGTCAGCTTAACCCAGAAAGGAACAAACATTGCACTACTTTCATTCACTTCCGAAGACAATATTCTCAACCCGGTGCTGAAAAAGAGTGACCAAACTTTGAAATTGAATGATTAATAACTAAACTAGTTTGGTATTAAAAGCGTGCGAAATCTTTTCTCGCACGAACTTGAATGCGAGAGTTGGTGAATTTGAATGAATTTTGTTTTATTAAACCATTGCTATGACGCCACGCTATTGTTAAAAGTGTGGATTCGTATCTACGAATCAACGCTTTGGACAATAACAGTGGATTCGTATCTACGAACCTTTAGTAAAGTGTGGATTCGGAACGGTTTTTATCTTGCCTACATTTGTAACAATTACGAATCCACGGTTATTCAATTCCTCAACCCTAATCCAACCCTGATTACGTAAGAGCCTCGAGAACCTCCCTTTAGGCCAAATAATAAAAAAAACATGTTTGTCTTTTTTTAGAAGGAAGGAGGAGGCCTTTTTTTCTTTTTTTTTTAATAGCCACTCGACACATTTTAATATGGGTCATGTAGTGAACATGTCACGCCCTACCTTTCTATTGGAAATTAAAACCTGTCTCACCCACGAATACAAATCGAAATTCATGTGGGTCGATCATGTATGCACCATACACGTCACACCCTAGCCTTCCCATTAGAAACAAATATATTTTCACAGCATGTACACAGTGATGCTAAAGTCCAAATTACGATCTTAAAATTGTATTATCTTTTTTATTTGGCTTTTTCGCAATTTTGCGAAAAAGCCTTTGTTTTTGTTCTGATTTTTGTTTTACTTCTTTTTTCTTTTTCTTTTTGGGACCAAAATGCAATAGACTTTGTACACGTTCTTTCGTACACACTTTTCATAACAAGTCGTATCCAAACAAAACTTTACCCAAGTGAAGACCCTATAGTGAGCTCGTGTCTAGCAGACAGACATCAGGGTGACGTCATCAGGGTGTAATGTGACGTCATATTAAATTTATTTAATCTTTGAAAATCAATAACAAATCACGCGCAAAAGACCGGGACTTTAGGTTTGTGGCAATTGATAGGATAATCCAGGATCTTCATTTTATCTCGTGTGTGAGAAATCACGTGACCCTTCCTTTCGGTCCAAACCGAAAGTGCCTTATAATTTGAAAGTGAAAAATGATATGAACTTACTTTAAACGATGTTAGTGTTTGGCTAGATGTACTTTTCAAACAAATTACCGGCGACGTCATAACATGTTATAGCACCCTCTGGCGGCAGGTTCAAAATTAATATTCAGTTGATGTGTGTGGCGAAGTTTGCTGAAATCACTTTATAATTGATGTATATAATAGCTTCATGTTAGAAACAATTTGACCGGGAGAAAACAAATATGACGTCACCAGACCGGAAGTTAGAATGAAAAGACTTGAAGCCATCATTCAATTGTATGTGATTTATTACGTTTTAAGACCTTGAAGCCATATCTCAGCAACGGATCATGCTAAAATTAAAATAATTGTGTATTGGGTTCGTTAGGTAGTTCACCAACAGTTTACAAATGTGTGACGTTATCGTTTTAATCACTTTAAATTACCTTTAATCTGTTTAAATAACCTAAATTCGTTTTAATTACTTTTAATGTGTTTAAAATTCCTTTTGAATGGTTTTTACGGGGACAAAA
This sequence comes from Crossaster papposus, assembly GCA_037893245.1. Classification (NCBI taxonomy): domain Eukaryota; kingdom Metazoa; phylum Echinodermata; class Asteroidea; order Velatida; family Solasteridae; genus Crossaster; species Crossaster papposus. The sequence continues at coordinate 128,474 of JBAIAA010000472.1, forward strand.
TGCGAAAAGGCCCTATTTTCTGTTCCTCGAACAGACGTAGTTTTAGTTCTTATTATTATTATTTTTAAAGATAATAAAATTCATTATTTTTGTAAAAAAAAAGAAAAGGAGGCAGCCTCTAAAAAAAGAAGCGGGCGGTGACGCTAAACATATTTTTTTGTTTAGTTGGCCTTATGTAAATTACGTCTATGGCCACGATACATGCATGCCTTTTCATCTCCACTCAACTGGGTAGTTAATAACAATACTTCTTTTGACGCAATGGTTTAAGTCGGAGAACACACTCGCAAGTGTGGATTCGTATTTAAGAATCCACTCGGCGCTTCGCGCCTCGTGAATTCGTAATTACGAATCCACACTTTCTCGTGTGTTCTCCTATACATAACCTATATGTTTTAGCGTTTATACTTATACCTATACTTTTATTTGTTGGTGGCGTTCTGTTGATATAGTCTGGGAGCCAGCTCCTAGAATATGTCGTTTCGTTTCGGGAAAAGGGTTTGGCACTTGTATATGGAAGGGAGGTGTATTTTGAGTATTTTAAGACCAGGTGTGGGCATCCATGGTGGCAGCAAGATACTTTAATTCATCAATCTCTCAAGGTACCCCCGCCTTGCTACTCACATCCCCCACATTTATATTTTGTAGAAACCAAAGTATAGGCTGAGTAAAAATAAACGATTACATCAAAGTCAATTTTTAGAAATAGAATAAGTGTGCCCAAAATGTCCGGCTATTCTGAATAGATCATTCACATGTCATTATTGTGGAGCTAAACATTGCGATTGTGTAAGATCCTAGTTATTGTTTCCATTTTGAAACAAATGATTAATAATACCACAGCAACACGACACTCGACCCATATTCTGTTATTTGCGTGCATTTTAATATACGTACATTCAATTGCAGAAAGTTCAAAGTGAACAAACAAAATTGGCAAGGCGGGACTCAAACCTGCGACCTCCGGAATACCGGACTGGCGTTCTACCAACTGATATATTTTGCCCTATGTTTAGCTGTCTTCCAAATTGTAGTATCTTTTCTTTGAGGGCGCTAGTCAGAAGTCATAAACACCAGAATACCATTTGACCAGGGATCACGCCTAATTTTAAGATACAACCTGGGAAGCGACATGGTGGTGATCACTCAATGGGGATATACATGGTAAACCAAATTGGTACATTTGCATACATTTCAAAGTGAACAAAGACATTGACCCACCTTGCCAATTAAAATTAAAACAATATCTATATATCACGCACATAATTATCAGACTAATGATTTTAACCTAAGTTTGAAATCCGCCGTATTTTTGGCCGCATGAGGGCGCTGTAAGAGGCCATTTTATGAGTACTAACGCATGCAAAATCGAGTTTATTGAAGTAGTTTTAGTAACTTTACTTGTATCTAAACATTGAATATTAGAAAAACATATATTTTGGAGCTGTAAGAATATTTAAACTGACGTGAATTATCTCCTAATCACTTTTAATTATACCCCCAAATACCGTGAGCACAGCGCCCTCTACGTTCAATAATACGGCCTATTGATTGATATCAAGACGAATTTGATCTGTGAATGCTGCCCTTCGGCAACAGCCTAAACGAATTTGACATTATTAAAACAATCAAACGCTTTTACCACACCAATTTAGTCATTTATAGTTCAATTTCAACGTTTGCTCACCCTTTGATCACATTCATTGAAGCTGTTGCCGAAAGGCAGCATTCACAGATCAAATGTCAAACTTATGTTAAATAAAAATAGTCGGATATGTGCGTGAGTCAAGCACACACCAGAGTAATTTATTTCACATAAGTTTGGAATTGATTGATATCATACGAATTTGAAATCTGGATGTATGTTGCCTTACAGCAACAGCTTAGACTGTGGTGACGAATATTCGCGAGACAAAGTTTAATTAGAGTGGCGAACAATTTGCAATTAAATGGCAAATGACTTAATTTGTTTAGTAAAAGCTTGTGATTTTTGTGTATTTCTCTGGACGAAATTGAATGCGAGAGTTGGTGATTTTGAATGAAAATTGTTTTAAAAAACCAAAGAAAGATATATGTTCTATCACGAGACTCTATTTACTTTACAACTAAATAATTGTTTGATGATATTGCAATTTGTATTTTAGTGACGCCAAATACCAGACGTTTAAATGTGTTTACTATGGGCCTAACTTCCAAGAAAGAGTATGTTACCCTTCGCTTTTGGATCATCCCCCAGATTTCGGTGGTAAGAATACAAAAAAAGTGTCCATCATTCACCTTTAATTAAAAGAACACTGCAAATGGTTTAAATGCACCACTGTAGTGTAAGTTACTGCGCAATACTGTCTTGGATGACGTACCTTTTGTGTCATGAACATGGGTTTCTATAGTGTTTTCGTGTTTCGTGTTTATTTTATGCGATGTTTTAGTTCTATTATGCTGGTGGTTCTCTATTTTTTGCCAAGTGTAATTTTTTCCGTTTTGGTTTCTTTTGAAAATGTTCTCAGCGCCTACGAACAGCGCTTATAAGCTTCAGCAGAACTAATCCAGACGACATCCAAGCAACTCAAACCGCAAAGCAACACCAACACCCGCCCAGGCAGTAGGCTGAATGCGCACTGCCTTCACCACCACACTCTCATCGAACAGGTTGGTGACCGGGGTGTCGCCATCAGTGTTACCGACGAACTCCTGAAACAAAAACGTTTACATTCAGCGGTTTCAATAATCATTCGGCGAAGAGGAGACTTTTAACAATTACATTTTGTTTCCCAGAAATGCATCGCCGCAACACATGCACAATAGTTATCTAGTCTGCACGAAGACTTGTCTTAAGATCGATTTTAATAAACCCATCTTGATAAAGACGCATCGCAACTACCAATTGTTGATAGCTCTTTCATATGTGTTGTTACCGCTAGAGAAAACAGTCCTTGAAAAGAAACGCGCAAACTAGTCTGCGCAATACAATCACGTTAAGACGAGTTAAGCTGCGTTGCTATGGAGGTTATGACGTGTTTAAAGCGTCTAAACTTTGGTCGCGAGTGAAGCGTCTAAACTTTGGTCGCGAGTGAGGACGAGTTACTTTTTTTTCAAAGACCCGTCTTGGTGTCTCGTGAAAATGGCCCCATGTCCTGTAAATACCTGCAAAGCCTGTTAAGATAAGATTAACATTTACCTTAATGTTTCCGTTTTCATCCGTCACGTGTTCATAGGCAGATGAGGGCTGCTTCTGATACTTCACCTTATACCGCTTTACATGGTAATTCGGATCCCATTCCTGTGTGATTACTCCTAGCAACACTGTACTCTCAACGAGGTCCACCTCTATCCAGGAATCAGCGCCGCTATGCATAAAGTGAAGGGAGGATGAATAAGAACCATTACATTTAATACGCGTACGGAATACGTATGCGGCTTGAAGAAAACAAACGCCATTTTGTGTTGTGTTGGTATGCATGGCAAAAAAGCAATAAGCTAATTAATTTGCGGCAGAAAAATCATTCCCTTTAATAAGTTTTGTGGCTTTGGAAAGAACCAGAGGTTTGAAGGTTTGCTTGGCAAAAAAGCCGTAAGATAAGTTGTTTGTGGTAGCACAATGTGACATTCTTTGTTGGCGAGTTGTGTGGTTCTGAAATGAAACGGAGGGATCTCAACGTTTCGGACAGAATGCCCTAACCTTCGTCAGGAGACTGAGGGATTATAACGGTGAAGCAACATCTGGCGCCCTACCCACCATCACCTCCCAGTCCGATGGGTCCCATGTACTCTAGGACACGTAGTTCTCCAGCCTATGGATCGCCTATACCCTTGGCAACATTCCATCTCGGTTCCTTTCTTCACACTGACACGCCTCAGTGATCATCAAGCGTCCTGCATTAGTACCCTTCAGCTGCATCCTTCGTACGCTTCATCGTTTCCAGGCTCAATATAACCCCGCTACACCGTTGGAATCCCTTAGTCTCCTGACGACGGGCACAGCATACTATCTAAAACGTCGAGTTCCCTCCAGTTCTCTTCAGAACCACACAACTCACACAAGCTAATTACCACATGATGCTACCGCAAACTACTTATCTTAATTACATATTAAAATGTGTAATGCTAGACTGATGAAAGTATAACACAGCAAAGCAATTTAATCGGTTGCTTGGGAACGGATTTGAAAACCGAACACAATTATTAAAACTCGTTACAGTGTGCAATTATTGAGCGGCGCATCGGGATTGGGTTAGTTTTGTTCTTATATTAACAAATATATATAAATACAAAAACAAAGCCGTGGTGGCAATTAGATGACCAAGAAACCATTCAGGAGCGTTTTGTAGCACTGTAAACATTGGGATTTGCAGTAATGGTATGAGCCAGCTGTGGAATTTTCGTTAGATACCAACCCACTGAGAATCCATCCCTTGTTATTGTTTAGGCGTGCCGCACTGGCAGGGAAATTGCTATGACTAATGGACGCCGTGATGCGATCATCTTGGATTGTCCTGTCCTCCATGCCGAGAGGCTGCGGACTCAAACACTCTGTTGGTAACAAACGAGAAAACAAACAAATGTGTTATTGATGTTTATGTCAAAAGATACCTATATTGTTATATCAAAATTATAATAAATAAAATACATACACAAATAATAAATAAATAAACAAACAAACAAACCCCAACAAACACTTGGCTTCAAGTAGTATTTAACATTTGGGAGAGTATTTTTGGGATGAGACCATGCACAAACATTGGTGTTTTTTTTTTTTGTTTTTTTTTAAAGCCGATTATTACAGTATGTTGCGCAGTCGATGTGACGGGAGATAGCATTAGCAAGGTGGCTTACCGGGTGGTTTGGGTTCGCTATTTTCCCGGCAACGCTTCCGTATCTCTTGCATGACTTGCTTCATCCAGTGATCTGGATTATCAGGATCAGGTTCCGGTGGGGGACCGAAGTAACACGTCCTCTGCTCGCTCGCCACACCAGTCAAGAACACTTTGGATTTAATGAAACATGAACGAAACTTCCAAATAATCTCCCCATGTAGACACAGTGTAGTCTCCGTATGTTTATATAGGTAATAACAATGCGAAGACCCGGTTATTACTGCGTGATAATGACCGGGTTGGGGGATGACCGCTGGTAATAGATCGAGCCGAGACAAATGGTCAAAATGCTCAACATTTCGTGATTTTTCTTTCAGCAATATTTCTAGCGTTTTGTGTTCATGTTTAGGGGCCATGTTTTAGCTTATGCACGGTACCCTGTTTCTTCAATATGTGTTGTTATTATAACCCATACTCTGAGACCAGACTAGCTGGCCACACCGTGCATAGCAACGCGCTGGCGTTAACAGACGACACGCGCATTTTGAAAAATGCTGCGCGTATATATATACAAACGTTCTACGCGTACATTTATAGCGCGCAGTATCAATATTTGACGCGTCCTTGTTACAAGTTACCGTAGAACTGTTGCATTCGGCCAATCATTGGCTTACATGATGCTTGATCAATGCTGGTTCAGGGGACATTTATTCGCTTCTTCTTGAAAGCCCATGATATTACAACCTGATAATCCACTCCACGTGATCGAGTCTCGACCAATCAGAAGCCATTAACTCTCCTAGGTATTTATTAAAGTATAAGGACACAAGAAGGTAGCGTTTTTTGAATTACAATGTACATGCACATTACACACATCCACATGCAAGTGTGTACACAACTCTCGAGGACAGAAGCACAATAGACGAACAAGAGATTCAGTTTGCGGGCGTTCGCTTTTTGTTGAATGTTGTCCTCTGCAGGATATACCATTTGCAGATATCGAAAATATTAACTACCGAAATATTAAGAAATATCTTTAATTGAAAGTAAATAGTGAATGTTGGTATCCAGCACAAATATTGCGCTAGATATCCTGTAATTGTTTCGAACAAAAATAAATTTTATTTAACAAAAATTACGATCGCCGGACGGCGATCGCGCAAAAAAAAACCAAGTACAACATAGGAACCACTGCCCGACGCCGGTTGAAAACGAACGCCGTTTTTCTTGATTGTCTCAGAATCCATGATTGTCAAACTTCAGACAATATTTACTATAGTAAAACGATATCGACTATAAAATACGACCCCCCAAATCCAACTATTTCTGATAATTCAAGCAATTACCAATGGTGTATCCTACCGTTAAAATGTACGATAAGTGAATTGGGTAGTTACAGTACATAAACAAAGGCAAACACCATATTGAATCCTCAGTCGTTAATATGTAAAACACGACTGTTTGTATTTATCCCAGTCTTTTTTGTTTGTACTTTACATTATTTTCAGAACACCTCCCATATGTTTTGTACACGAATGGCAATCGGGGGCGTTTGGTAATATATGGAACCGTTTTGTTCTTTATTGTTCAAAGTCCCCTATTGAATGCAGAAATAATTGCAAGCAGATTCTTAACGAATCTGCAGAAGAAAAAAAATCATATACATTTATGCAATAACGGGCACAATAACCAAATGTTGAGTGAAAAACATTTTCTCAATAAGTGGTAAATATCTTTAATAACCTATATAGACGGATAACGGCAAAACTAATTGTTGAGTAAGAATATTTCCCTACAAAGTAGTAAACATCATTGCACATTGCCGTTGGGCAATAACAACCAAACGGGGTAGGCAGATAATAATCAGTGTTGTAGTAGAGACCCTGATGTCCAAAACCAAGGGGACCGAGACCGAGACCGAGGCGACCAAGACCGAGGCGACCGAGACCGAGACAGAAACCGAGACCGAGAGGCGACCGAGACCGAGGCCGAGGCGACCGGGGCCGAGACCTAGACCGAGACCTAGACCGAGACCTAGACCGAGACCTAGACCGAGACCGAGACCGAGACCGAGGCCGAAGCGACCGAGGCGACCGAGGCGACCGAGGCGACCGAGGCGACCGAGACCGAGACCGAGGCGACCGAGACCGAGACCGAGACCGAGAGGCGACCGAGACCGAGACCGAGGCCGAGGCGACCGGGGCCGAGACCTAGACCGAGACTGAGACCGAGACCGAGACCCAGGCGACCGAGACCGAGACCGAGACCCAGGCGACCGAGACCGAGACCGAGACCGAGAGGCGACCGAGACCGAGGCCGAGGCGACCGTGGCCTAGACCTAGACCGAGACCGAGACCGAGACCGAGACCGAGACCGAGACCGAGACGGCGACCGAGACCGAGACCGAGAGGCGACCGAGACCAAGACCAAGGCAATTGGGCCAAGACCGCGAGGCGACTGAGACCGAGGCGACGGAGACCGAGAGGCGACCGAGACCGAGGCCAAGGCGACCGGGGCCGAGACCGCGTGGCGACCGAGACTAAGGCGACGGAAACAAAGACCGCGAGGCGACCGAAACCAAAACCGAGGCGGGCGAGACCGCGAGGCGACCGAGACCCAGACCGCGTGGCGACCGAGACCGAGACCGCAAGGCGACCGGAGCAGAGACCGAGGCGACCGGGGCCGGGTCCAAGCCCTCCGAGAACCCGAGACTAATTGTTAGGACGAGACCAAAACCAAGGCCGAGACCTCAAAAAAGATCTCGAGACGGCCTTGAGACCTAGACCAGGCCTGTGCCGATATTCATAAAAGCCTGTTAACTTAGCAGCCAACTAAGCCATAGCAGCCCGCTAAATCCGTAGTTTTCTTTTCTGTGGTTACCAACTAATTTTCTATTCATATAGCCTTGCTAAGAATATTGCCAGCTAGTTGGCAGCTATATATTTTAAGCACTCAACTAGGACATTGGGCAGTTCCTCAAACCAACAAAATTGAATTTGCATGTCAATAGGGTAGGGTGATGTTTTGGATGGGTCAAATGACCTTTAGGAACAGCAGTAAATCTGACACATGAGGCCTATATGTATGCATTAAAATCTACACAAGCATGGCGATGCAGAAGGTAAACATGGCAAAGGAAAGAAACATATAAAGCTAATTAGAGTGAAGAAAAACAAAACTTATTTATAGCGGAAAAGCTTGATGAATTGAAAAACATTTTTGAACTAAGCACAAAGATGTCAACACCAATCGCAAGAAGAAAGATGCTTGGGAAGTTTTTCTTATTCAGCATAGGGCTAGATTCCCAACAACCAATATAACACTGGGAGATTTAAAAGAAAAATAGACTCTCAAAACTTAGATTTGAATCCAAGAACCATGTTATCCAATGTCAAATGTTACGTAACAAACGATTTGGTTGCTAACTAGTGACTTGTAGACACCCCAGATCAACTCTAACGTTAGCAGCCAACTAATAGCAACCAAAGCTTAGCAAAGTTTTATGATTATCACTTAGCTTCCAACTAGGCTTGGCTGTCAACTAGGTGCCATTTTAGCAGACAACTGGGCTCAGCAGGCTTTTATGAAAATCGGCCCAGCTAGATATTATAAACACGCAGCTAGGACATTAGGCAGTTTGTCAAACAAACAGAAACTATAAAATGTGAATTTGCATTTCAATAGGGTATTTTGATTTTTGGATGGGTAAAATTGCTTTATGAACAACAGTAAATCTGATACGTGTGGCCTATTATGTGTGCATGGATATCTACACAGGCATGGCGATGTGGAAGGTAAAACATGGTAAAGGGAAGAAACGTGAAGCTAATTATAGTGATGAAAAATAACACTGTGTTTATAGCGGAAAAGTTTGATGAATTAAAAGACGTTCTTGAGAGTAAACACAAAGATGTCAAGAAGAAAGTAGCTTGGTAAATTATCCTCACCTAGCATAGGGCTAGATTTCTCACAACCTAGAACATTGGCATACCTAAGAAATAGGCTCTCAAAACTCAAATCTGAATCCAAGAACCATGTTGTCAAATGTAAAAAGTTCCGTAACAAATGATTTAGGTGCCAACTAGTGACTTAGAGATAAACTGGGTGCAAAAAGGGAGCCATTCTGATATTTTTGCGACTATTCTGAAGCACAAATTGGCACAAATCTTTACGGAAAAATCAGCCATATGCCAAACTTTAATAGTCTTTTATTGCAAAAAAAATTACGTCTATAGTCAATATCCTAATATTAAAAAAATACAAGTGCAAACAAGCCCTATGTTTTGTTTTTCGAACTGACATAGCTCTATGGGAGCGCTATAACATAACTTTGGATATACTTGCAGGCAATAAAGCTCTGTTTTTGAGGGGTGACATGCTTAAAGGGTCTATTGGTTTACTAACAAATAATGCTTTAGTTGGGTTCTGTAGAAATAATGTTTTAGTTCACAACGAGACTATTGTTTCCTTTTTTTATATGCCACCAATAAAATGTTATCAGAAAATGGTATGTAAGAAATGTTGTGGATGAGATTAGTCTTGATTTTCGAAGTCAAAAATGCTGCTTATTCAGTAGGAGTAGTTCACAGGCCTACAACTCACTCTTATGATTTGAAAAAGGCGCCAAATTCATACAAATATTCTTGTTTGTGTGTATTATTATTTCAAACTAAAGAGAAAGCTCAAATTATACGTGACCATTTTTGATGTAGTACTGCCTTAAGAGAATACAATCCCCCAAACATTTCTCACCAGATATGAAAAGACTAATGTTGGCTCTAATCAAATCCAAACGGAAAATATGTTGAGACCTCTGGCAAGTTGACTTTTTAAGGGACAACAATTGGTAAAAAAATACAATTTTACAAGTTATTAAAACATGCTTTAATGCATGTTCTAAAAATAGCATAAGGATGACATTTTAAAACATTTAAAAAAAACTCTCAAGTAAGGGCAAGGATGATACTTTGTAGCGCTGGACGATGCGTGGTGTTGCATGACATTTACTAACACAACGCGCGCATGGTCCTAAGCTGACTGCGTCATGCCTGATGACCACTGATCTCTACAAACTGGATAGGTCGATCGTACATTGATGGGATAGCGAGCCGTGAAGTCACCGGCGGCCATGTTGGGATATTCAAAACAATGCAGTGATCGCACGTGCGCGCACTGAAATTGTCTAATTTATTTTATTATAAAACTGGCACTTTTTAGTGTCTGGATATAAAATTAAACCCAAACAATTAAGAATTTCCTTGATCCAAAAAAACCTCGTTTTTCCTTTTCCTATGGTTTGTGCATAGGGTTATGATGTTGGAAATGTTAAAACCAAATTTTTGTCTCATATCTTTTCTCGAAAATAGGGCTTTTTAATATTCAAACTTGGCGTATACATCTCATTCTTGGGTGTTATTATGTTTAACTTAATTTTCCTAATCAAACTGGATCGTTTTTGCGACGTTAGCGTCGTTTCCTGTGATATTAAATGAGTTGTCTCGGTCGTGCGCTATACAAACGTGTGTACGCCTGCAATGTTTGTAATATCCTAATATGGCCGCAAATGGCTTCACGTGCAGAGCCGCTCGACCTATCCAGTTTGTAGAGATCAGTGCTGATGACTCGGCTACCGGTGTGGTGTGCAATTTGTACTCGATAAACAGAGTTGTTTAAGCGTATCGCGCATGTCTAAGTGTAACCAATACTCGCAAACACGTGCGAGACTGAGTGCCACATCATGACAAAGAGACCGGATTTAATAGAAGACCGGATTTAATAGAAGACCAGAATTCGCACAACACCGGCCCCTGCACGGCTGCAGAGTTCCACACTGATCGCGTATCGGCAGAGAACGTTATGTATTATGTATGTGCAGCACACGAGGCATAAGTGCTATGACTGTTTGCTGAACAAGTTTGATGACCTCGGATGAGCGCTTCATTACCGGTTCGCGCGCGTAGGAAAGAAAACATGAAAAAACGTGAAAAGACAACGTGTTTGATGGACAATTATGGCAGTATTTACAGAAATCTTTGGCAGTGTTTAAAAGCTGTGTGAGCGTATTTTTGGCGACATTTTTTACATGGCTTAATATTCTGCCAATTTTATCGCCATATCGGCGATATCGCGTGGAGAAAAAGTACGTACGTCGCAACGTGTTTGATGGACGATCATGGCGGTTCACTTGAACCTTGGCGGTGTTCGAAAGCTGTTTGAGCGTACCTTTTTGAGCGTACCGATTTTTTCGCCATATCGGCGATATCGCGGAGGGGAAAAAGTTGACTACGAAAAAAATTAATATCGCCAAAATAAATACTCTGTAATGATATAGTTGATTTTGTGATAACATTTTTGTAATTTGCCTGGGTGATTTTTTTAAAATAAGCAAACAAAACTGTTTTCGCAGCCCCCAAACTGGAAAAAAAAAATGCCCAAAACACAAAATGGCCTGTTACCATGGCAACGGGCAATAGAAGAAAAACAATGTCAATGTTGTTTATTTGCTAACCAAGTCCTTTCATATTAAAAAAAAAAAAAAAAAATGCCGAGGACACTTATATGAAATATTTACATGGACCCTCTCTTAAAAGCATTTTTTAAAAAAATTCATTGCGTTGCCATCATCATGACCATGAGGTACTGAAGGCCACATGTGGTGTAGATGCTCTTCTGGAAGTGCATTATTTTGGCATGCAAATTGAGTGGTGAAATTCCACTCCTGGAGAGAATGATTGAAGTGTGTCAGTTTCGTGATACAATGGGCCCATCCTGTGAAAGTCGGGAAGACGTGTGGATTTAACTTTCCAAACATGTATACACCTAGAGGCCGGTCTGATGCCGAAATTGTCAAAGCTTTTGAGCTGTTTGGAGCCAGAAGTAAAAGGTTCCTTGCAACTTGCGAGACTTGCAGTAACATTTCTGCAGTTTCGAGCACAATTAGCCCTGTTCTTTATTATGATCAGACAGTGAATGCAAACCATGCTGGCAAATTTTGCTGATGGTCTTAACCAAATAGTTTACCAAGCAGCCAAACATAATGTGTAAAGATACTTCGTGTAACTGTTGCTGTAAGCCTTTAGCTCTGACTAGTGCTGATAATGAGGAGATGTATGACATGCCAAATTTCCTCATGGTAACATTAGGTCTAGATAAGAGTGGTAAACATCAACAGACACTAACATCGTTGTAGATGAATATGTTACTGTTCAGGGAAGAGAGTACATACTGACGGCTGCTGTATTAATGAAACCTGGTCATTTTTATTCAGTTGTTAAAATTGATGACAGTTACGTATAGTTATATATTACCTAGGAGACAATGTTAACTTCTATCCCTCATTTAGGACAGAGATATCACAACAGAAACAGTTAACTGCCATGAAACAAACATATGCATCTGTCGTTTCTTTAAAAAAAGGAAAACATGCAGAGTTGATATAGCTTTATACAGAGTTGCTTCCAAAACGGCACACGCACTACCCTGAATCACACCCACGATGCCGTGCACATGCTCATATAATTATGCCAAAGTGCATACACCACATGTACCTGCTGATAATACAAAGATTGAACATATTGAACAAAACCTACCATGATGAAGCAATCAGTGATACATTTTCTGATGAACAAACGTTCATTAACCAAAGAGGCACTTCTACCCCAGTAAAGGGGTCTGATGAAAATCAAAATTCATTGTCTGAAGCAATAAATGCAAATTCACAACCATTGTGGCGTTTACGATGGTTTACCAGAGTCTCCTGTCTGTGAAGCCAATGATAGGCCTACCTCAGATCACACTCTGGAAAAAAACTGATGAACCTGAAACGATGAGGGCTCCTCTTAACCCAATAAGTGTTAATGTATCACCTCTTAGAAGAGTTAGTCAAACTCTTAATTCGTTTGCTGATAAGGAAAATAGACACCCTTGCAGAAATGTCTGTACAAATTCCTGTTTTGTTCCTGTTTGGAACATGTTTTTATCCTGTTTTTGTACCGTAAACCAGTATTAAAACATGTTTTTATCCTGTTTAGATGAAATACCAGGGAGTATTAACCTGTTTGTTTCCTATTTGTCCCCGAACAAACCTGTTTGTTTCCTGTTTTTCCTCAGTCATCCTGTTTCGAACCTGTTTTTGGCTGACTTAAACTTTTTGTGAAGTCTGTAAACCTGTTTTCAAGAAAACAGGAACCTGTTTGAAAACTGTTTTCCGGTACCCTGTTTTTATCCTGTTTAAATCCTGTTTTTCCCCTGCTTTTAGCCGTTCCAAATACAATCGTTTCAAACATGTTTTAAAAAAACATGTTTGCAACAGGATACAAACATGTTTTATTCCTGTTTAAATTGGACGAGGGCATACATTAAAGTGAAACAGAACAGAACACAAAACAGATCAACTATCTGATCGTTGTAGAGAATGCCCTGGTCATGATCACACGAAGAAATGGAGATCTTCGGTTACAATTACAAGATTGTCTATTGATGCATCCATTGTTTCGAAAGGCTACATCAATTAGCCTAGGGCAAGTGGTTGGTTATGCATTGTACGAAGACAACATCTACTTTCCCTGTCCAAATATTCTTAAAATCGCTGGGATAGAAATAAATAAGGGATATTCGAAACTTGATGGGATTTTAGAAACACATTTTTCTAATGGTCCAGCAGCTTTTCTGATACAGGGAAATAAGCGGTCATGGATACTTAAAGATGCCCTGTTAACTAATTTGAGCCAAAACAAGAAATTGTAGAATACGCAATCCTCGAAATTAGACAAGAAAAGCCATCAGTCGCTGTTATAATGTGATCCTTCAAATTCACACAACGTTGCTATCCCGACAGACAAGGCTGACGACAGTTTTAATGTGGATGGCTACATCACATTGTGTGGATCGTCTGTTCCATTATATTTTGCTCCATGATGGGATATATGTGGCGTTTGAACAACTTTTTAAATATCTTGGACTTTGTTGTTATATAGATTTGTGTTTAAAAACAAGCATGGACAGGATTCAAATACATAATTTGATACTTGTGGAAAAAGACATAAAAGAACATTTGTACACATAAAAGGAGTTTTTAGACACCTTGGTAAACTCTTTTACACAAAAAAACAAACAACCCAAAAGCAAACAGTGGTGATGATCTGACAGGTCATTTTGATAGATTATCTAAGGAAGATTTGCTTAACATTATGACACAAACTCATTAAATGCAAAGTTACACACAACCACTGGCACAGGAGTGCACTCATGAAATGTACAGATATATACATCCAATACGTCTATCCAGAAGACACAATTCACATTTATGATACGTTTAGTGGCACATAGGCCCATGGCAGAAATAAGAAAACAAATACCAGGAATTCTGCCTTCTTTTCTTCAAGAGAAAAACACCCAAAACATATACAAGTCTGAATTGAATGCAGTTGTTTTACCTAGACGGGCTGCTACTGGGTGGTTTATTGATCCAACCCGTTGTTTGTATGTGTTGTTATTTAGATACCCTTTTTCACTAGGGAATTGAGTATCAGACTATGGGGAGATGGACGTGAAATTGGAGGCAGGCATAGTACGTTTCTTACATTGTACTTTTCAAATAACGATTTGTTTTTTCACAAAATACCTTACGGAAGCCCTGACCATTCGTACACTTTTTCGATATTCTATGAGAGTGATTTGAGAGATAATTTTGAAATGAATTTGTGTAAAGATAAATTCATGAATAGGATGGAAGCAGTCACAAGCACAAACAAATATTATCTCAGTGGGGACGAAATTTTCATCATCAAAAATCCTTGATGGGTCCAAACAACTCAGTCAAGTCTCAGAGTTTGGGTTGAATTGTTATCACTTAGCAGGAAAAGCACAAAAGTCTGAAGTTGCGTCAAATGGTCTGGGGACTGATTTAGATGTACATGTCGACAGGGTACACGAGGAGTCACTGGTGCCATTTATACCTGTTATAAGCAGATTGCATTTGACACGATGCATGGTTTGACCAGGGTAGTAGACAAGTTGTTAAACCTGGAAGTCGAACAAATAATGTCCGAAGAACACAGGGCACAACAGCTAAAACAAAGCACACCTTCAACGAAGCAACTTGACGACAATTTAGTTTCAAATATCAAAAAAGGAGTATACGACAAGGCAATTTTCAGGGCAATTAGGTATAGTTGCTCCTGCTCCGCTTGGGAGAGAAAGCGATTTTCCCCATGTTATGAAAAATGTTGTCCCCAACCGAATAATGGCAAACGCTCTTCCAGATAACATTAGATCATACATTGATGTCCCAGCCAACTTTACAGAGTATGATATGGTTGTAAACATTTTGGAACATCCTTTATGTAATGTATGACATTTTAAAGACAGATCCAGAACCACAATATTGTTACCAGGAAAACGTCAAGGCTTTTTACATACGGAAGATTATACATGGGGCTAGTACGTAGTACGCAAACAAAATGGCTTTATAAGAAACATGCAAGTGTTTCTATCAATAAGCCATGTAAGCGTTATACCTTGAAAAACATTACCCCATACATGATTAAGTTCATCGATTATGCAAGATATTTCATGGACCAGGCTGATTTTCCCATGTCACGTTTTCAAACTAAGGGTGGAGAACACCTCAACTATGATCATATAGTCGCCATTCTTTTCAACACACAACTAGACATGGTGGCAAAACAAAGATCGACCCATTACTTTCTCTATTATCAACCATGTATAGAAAATTATCATATCAAACCCTGTGTTCACAAGAAGAAAAAAACAGTTGGAGAAGCACACGGCTTGTACGTTAAGAAACATGTCGCTGCTTGCTTGATACAAGCGGTATTTCGTGGTTATATTACTCGAAAGTTGTTCGCAGCCAAATACAACTCATCTCTACAAAGAGTGGACAAAGTTGAGGTTGTTGACAAAATCCATTCAATTTTAAACCCATCAAATGCAGAGTTTCCACCAAATGAAGGGCTTTTTGCAGGTGTCACATTTGTTTTAGTTGGTGCAGTCCCTAAACAAGCTGGGAAGAAATGGACTCGGGAGACACTTCAGCAAAAAAAAAAGTTTCTCTTGGTGGCAAATTTAGCAATACCTTACTAGGCAACACTAAGCAAATCAATTCCAAGCAAATTCCAGATATGGTAAGAGAGGCCATACAACGAAGATATCTGGTTGTAAGATACAAATTTATCTTCGACAGTATTAAAAGCAACACCCGACTTTGCAAAGACAATTACATGCCGGACCTAACAGACTACTCAGAAGAAAACTAATTATCATCAACCAACACTTCATGACAAACATTTTCATTTAAGAAAACCCGTATGGTAAGCCTCATTAAAAACGTACATGTACATAGTTTGTACGTACAAATGTACGTACATTCACATGTACATGTACATAGTTTGTACATGTACATGGGGGAGCAAGGAAAACTGGGGAGCAAGAAAACAACTTGACGGGGGGGGGGGGGGGATGCTCCCTCATGCCCCCCGTAGTTCCGCCACTGGTGCCTCTTGAAGCACATTAGCTCTAGTTAATAACATAAGTATTAAACTGCGAATCTGATTTGAGTGTAAGTCGGTAGGAACCTTAATTAGGATGTGTAACAGATCCACTTCAACGGTTTTGGATTTGTTTGTTTAATTCATTAAACCATTCTCTGCTATGTAATGACAATCAAAAACATTTTGGGAACAGCTGTTTGGTTGTTCACAACCTGATCTCTAATTTTTTTTTTTTAGCATCCATGATTGTAAAACTTTGGACATGTCAGTTAAACGATATTTACTATAAAATACAATTCCCAACTCCACCCATTCATGATAAATCAAGCAATTACCAATGGCGTATCCTACCTTCAAATTGATTTTTAATGCTTTAGAAACAAAAAGTTAACAGACAACAAAATGAGTAGAATGTATACAATACGTTCCTGATCCTGATGGAGCTTGGCTACATTTGCAAACACAAACAGATCAAGAATTCGAGGAAATACCACAGGTGACAGATATTAAATCTTACCTGCCATTCCTGACAGCATTAGAAACAAAGCTGCTGCTCCGTCCATTGTCCAAGAATTCTGAGCGCCAATCCGCTGGGTGTATTTATCAACGACTCACACGCCAACGCCAATGAAAGTGCTACTATACGCACGTGTATAACTCGACAACAATCGGGAGGCTTAAACTTGAAACTAAACCGAAGCTTCGCCCGATTAATGCAAAGATCGAGAATTCATTAGCGACTTTAACGATCGATACACAACGCGACACAACGCGACTTTAATAGGCAGCTACGCATGTAGAGCACTGAACGACGATCAGACGGATAGGAGACTAAATATATCGTAGCTCAAAACCGTATCTAGTTATAGAAGAAATGCGCAACACTCTGTTAGCGTTCATCGTATATCGGCAAGTACTCAAACGTACGTAGTTTGCCACGTCAGCCAAGCAGCCGCAGACCACAGACAAGGTTGACGTCATAGCCAACCTACAGCCAATCGGGAACGAGCTCGCACTTGCGAGGAAAGTAGAAGCCATTATAATTGGTGCAAGACTACAACATGGGCGGAGCTAACGCTAGAAGCGGGTAACGTAACAGACAATGATCATTCCCTGGTAAATACAGTTTCTAGCTAAAGCAAAACACGGTCTTGGAAACTAACGAAAATATCACCATGAAACTGAACAATGAATAGCATCTCGTTTGTAAACAGTCGCGAATCGTTATGAAACAGCGCGGCACCGCGTACAAACGGACACGGCTTTCAGTAACAAACACAGACTCCTCAGTAGCAATCATTGTTTGTCTGGGCAATTACACAGACGTGTAAACAACGAACCTTTAGAAAACGAAACGTACCCAGAGGGTCGAAATGATTAAAGATGATGCAATGAAGGCAACAGGTCAGTTGGCGTGAAACAAATTACTCTATGCCTTTTAAATTCATGGGATCGGTGTAGTCAGAATAATAATGTTGTTTTAATATATAATAATAGCATCTCACAATAAATTTGTTTCAGTTTGAAACGCTTTTACAAAACCAATTCTGAAAAACAAAATCACATTTTTGTGTTAACGGTCAATGTATGCAACGTTTGCCAATATATATTTTA
Source organism: Crossaster papposus (assembly GCA_037893245.1). NCBI lineage: Eukaryota > Metazoa > Echinodermata > Asteroidea > Velatida > Solasteridae > Crossaster > Crossaster papposus. The sequence continues at coordinate 146,412 of JBAIAA010000472.1, forward strand.
AAGCAAAAAATATCACGAAATACTTTACTGAACTGTTAGGAAATGACGGTCTGAAACATCATGTAAAATCATGGCTCCTGGTATGCTGACATTTTCAAGTAAAGTTGTATTTTTGTATTACATTTCTCAACGATTGGCAGTCTTTCGAATCACAGTGTTTCACATTCTGTCAATCCTGGCCAGCTTGAATTGGGTGTTTTTTGTTTAGTTAGTTCTGTATATTCTGTGTAATGCTTGTTTTTGTTTTCTTTTTCAAATACTGCTTTTAATGATGTATAATTACTTTGCATTTAGTTATTCCACATTGTCCTTGCAATTGATTACATACTTGTGAAGGGTACAAGCCAGCTAGACTGATTCCACGACATTACAATTCCCCCCAAGCTTTTCCGGATTAATGCAAATATTAAGAATTCGTTTTGAATGTATTCATCAGCGACTTCAACGATTGATAAACAACGCGACTTTAATAGGCAGCTACACATGTAGAACACTGAACGACGATCCGACTGACAGGAAATAGACTAAATATATCGTAGCTCGAAACCGTATCTGATAGACGAAATGCTGAACACTTCGTTAGCGTTCATCGTATATCGGCAAGTACTCAAACGAACATAGTTTGCCAGGTCAGCTAAGCAGCCGCGGACCACAGACCAGGTTGACGTCATAGCCAACCTACATCCAATCAAGAACGAGCTTGCGCTTGCGAGGAACGTAGAAACATTTCTTATTGGTGCAAGATTACAACATGGGCGGAGCTAACGCTAGAAGCGAGCAACGTAACAGCCAATGAGCATTCCCTAGTAATTACTGTTTTTAGCTAAAGCAAAACACCGTCTTGAAACTAACGAAAATCTCACCATGAAACTGAACAATGAATACCATCTCGTTTGTAAACAGTCGCGAATCGTTATGAAACAGCGCGGCACCGCGTACAAACGGACTCGGCTTCTAGTAACAAACATGCACAGACTCCTCAGTAGTAATCAAGTTGGTCTAGGCAATTACACAAACGTGTAAACAGCATTTTTTTAGAAAACGAAACGTACCCAGAGGGTCCAAACAATTAAAGATGATGCAATGAAGGCAACAAGTCAGGTGGCGTGCAAGAAAATAATTTATGCCTCTCAAATTCATGAGATCCCCATGGTGTAGTCAGACGAATTCGTTGTACCCGACATTATACCCTACGTCGTGCACTTGAGGGAAAAATACCCAACCTGTATAGGTTATCCCGGCTATTTTGAAACATTTTTTATTTAATTTCATCATATATAATATCATCTATATATTGTTCTGTTCCATCTTATGTAGAGTCAGGGAACCAGACTACAAGAACATGATTGGTTTTCCTGAACTTTCCAGTGTCAACGCGAATCCAAAGCGTCGAACAAGTCAGTGTTATTTGATGCAACACACTAACCACCCCCGCCCCCCAAAAAAAAAATATAAAAAAATAAACAAAAAACAACAACAACAAACAAACAAACAAAAAACTAAACAAAACAAACAAACAAAAAAACCACAAAAACAAATAGAAAATACACCCATTTCTAAAAATTACAGCAAAAGCAATTGTTGTAAATTACCTTCAAGGTTGTATATGCACCATTGGATAATACAATTGCAATTTTCCTTCAAAAGGACCAGTATATACACGTACGACACATACATGCACTGTATATATTCGCTAACTCATACACTCCTGCCGTACCCGTGTTGCAAAACGGCAGACGTTTAACAGAGCATAAAGAACAGTTTGTTCCGAGTCTGGTTTGACACGTGATAATGAAACCGTTCAGGGATTAACAAAAGGCTGGGGTAAAGCCAACGTGATGTTTCGCTCACGCATGCGCAAACTCGCCTTGACGTCATTTTTTTGGTTAAGGATGACTAAATCTTTTCGCCTGATAGCAATATACCCAGCACGATATGAGACCGAGTGACTCCCCCATACCTATACACTCTCTATACTACTGTTACACCCCCCCCCTCCCCCTCCCCTAAGAACCTAAACAGCATTCCTGAGAAACCACAACATTCCACAAGCGCAATGACCACAACAAAGGAGGAGGGTTCCCTCCATCTCATGTCTTGCTTCATATGAATAGCAACGCACGTCTTGAACACGCGTTGGGCAATTGTTTAGCTTTGGTTTCTTCATACTCAGTGTTAATCAGCAGATTGTTGATATAATTATTGTTAGGTAAATGAAATATTAAACATATATTTCAAAATCCTGTAAAAAAAATGACCTTAGAATTGTTTTTTGGTAGCTCGGTCTGGCTAGATACACCGACGGGTGAAATATACGCCAACTTTTGAGAGGAAAACAATTTTTGTTACCTTTTCTTATTTTCCATCATTTCCTGGTCTGTTACAAGGGGTCCAAATCATCCGCGAATGTAGGAAGTTTATTCACCTTCGAATCCGCCGCTTTTAGTATGAATCCCCATCGGAGTAAAAATCTTCATCGGATATGTCCGAAAAATACTGGTTTCAATCACCATCGAAATAAATTGGCGGGTCAGTTCTTGAGGGTCACACAACATTATCTCAAATGTATTTCGACTCAAAAATGTGTACGGATCATCATCACTGGAAGAGACACTTTGGCGGAGTAAGCAGAAACACACCCGACGCGCAAGAACGTATGGCAGCAAATGACTTCGATGTCCAACGTACTGGGCATTAGAAACGCCCTTATTTAACTCAACCTTTATTCCATTGTTTGGTTACGCAACACTGAGACCAGACAGGGCAAAGCTTTCACATACCCAAGTCAGTAGCTCGTACCACTGAAAAATGGACTCAATTCATCTCAAACCTTAAAGCATTGGTAAGAATGGATACTTTTTGTTCATTTTAAATCTTGACAATGGGTGTAAACGAAACGTAGTATAAATCAAGGAAGCAGCGACAATGAGGGCCCAAATATTGCGGTTCAGATTCACTTGGGAGTCCTTTTTTTAGGTCGTTTTAGGCCGTGTTCGCACTGGATAAACATTTTGGGTAACTTTACCATGACGCCGGGTAACATTCCGATGGGTTAATATTCCCACCGTCCGCACTTGGATTTAATTGACGCGGATATAATTGCCGAGACCATGGGTAAACTAACCGAGCTGGCTCCAAAACAATAAAGAGGGCGCTCTGTGTGACCTATGACCGCGACATGACCACCGGATGGTCTGTTCCCGACGCTAGCTCTCAACATTATTTTCCTACACAATGGGTGATGGAAGTTTTAACCGAGACGTCGCATCCGCACTGGATTTTCTGGTTCGGTTAAACTGACCTGGCCAATCTTCCTGGGCACCTTTGGCTCGGTTAAACTACCTACGCGGCGTGGGTACGTTACCTGTGAGGAAAGTTATCCAGGCTGTTCGCACTGCACTTGAAATGGGTAAGTTACCCATTGGCTCGGTTAGTTTGCCTAAATTAATTCCAGTGCGAACAGGGCTTTAGCCGTAAACGTGTCACACTGACTAGGGAAAAAGTGTCAGCCAGAAAGGAATAAACATCCGGTGTTTAACCCGGTGCTTAAAAAGGGTGACCAAATGTTGAAATTGAATGATAATGGCCAAACTAGTTTGGTATTAAAAGCGTGCGAAATTGTTTCTCGCACGAACTTGAATACGAGAGTTGGTGAATTTGAATGAATTTTGTTTCAATAACCAATATGTTTTAGCGTTGAAACTTATACCTATACTTTTATTTGTTGGTGGCGTTCTTTTGATATAGTCTGGGAGCCAGCTCCTAGTCGTTTCGTTTCAGGAAAAGGGTTTGGCACTTGTATATGGAAGGGAGGTGTCTTTGAAGTATTTTAAGACCAGGTGTATAAAAGCATCCAAGGTGGCATCAAGATACTTTAATTCACCAATCTCTCAAGGTACCCCCGCCTTGCTACTCACATCACCCAAATTTCTGTTTTGTAGAAACAAGGTATAGGCTGAGTAAAAATAAACGATTACATCAAAGTCAATTTTTTAAAAATAGAATAAGTGTGCCAAAAATGTCCCGCTATTCTGAATAGATCATTCACATGTCATTATTGTGGAGCTAAACATTCCGATTATGTAAGCTCCTGTTATTGTTTCCTCCACTCATTTCTATTCAAAATCCCATTTTGAAACACATGATTAATGATTACACAGCAACACGGCACTCGACCCATATTCTGTTATTTGCGTGCATTTTAATATACATACACTTAATTGCAGAAAGTTCAAAGTGAACAAAACAAATTGGCAAGGCGGGACTCGACCCTGCGACCTCCGGAATACCGGACCGGCGTTCTACCAACTGATCTATTTTGCCCTATGTTTAGCGGTCTTTCAAATTGTTAGTATCTTTTCTTTGAGGGCGCTAGTCAGAAGTCATAAACACCAGAATACCGTGTGACCAGGGATCACGCCTAATTTTAAGATACAACCTGGGGAGCGACATTGTGGTGATCACTCAATGGGGATACACATGGTAAACCAAATCAATTTGTCAAAGTCAATTTGCATACATTTCAAAGTGAACAAAGACATTGACCCACCTTGCCAATTAAAATTAAAACAATATATATATCACGCACATAATTACCAGACTAATAAATTTAACATAAGTTTAAAATTGATTGAAATCAAGACAAATTTGATTTGTGAATGCTGCCTTTCGGCAACAGCCTAAACGAATTTGACATTATTAAAACAATCATACGCTTTTACCAAACCAATTTATTTATTGTTTAATTTTAACGTTTGCTCACCCTTTGATCAAATTTGTTGAAGCTGTTGCCGAAAGGCAGCATTCACAGATCAATTTCAAACTTATGTTAAATAAATTAGTCGGATTTGTGCGTGAGTCAAGCACACATCATACTAATGTATTTCACATAAGTTTGAAATTGATTGATATCATACGAATTTGACCCCTGGGTGTATGTTGCCTTACAGCAACAGCTTAGACTGTGGTTACGAATATTCGCGAGACAAAGTTTCAATAGAGTCACCAACAATTTGCAATTAAATGGCAAATGACCTAATTTGTTTATTAAAAGCGTGTAATTTTTGTTTTATTTCTCCGGACGAAATTGATGGCAAAAAAGCAATAAGATAAGTAGTTTGTGGTAGCACCATGTGACGAACTTTTTGGGGAGTTGTGTGGTTCTAAAAAGAAACGGAGGGATCTCAACGTTTCGGACAGAATGCCCTGCCCGTCGTCAGGAGACTGTGGGATTTAAACGGTAAAGCGATATCTGGCGCCCCACCCACCATCACCTCCCAGTCCACTGGGTCCTATGTACTCTAGGACACGTAGTTCTCCAGCCTATGGATTTTCGATATCCTTGGCAACTTTTTTATTTCGGTCTCTTCCGTGACACTGACAAGCCTCAGTGATCATCCAGCGTCCTGCATGAGAACCCTTCAGTTGCATCCTTCGTTTGCCAAGCTCCATATAACCCTGCTTCACCCTTGGAATCATTAGTCTCCTGACGACGGGAAGAGCATACTATCCAAAACGTCGAGTTCCCTCCAGTTCCGTTTAGAACCACACAACTCACAAAAGCTAATTACCACATGTACATGCTACCGCAAACTACTTACTTTAATTACATGTCATATTAAATCAAACACAATTATTGAAACTCGTTAAAGTGTGCAATAATTGAGCGGCGCATAGGGATTCGGCTAGATTTGTTTTTATAATACAAAATATATATAACTACAAAAACAAAGCCGTGGTGGCAATTAGATGACCAAGAAACCATTCAGGAGCGTTTGTGGCGCTGTAATAATGTGGATTTGCAGTAATGGTATGAGCCAGCTGTGGTATTTCCTTTAGATACCAACCTCTGGGTAAACCATCCATTGTTATTGTTTAGGCGTGCCGCACTGGCAGGGCAACAGCTCGTACTAGTGGACACATTAAACAGGTCAGCGGTCAAGATATTTACTATAAAACATGAATTTCCTAGGCAACCCACCCATTTCCGAGCATTACAGTAAATGGTGTATATATAATCCCTTTAAGCTATACATGTAGTTAACGCTGCTTAATATTTCTTTCGTGTGTGATCACAACTGTTTTGTTGATTTATTGATTTCCATGCTTTCACACACAAATATTGAACAAATACAATAGTAATAAATAAACTAATTAACCAGAACATACATGGACTTCATAATTCAGACGCACTATAATAAGGGAATAAATGTGTGTTCGAGAGGTTTTAATCACTCTGTTTAATACCGCTTGGAGTCTGGGTGCTGATAATTATCAGCACCCAGACTCCAAGCGGTATTAAACAGGGTGATTAATACCAACCGAACACACATTTATTCCCATTCATAAAAACCTTTTTTGTAAAATTCAGCCTAAAAAGCCCCGAAAATCACGGGAAATTGTCGCAAGTAAATTTCGGTGTTTCGCCATTCTGTGTGTGTCAAATGACATGTTCCCGCCTCTGTCGCTCTACACAATACATGCAATAAAGCGTATTCACTATGAACCAGACTATTACTGCCATTGGCAACCTCGTTCCCAGGGTGTCGAGCTGTACGCGCCCAACACTACCCGCTATTATTATTGGAGACGAGGTACGGTTGGAAATAAAGTGAGCCCTGGGAACGGGTATAATGCGACATCACGTGACATTGTTTTGTTGCCAGCTGATTTTAAACACTTCCAGCCATGTCTTTATCGTCCGTTTAATACCAGCCACGTGACGGGCTCTCGACCAATAGGAATGCCTAAACTGTCCCAGGTATTTATGAATACACATTAATTCATTAATTCAAGTGGAATAGAGATACACGACATCTAAGTACACTGTATTATTATAATTATGATCTTAGTACCAACGAGGGGCATTATACGAGTATGCCTGATACAGTGTTAACTGAAAACCATTCAAACTGTGACGGCCGACCGTTCATTACTTTCCCAAACCGTGTACACATGTATAGCCATACATGATTCACGTGAAAAACGTAGGTAAAGAATACCTTTTTCTTTTTGAGATCTTTAGTCGAGTCATTGCAAAGAATTTGTTTGCCTCATATTGTTATTTTCTAACACAGTGATCGCCTAAATCATTTTTTAAAGTGTTTAATGCATTAAGAAAAGTGAAATAAACGATCTCTGAAAAAAAAACTCTGCCACATGTACGCGTGGGAATCCATGTACGCGTTTGTTTAAGACATCGGGCGTATCGTAAGTCCGACGCCTGTTTTCGTACACTTTACAGGTTGTGATTTGTTGATAGACACTGAAAATACGGAGAAAGTACATCTACCATCGCGCTTGGGAAACACGCCAATGACCAATTATGTTTATATAAACCATTGCTATGACGTCACTCTACTGTTAAAAGTGTGGATTCGTATCGACGAATTGACGCTTCGGACAAAAGGTGTGCACCGACGGTTAAAATATAAGCCAAGATTATCGTTACCTTTTCCTATTTTCCATCCATTTCTGATCTGTTACAAGGGGTCCAAATCATCCATGATGAGTGTGGGAAGTCTATTCACCTTCAAATCTGTCGCTCTTGGTATAAATCATCATCGGAGTAACAATCCTCATCGGATAATGTCCGAAAATACTGGTTTGAATCACCAGCGAAATAAATTGGCGGGTCAGTTCTTAAGGGTCACACAACATTATCTCCAATGTATTTCTACTCAAAAATGTGTACGGATCACCATCACTGGAAGAGACACTTTGGCGGAGTTAGCAGAAACACACCCGACGCGCATGAACGTATGGCAGCAAATGACTTCGATGCCCAACGTACTGGGCATTAAAAACGCCCTTATTTAACCCAACCTTTATTCCATTGTTTGGTTACAAAACACTGAGACCGGACAGGGCAAAGCTTTCACATACCCAAGTCATCAGCTCGTACCAATGAATAAATTGACTCAATTTATCTCATACCTGAAAGCATTAATAATAATGGATACTTGTTGTTCCTTTGAAATCTTGACAATGGGTGTAAACCATAGAGCTATATTAAATTACTAGAGCGCTAACTCTTCATTCTTACGCGCGGAGATCCTTTGAATCCATTCTGTAGGCAGACATTTTGAATTCATGTGCGTGTTGTAGAACATAATAAAAATAGATGGATTTAATTTTGAAAGTGTACTCTAAATGCAACGCGCGTGCAAGTAGAACAGACGCAAACAACTTTACGCGCGTCATGTCAGTTAAAAAAAGTCACGGCAAAATCAACTGCAGCGCGCGAATACGCACGCGCATTTGCGATGTTTGCGCTCATTTGCTGATCATGCGTTTCGGTTTTGGGCGTATCGGCTATGGTAACGCGCTGTATAGAATACAAACGCAGGTATGCAAATAGCCGTACAAAAGCCGTACACAATTTTGAGGTTTCCATAGGTTTGTGCACACACATGGATGCGCCCAGCTCGCATCACTTTGTACATCCAGTCAGCGCTCTAGTAATTTAATATAGCTCTATGGTGTAAACGGAACGTAGTATAAATCTATCAAGCAGCGACAATGAGGGCCCAAATATTGCGGTTCAGATTCACTTGGAGTCTTTTTGTTTAGGTCGTTTTGTTTTAGCCGTAAATGTGTCACCTTGACTAGGGGACAAGTGTCAGCTTAACCCAGAAAGGAATAAACATTGCCATACTTTCATTCACTTCCGAAGTGAATATTCTTATATTCGGTGCTTAAAAAGGTTGACCAAACGTTGAAATTGAATGACTAAACTAATTTGGTATTAAAAGCGTGCAATTTTTTTCTCGCACGAACTTAAATGCGAGAGTTGGTGAATTTGAATGAATTTTGTTTCAATAACCTATATGTTTTAGCGTTCATACTTATACCTATACTTTTATTTGTTGGTGCCGTTCTTTTGATATAGTCTGGGAGCCAGCTCCTAGAATATGTCGTTTCGTTTCGGGAAAAGGGTTTGGCACTTGTATATGGAAGGGAGGTGTCTTTGGAGTATTTTAAGACCAGGTGTGGGCATCCAAGGTGGCAGCAAGATACTTTTATTTATCAATCTCTCAAGGTACCCCCGCCTTGCTACTCACATCCCCCACATTTATATTTTGTAGAAACCAAAGTATAGGCTGAGTAAAAATAAACGATTACATCAAAGTCAATTTTTAGAAATAGAATAAGTGTGCCCAAAATGTCCGGCTATCCTGAATAGATATTTCACATGTCATTATTGTGGAGCTAAACATTGCGATTGTGTAAGCTCCTGGTTATTGTTTCCTCCAATCATTTCTATTCAAAATCCCATTTTGAAACAAATGATTAATCATTCCACAGCAACACGGCACTCGACCCATATTCTGTTATTTGCGTGCATTTTAATATACGTACATTCAATTGCAGAAAGTTCAATGTGAACAAAAACAAATGGCAAGGCGGGACTCGAACCTGCGACCTCAGGAATACCGGACCGGCGTTCTACCAAATGATCTATTTTGCCCTATGTTTAGCGGTCTTCCAAATTGTTAGTATCTTTTCTTTGGGGGCGCTAGTCAGAAGTCATAAACACCAAAATACCGTGTAACCAGGGTTCACGCCTAATTTTAAGCGACATTGTGGTGATCACTCAATGGGGATATACATGGTAAACCAAATAGTTAAATTTGCATACATTTCAAAAGTGAATAAAGACATTGACCCACCTTGCCAAGAAAAATTAAAACAATATATATATATCACGCACATAATTACCAGACTAATAAATTTAACATAAGTTTAAAATTGATTGAAATCAAGACAAATTTGTTCGGTGAATGCTGCCTTTCGGCAACTGCCTAAACGAATTTCACATTATTAAAACAATCATACGCTTTTACCAAACAAATTTATTTATTGTTTAATTTTAACGTTTGCTCACCCTTTGATCAAATTTGTTGAAGCTGTTGCCGAAAGGCAGCATTCACAGATCAATTTCAAACTTATGTTAAATAAATTAGTCGGATATGTGCGTGAGTCATGCACACACCAGACTAATTTATTTCACATAAGTTTGAAATTGATTTATATCATACGAATTTGACCCCTGGATGTATGTTGCCTTACAGCAACAGCTTAGACTGTGGTTACGAATATTCGCGAGACAAAGTTTAAATAGAGTGACCAACAATTTGCAATTAAATGGCAAATGACTTAATTTGTTTTGTAAAAGCGTGTGATTTTGTTGTATTTCTCCGGACAAAATTGAATGCGAGAGTTGATGAATTTGAATAAATTTTATTTCAATAACCTATTATGTTTTAGCGTAATCGTTTATACTTATACCTATACCTTTATTTGTTGGTGGCGTTCTTTTGAAATAGTCTGGGAGGCAGCTCCTGTAATCTGTCGTTTCGTTTCGTTTCGGGAAAGGGTTTGGCACTTGTATATGGAAGGTAGGTATTTTAAGAACAGGTGTATAAAAGCATCCAAGGTGGCAGCAAGATACTTTAATTCACCGATCTCTCAAGGTACCCCCGCCTTGCTACTTACACCCCCCAAATTTCTAATTTGTAGAAACAAGGTATAGGCTGAGTAAAAATAAACGATTACATCAAAGTCAATTTTAAGAAATATAAAATAAGTGTGCGCAAAATGTCCGGCTATTCTGAATAGATCATTCACATGTCATTATTGTGGAGCTAAACATTGAGATTGTGTAAGCACCTGTTTATTGTTTTCTCCAATCATTTCTATTCCAAATCCTATTTTGATACACATAAATTAATTATTACACAGCAACACGACAATCGACCTATATTATATTATTTGCGTGCATTTTAATATACATACACTTAATTGCAGAAATTTCAAAGTGAACAAAGACATTGGCAAGGCGGGTCTCGAACCTGCGACCTCCGGAATACCGGACCGGCGTTCTACCAACTGATCGGTTTTGCCCTATGTTTAGCGGTCTTCCAAATTGTTAGTATCTTTTCTTTGAGGGAGCTAGTCAGAATTCATAAACACCAGAATACCGTGGACCAGGGATCACGCCTTATTTTAAGATACAACCTGGGAAGCGACATTGTGGGGATCACTCAATGAGGATATACATGGCAAAACCAAATAGGTAAATTTGCATACATTTCAAAGTGAACAAAGACATTGACCCACCTTGCCAATTAAAATAATATATATACATAATTATCAGACTAATGTTTTTAACCTAAGTTTGAAATCCGCCGTATTTTGGGCCGCATGAGGGCGCTGTAAGACGCCATTTTCTGAGTACTAACACAGGCAAAATTGCGTTCATTGAAGTAGTTTTAGTAACTTTACTTTTATCTAAAAATTGAATCTTAGAAAAAATATATTTTGGAGCTGTAAGAATATTTAAACTGACGTGAATTATCTCCTCATCACTTTTAATTATACCCCCAAATACCGTGAGCACAGCGCCCTCTACGTTCAATAATACGGCCTATTGGTTAATATCAAGACGAATTTGATCTGTGAATGCTGCCCTTCGGCAACAGCCTAAACGAATTTGACATTATTAAAACAATCAAACGCTTTTACCACACCAATTTAGTCATTTATGGTTCAATTTCAACGTTTGCTCACCCTTTGATCAAATTCGTTGAAGCTGTTACCGAAAGGCAGCCTTCACAGATGAATTTCAAACTTATGTTAAATAAATTAGTCGGATATGTGCGTGAGTCGTGCACACACCAAACTAATTTATTTCACATAAGTTTGAAATTGATTGATATAATACGAATTTGACCCCTGGATGTATGTCGCCTTACAGCAACAGCTTAGACTGTGGAAACGAATATTCAAGAGACAAAGTTTAATTAGAGTGACCAACAATTGCAATTAAATGGCAAATGACTTAATTTGTTTAGTAAAAGCTTGTGATTTTTGTGTATTTCTCTTGACGAAATTGAATGCGAGAGTTGGTGATTTTAAATGAAAATTGTTAAAAAAAGAAAAAAAAAACATACATGTTCTATCACGAGACTCTATTTACTTTACAACTAAATAATTGTTTGATGATATTGCAATTTGTACTTTAGTGACGCAAAATACCAGATCTTTTAATGTGTTTACTATGGGCTTAACTTCAAGGGAAGAGTATGTTATCCCCCGCTTTTGGATCACCCCCCAGATTTCGGTGGTAAGAATAAACAAAAAAGTGGCCATCATTCACCTGTAATAAAAAAAAAACCACTGCAAATGGTTTAAATGCACCACTGTAGTGTGTTTCTATAGTGTTTTCGTGTGTCGTCGTCGTGCCCCCCCCCCCCCCCTTCCCCCTCCCCCCTCCCCCCAATTCTTTGATTTTTAAATTTCCACGGCCGTAAATGTTTAGTTATCTCATCCTCCACTGGCCGATATAGATTTACGCCACTGGAATTTATACCAAAATACCTAAGGTGAATGAAAAACGATTAAATCTTCAGCAAAAGCAACACATTCTAGCACAGTTTTTGTTTATGCGATTTTTTTTTACATTTACAGAATATAGTATATTTCCAGCCCGGTGTTATTGTTCAGGTCTATTATGCTGGCGGTTCTCTATTTTTTTTGCTAAGTGTCATTTTTCCGTTTTGGTTTCTTTGGAAAATGTTCTCAGCGCCTACGAACAGCGCCTATAGGCTTTAGCAGAACTAATCAAGTCGACATCCAAGCAACTCCAACCGCAAACCAACACCACTAGCCGCCCAGGCTGTAGGCTTAATGCGCACTACCTTCGTCACTACACCCTCTTCGAACAGGTTGGTGACCGTGGTGTCGCCATCAGTGTTACCGACGAACTCCTGAAATCAAAACGTTTACATTTAGCGGTATCAATAATCATTCGGCGAAGAGGAGACTTTTAACAATTACATTTTGTTTCCCAGAAACGCATCGCCGCAGCACATGCACAATAGTTATCTAGTCTGTACGAAAACGTGTCCCAAGATCGATTTTAATAAACCCATCTTATGAAAGACGTATCGCAACTACCAATTTTGATAGCTGTTTCATATTATTTGTTTACCGCTAGAGTAAACAGTCCTTGAAAAGAAACGCGCAAACTAGTCTGTGCAATACAATCACGTATGGTAGTTCTGCACGTTCTATACAGAGTCGACTAGTTGTTAAGTTAAGACGAGTTAAGCCGCGTTGCTATGAAGGTTATGACGTCTTTAAAGCGTCTTAACTTTGGTCGCTAGTTAGAACGAGTTACTTTTTTTTCTAAGACCCGTCTTGGTGTCTCGTGAAATTGGCCCCATGTCCTGTAAATACCTGCAAAGCCTGTTAAGTTAAGATTAACATTTACCTTAATGTTTCCGTTTCCATCCGTCACGTGTTCATATTCAGATGAGGGCTGCTTCTGATACTCCACCGTGTACCGCCTCACATACCAATTCGCATTGTATCCCTGTGTGATTACTCCTGTCAACACTGTACTCTCAGCAAGGTCCACCTCTATCCAGCAACCATTGGGGCTATGTGCACGGAGTGAAGGGATGAATAGGAACCATTAGATACGCGTACGGGATACGTATGCGGCTTGAAAACAAATCGCCTGTAAATCACCATTGTTGTTATATCAGCTGATACATATAACAACGTGTACATGTAGCACCATTTGATAATTATCTTTAGTGAGTCGTGTGGTTCTAAAAAGGACCAGAGGTTTGAAAGTTTGCATGGCAAAATAGCAACAAGATAAATAGTTTGCGGTAGCACCATGTGGACATTCTGTCTAGTGAGTTGTGTGGTTCTAACAAGAAACGGAGGGATCTCAACGTTTTGGACAGAATGCCCTGACCTTCGTCAGGAGACTGAGGGATTGAAACGGTGAAGCAACATCTGGCGCCCCGCCCACCATCACCTCCCAGTCCGATGGGTCCCATGTACTATAGGACACGTAGTTCTCCAGGCTATGGATCTCCTATACCCTTGGCAACTTTTCATTTCGGTCTGTTCCTTTACACTGACACACCTCTGTGATCATCCAGCGTCCTGCATGAGTACCCTTCAGTTGCATCCTTTGTACACTTCATCGCTTCCAGGCTTCATATAACCCTGCTTCGCCGTTAGAATCCCTTAGTTTCCTGACGACGGGCAGAGCATACTATCCAAAATGTCGAGTTCCCTCCAGTTCCTTTCAGAACCACACAACTCACAAAAACGAAATGCCACATGATCATGATGCTAGTACTGCAAACTACATGTACTTATCTTAATTACATCTCATAATCAAATGTTTAGATGTGTAATGCGAGACTGATAACATTATAACACAACAACGCGATTTAATCGATTGCTTGAATAGATTTAAAAATAAAACACAATTATTGAAACTGTAAAATAGTGTGCAATAATTGAGCGGCGCATCGGAATTAGGCTAAATTTTGTTTAGAATAAAAACAAAACAGACAAAGAAAAAAATACGAAATCAAATCCGAGTCGGCGTTTTGATGATTATTAAACCATTTAGGCGCGTGTTGTGGCATTGTAATAAAGATATGTATCAGGCGTGGTATTTCACTTTAATACCAACCTCGAGGGTGTCCATGAGCTCCGGTTGAGGCGTGCCCGGTGTGGAGGCCAATTATTGTAAATACCGGACGCTGTGATGCGATCATCTTGGATTGTCCCGTCCTCCATGCCGAGAGGCTGCGGACTCAAACACTCTGTTGGCAACAAACGGGAAAACAAACCTATGTGTTATTGATGTTTATGTCAAAAGATACCGATATTGTTATATACAAATAATAATAAATAAAATACATACAAAATTAATAAATAAATAAATAAATAAATAAATAAATAAACAAACAAACCTCAACAAACACTTGGCTTTAAGTAATATTTAACATTTGGAAGAATATTTTTGGGAATGAGACCATGCACGAACATTGGTGGTTTTTGTTGTGTTTTTAGTTTTGTTTTGAAAGCCGAATATTATAGTATGTTGCGCCTACGGTGTGACGGAAGATAGCATTAGCAAGGCGACTTACCGGCTGGGCTAGGTTCACTATTTCCCCGGCAACGATTCCGTATCTCTCGCATGGCTTGCTTCATCCAGTGATCTGGATTATCAGGATCAGGTTCCGGTGGGGGACCGAAGTAACACGTCCTCTGCTCGCTCGCCACACCAGTCAAGAACACTTTAAATTTAATAAAACATAAACGAAACTTCCAAATAATCTCCCCATGTAGACACAGTGTAGTCTCCGTATGTTTATATAGGTAATAACAGTGTGAAGACCCGGTTATTACTGCGTGATAATGACCGGGTTGGGGGATGACCGCTGGTAATGGATGACCGCTGGTAATGGATCGAGCCGAAGGGTCTTCGCACTGTTATTACCTTTAATAAATACCTTTTTAACCAGTTTTAACGAGACAAATGTTTCGGCAATGTTTCTAGCGTTTTGTGTTCATGTTTAGGGGCCATGTTTTAGCTTATGCATGGTACCCTGTCTCTTCAATATGTATTGTTATTATAATCCATACTTTGAGACCAGACTAGCTGACCACTGATGCCCACCGTGCATAGCAACGCGCTAGCGTTAACAGACGACACGCGCATTTTGAAAAATGCCACGCGTATAGATACAAACGTTCTATGCGTACATTTATAGCGCGCAGTATCAAGATTTGACGCGTCCTTGTTACAAGTTACCGTAGAACTGTTGTATTCGGCCAATCATTGGCTTACATGATGCTTGATCTATGCTTCAAGGAACATGTATTCGCTTCTTCTTGAAAGCCCATGATATTACTACCTGATAATCCACTCCACGTGATCGAGTCTCGACCAATCAGAAGCCATTAACTCTCCTAGGTATTTATTAAAGTATAATGACACAAGAAGGTAGCGTTTTTGGAATTACAATGTATCCCCCCCACAGTAGTGTGGGTGGGGTCTACTAGCTCATACTTACCTGTAGAGCGAATAACTACATTTGCATATTTCCTAGACCGGCAGGTATAATCGCTAAGAGTTTGCCAACAGCGCCCTCCAGAGGCCACCCCATAGAGCCCGCACATGCGTGCCCCGTGAACGTCCTCTTTTCTCGAGCGCCACATAAGGATACGGACACCCAGATTCATCGAGGATAGTGGGGAAGGAGGGCGGGACGCTCTACAGGTAAGTATGAGCTAGTAGACCCCACCCACACTACTGTGGGGGGGGGGGGGGGGGGGGGGGGGGGAGTCTACTGCGCTCATACATTACCTGTAGAGCGAATTACTACATTTGCATAGAATCGCACCGGATTATGGTGGAGGGTCTACGAGATGCAGCAATTAGCAGAGGGGCACGCCAACGGTAAACCCCAGGGCCTGGAGCAGCACCCGCGGGCGCCGTCACGGCCCTAAACAAGCGGGACGCGGACCCCGTCAAGGGTGCGCGTGCACCGGACTGAGATAACATCGACCGAAAAACCCGCCGGAGCGCCGGAGCGAACGGGGGGAAAAAGAACATGTCAATGTTAATTAGTATATCATAACAATGAATACACATGCCAAAGCAGAAAAACGGGAGAAAACACACCTATTGACGGGAAGGTCCCGGCTGAGGTGGGTCGTGCCGTTTGGTAGGAGCCCGGCTAGTCGTTGTCAGGACTGCCCTTCCAAACCTGCCCTCTGACTGAAGTACATCCCGAAGGTAGCGGTCAGTAAAAGTGTTTGGCGTCTTCCAACAGGCAGCCTGGGTGATGTCACCTAGGGATATGCCGCGAAAAAACGCGAACGATGTCGCCACGGCCCGGATCTCGTGAGCACGAATAGGCGCCGTCGGCGAGACGCGAGCGTCCGAGCGGATCGCTGTAAGTAGCCAACGGCTAATCGTATCCCGCGACGCCGGCCCGTGAGGCGGGGTCGAAGTCACGAATAGGTGGGTACGAGCCGTACGGAGTGCCTCCGTGCGACTAATATACCATTTAAGGGCCCGGACCGGGCACCAAAAACGATCCTCCGCGACAGATGATCGCGACTTAATGTCTGGGACAAAGATGTCCGGAGGAACAAAAGACTCGGACTGGTTCTTTACTAGGAACCCGGCCCGGGGAATGAGGCGGACCCCGTCAGGTTCCCACCTGATGTGGCCCGCCTCGGTTGACAATGCATGGAGCTCGCTACGTCGGCGCGACGTGGCGACCGCCAGCAGGAATGCCACCTTGATGGACAGGTGGAGCAAGGTCGAGCTGCCCATCGGCTCAAAAGGAGGCCCCGCTAGCGTAGATAGTACGCTAGGGAGGTCCCAAGCCGGTACCAGCCGACGTCGAGCGACAAACATGCCCTTCAGGAGTTGGCTGAGGGCCGGGTTGTCCGACACGGAGGTACCATCAGGGAAACCCTTGTGGACCGCTCCAATTGCCGACCGGTAATTCCTTACCGTGCCGATCGAGAGCTCGCTCTCGAATAGATAGACAAGGAAGTCGGCCACATCCCCTAGAGATGAATCGGTGGGACGAACAGGCCGCCGTCTGCACCATCTAAAAAAGTGGCGTAGTCGGCTGTCGTACACCCGCCGCGTGGAGGCCCTTCGACTGCGGGCTGCGATTGACGCAGCTCGCTCAGATAAGCCTGCCGCGCAGAGGGATTGTGTGACAACACCCAGCACGTCAGGTGTAGATCCTGAGGAGCTGGGTGAAGAAAACCCGATCCCGGCTGGAGGAGGACATCCGCCTGTCGGGGCAAGACCACCGGGCGGTGGACCAGCAGCCTGATCAGCCGCGTGAACCACGGCTGACGAGGCCAAAATGGGGCGATGAGGAGGACTTTGCAGTCCTCCTCCTCCAGCTTTGCGAGAACCCGAGGGACCAGCGAGAACGGGGGAAAAACGTACGCTAGTAACCCGTCCCACCGGAACGACAGGGCATCCGTCCGCCATGCGTTCGGGTCGTGAGCCCTTGTGCAATCGGTGGGGAGCTGGTGGTTGAGCTGGGAGCTGCTGGTGGTCGATCAGTCGGAACAGCGACTGAACGATCTGCGGCCGGATGGTCCACTCCGTGGGGCGGATCCACCCCCTGGATAGGGCGTCCGCCCCCACGTTCTCGTCGCCGGGAAGGTACACCGCCGAGAGGTCGACCTCGTTTTGCATGCACCAGTGGAAAAGCTCCCACGTGTGCGCGCAAAGCCGGGGGCAGTGGGTGCCCCCCTGGCGGTTGATGTACGAGACCACCGTGGTGTTGTCGCACCGGATCTGCACCGCCCGTCCCGATACCAGGGACTGAAACTGTTCCAAGGCATTGGCCACGGCCAACAGCTCGAGGACGTTTATATGGGACGAGCGATGCTAGGGGCCCCAACAGCCCGCCGCCTGGCGGGGGTGGAGGGTGGCCCCCCAACCGGAAAGGGATGCATCGATCGTGACCGTCAGGGATGGGCGGGGCCTGCGAAAGGCCTTGCCCCCCATCAGGTTGGCCCGGACCAGCCACCACCGCAGGTGAGGGACCAGCCAGGCCGTGACTGGCACGGGATGACTGATGTCGTGTCGGCTTGACCGGTAAAACATGAGTAGGTGCAGCTGGATTGGCCGCATTCGCAGCCTGCAATAGCTGACCAAATCCACCAGGCTGGCCATCAGGCCCATCAGCCTGAGCCAGGCCCGTGCCTGGGCCGTCTCGGCCGGTAGAAAAATAGGGACGCACTGCTGAACATTTAGCAGGCGTTCCTCTGTAGGGCGTGCCAGCCTCGATCGGAGATCGAGGGCCGCGCCTAAGAAGGTGGGGGACTGGGTCGGCAGCGGGTGCGACTTCTCGGGATTTATCAAAAAACCGAGGTCGGCCGCCAGGCGACAGGTGTGTTGATGCGCCCCCGCTGCTGAGTGCCGCGACTGGCCCACCACGAGCCAGTCGTCGAGGTACATAAAGACCGAGACCCCTTGTTTCCGCAGCGCCGCCCCGACCGCCCGAGCCACCCGGGTGAATACCCGAGGGGAGGTCGAGAGGCCGAAGGGGAGCACTGTGAATTCGTAGCGTGTCCAGTCGTATTGGAACCGCAGGAATTCCCAGTGCTCCCGTCTGACAGGGACATGCAAGTATGCGTCCTTCAGATCGAGGCTGGCCGCCCATGCTCCCGGTTGGAGGGACTCGAGGATGGTTATGAGTGTCTCCATCCGGAAGCGCCTGGGGCGGATGAATTTGTTCAGCTGCTTGAGGTTGAGAATTGGACGCCATATGCCGGCGTCCTTCTTGGGGACCAAGAAGAACGTCGACATAAACCCCGACTGCGCCCGCTGGGCGGGAAGGACCCGCACTGCGCCCTTTTCGAGGAAGGAGGAGATCTCCCCCTCGAGGGACGCGTGTTGAGCCGGGTCGGTCGGGATTGGCGTAGGCCGAACCACCATGTCCGACGGGGGGGTGCTCGTGAACTCGAGCGCGTAGCCGCGATCTATAGTCTCGAGCACCCACCGGTCGGACGTGACGTGAGTCCAGGACCCGATGAAGTCTTGCAGACGGCCCCCCACGGCGCTTTCTTAGGCTGGGAGGGAGGCTTCGCGGTTGAAGGTTTCTTGAGATTGATTTTCTCTGTCATCTTCAAACGCTTGGCCTCGGCCTGCATCAACTCTTCGAACTGGCCTGCGAAGAGATCCATGCCAGCGATTGGGAGATCTTCAAATCGTCTGCGCGCCGCAGGGGAGGGCAGGAACAATGAGTCCAGCACATTCCCGCGACGGGCCGATGTCATCAGGGCGAAGATGCGTGCAAATTGGTCGAGGACCACACGCAACCCCTGGTCCCAGCAGTGGAAAGCAGCCTGCAGCATGTCAGCTGGGACGCCTCCCTCCTCATCCAACCCCGATACCAAATACTCCGAAAGGAGTAGCAGGAACGAGATGGAGCGCATACCGAAGCGGGAGGCGGTGTCAGATTTACGCAACGTCTCCTCAAACTTCTCTCGGACCTTGTCTGAGAAGATGCGTTTCCCTGTTGCAGCACCCGCATCAGCGGCGAGCTTGTCCTTCGCCGCATCGGGGACAGTAGGCACGGCGAAAAATTTGTCATAATCCGCCGGCGGGAACTGGTAGTAGTCCTTGGTCCGGCGGGTGACGGCGGACCACTTGTCTGCTTTCATGATCTTTTCCATATGTTCAACGCACACCTGGTCCAGCGGGAGGACGGGAAAAAATTTCTCCGAGCTCACCGCCGGCCCAGTGCGCCGCTTGAACGACCTATGGTCGGGCTTCGGTGCTGGCTCCACAAGGGGCAGTTGAAGCACGCGACACATGTCACGCTGGACCAGACGCAGCTCCGTTTCCGCGATGGAAAGGCGCTGCATCTGGACGACCTCATCCTCTGAGGCCGAGCCCCCCGAAGGCGTGGGCCGAGTTGATCCCTGAGACGGTGAGCTGGCCGGCCCCTGTGGCGGGGCAGGCAGCGCCATGTCACGGTCCGGTGGCTGGGCCGTATCCTCAGGCACAAGGGACATCGATGGATGCAGGCTGAGGGCCGGTGGGGACGGCGGCGCACGGCTGTCCCTTTGTACTTGAGCCACCCAACCGTGACCGATAACGGACGGCTGGGCAGCGTATCCCAACGGTGCCACTGGGCCGTCCACCGCGGCCCTCTGCCGGGGGGCAGAGAGGGCCGCCAGTGAGGCCGAGATGGCTTGGAACGCCGTAAGGAACTCGGTCCGGGAGACGTTGTCGCGCTTTCCCCGGCGGCCCGAAGAGCTGCTCGAGCTGGACGAGGAAGGCGAGCGGCGGGAACGCCGGCCAGACTTCCCCTTCTTATGTTTCGAGCGGACCCGCCGGGAGGATTCCGAAAAATCGGATGACTCCTGGGGGACCACGACCCCCGAACACCGGGTAAAACCCGATGCGGTGGTCGGCTCTTCAGAGCGGGGGTCGGCCAGCAGTCCGTGAGCCCCCCGGAAAAACTGGTCCACACCCCCAAACCCCTGCCCGGGCGGCAGCGCCTCCAGCCCCACAGGACGGAGGTCGGCTAGCAAGCCCGGGGGCCCGTAGGCCTGTCCACCCCGTGACTCTGTGGCGTACACTGCCAGTGAGCTAGGGGGCGCGGGGGGTTATGGCCCACCGAGCTGCGTGGGGTCGTCACAACAGACGGCCCCGAGCTCGGAGACGGGGCGGGTAAAGCGTGCGGGTCCGTGACAATGGACCCTGGCTTTTTATTCCCGCGCCCCTTCCCGGGCCTGGGTTTGGTTCCGACAGCGGAGTCCGCCTTGCGGCTCTTGCCGGAACTACCCCTACGTTTAGCCGTCCCACCGACGATGGCCGGGGGGGGGGGGACCGTAGCTGGTACTCCCCTGCCCGATCGGTGGGACTGGCAGCGCCCACAGCCGATTGTGGCTGTGAGTGCTGGCTGGGGGAAGAATTAGGGAACGGCGCAGCGTTCCCCGCATCAACCCCCGAGGCTTCCGGCTGTCCCGAGGGAGTACAAATTCCCTCGGTTATGACAGACGGAGCTCTCGCCAAACGTCGCATACTGTAACTTATCAAACAATCACTCTACAATATCACTTCTTTTATTTTATTGAACTCTCTTGCGAAAAACGCAGTAATTTAAGTGTAACTGGGAGACCCAGAAAAACACGCGACCACCGCTATTGGCCCTGTCACACTAGAACGTTTTAGGCCAACGCGTGAGTAGCGCGTTAAAAATAGTTGATACGCTGGCAAACGCTGAACTTTCACAGAAAAAGTCAAGTGGAACCGTGATTTCAGCGTGTCCATAACGCGTTGTTAACGGGTTCAATGCGTTCGCCAGCGCGTGAGAAACGCGTTAGTAACGCGCTCGACGACTGATAAACGACTGCCCAGCGCGTGAGTAGCGCGTTTCAACGCGCGCCAGCGTACTGCAACGACCACATGGTTAGTTGTATAAAAAGCCGACGCGCTACTACACTAATGGCCCTGTCACACCAGAACGTTTTAGGCCAACGTGTTGGAATTTCGGTAACACGCGGGTAAACGTTGACCAACGCTAGGCCAGCGTTCGCAACACGCTAAGCGCGTTACCCACACGCTGGAACACGCTGAGGCACAAATACATTTTTCAACATACCTAAACTTTTCAGCGTTTGCCAGCGTGTGCAGTCACACGCTGGCGGCGCGCAGGATGGTCGTTACTCACGCGTCGAACGCGCTAGACGATCGTTACCAACCAACTACTCACACGCTGGCGACCCGCTGTCGTATTTTTACTATAAATCAGTGATACGTTCCTCACACGCTGAGCGCGTTCCTCACACGATACTCACGCGCTGGCATACGATATGAACCTGTTATCAATCTGTATGGACAGGCTGAAATCACGGTTCCACTTGACTTTTTCTGTGAAAGTTCAGCGATTGCCAGCTTATTAACTATTTTTAACTCGCTACTCATGCATTGGCCTAAAACGTTCTGGGGTGACAGGGCCATAACCAGCGTGTCGCCAGAGTACGCCAGCGTACGCCAGCGTGGGCCGGCGTGTGAGTAGCGGGTTGATAACGATCGTCTAGCGTGTTCGACGCGTGAGTAACAAACCTCCAACGCTCCGCCAGCGTGTGCAGTCACACGCTGGCAAACGCTGGAAATTGTATGTATGTTGAAAAAAATATGTTTTCCTCGGCGTGTGACAGCATGTCCCAGCGCGTGAGTAACGCGCTCAGCGTGTTGCTAACGCTGGCCAAGCGTTGGACAGCGTTTGCCAGCGTGTTGCCAAAATTACAACACGTTACTCACGCGTTGGCCTAAAATGGTCTGGTGTGACAGGGCCATTAGAGAAAAGAGGACGTTCACGGGGCACGCCTGTGCGGGCTCTATGGGGTGGCCTCTGGAGGGCGCTGTTGGCAAACTCTTAGCGATTATACCTGCCGGTCTAGGAAATATGCAAATGTAGTAATTCGCTCTACAGGTAATGTATGAGCGCAGTAGACCATGCACATTATACACATCCACATGCAAGTGTGTACACAACTCTCGAGGACAGAAGCACAATAAACAAAAAAGAGATTCAGTTTGCTGGCGTTCGCTTTTTGTTGAATGTTGTCCTCTGTAGGATATACCATTTGCAGATATCGAAAATATTAACTACCGAATTATTAAGAAATATCTTTAATTTAAAGTAACTAGTGATTGTAGGCATCCAGCACAAATATTGCGCTAGATATTCTGTAATTGTTCCGAACAAAAAATAATTTTATTTAACAAAAATTACGATCGCCGGACGGCGATCGCGCAAAAAAACCCCAAGTACAACATAGGAACCACTGCCCGACGCCGGTTGAAAACGAACGCCACTTCTCTTGATTGTCTCAGAATCCATGATTGTCAAACTTCAGACGATATTTACTATAGTAAAACGATATTGACTATAAAATACAACCCCCCAAATCCACCTATTCCTGATAATTCAACCAATTACCAATGGTGTATCCTGCCGTTAAAATGTACGATAAGTGAATTGGGTAGTTAAAGTACATCAACAAAGGAAAACACAATATTGAATCCTCAGTCGTTATGTAAAACACGACTGTGTGTTTTTATCCCAGTCTTTTTTGTTTGTAGTTTACATTATTTTCAGAACACCTCTCATATGTTTTGTACACGAATGGCAATCGGGGGCGTTTGGTAATATATGGAACCGTTTTGTTCTTTATTGTTCAAAGTCCCCTATTGAATGCAGAAATAATTGCAAGCAGAAGAAAAAAGTCCTATACATTTATGCAATAACGGGCACAATAACCAACTGTTGAGTGAAAAACATTTTCTCAATAAGTGGTAAATATCTTTAATAACCTATATAGACGGATAACGGCAAAACTAATTGTTGAGTAAGAATATTTCCCTACAAAGTAGTAAACATCATTGCACATTGCCGTTGGGCAATAACAACCAAACGGGGTAGGCAGATAATAATCAGTGTTGTAGTAGAGACCCTGATGTCCAAAACCGAGGGGACCGAGACTGAGACCGAGGCGACCGAGGCGACCGAGGCGACCGAGGCGACCGAGGCGACCGAGGCGACCGAGGCGACCGAGGCGACCGAGGCGACCGAGGCGACCGAGGCGACCGAGGCGACCGAGGCGACCGAGGCGACCGAGGCGACCGAGGCGACCGAGGCGACCGAGGCGACCGAGGCGACCGAGGCGACCGAGGCGACCGAGGCGACCGAGGCGACCGAGGCGACCGAGGCGACCGAGGCGACCGAGGCGACCGAGGCGACCGAGGCGACCGAGGCGACCGAGGCGACCGAGGCGACCGAGGCGACCGAGGCGACCGAGGCGACCGAGGCGACCGAGGCGACCGAGGCGACCGAGGCGACCGAGGCGACCGAGGCGATCGAGACCAAGACCGAGGCGACCGAGACCGAGACCGAGACCGAGAGGCGACCGAGACCGAGGCCGAGGCGACCGGGGCCGAGACCTAGAACGAGACCTAGACCGAGACCTAGACCGAGACCGAGACCGAGGCCGAGAGGCGACCGAGACCGAGGCCGAGGCGACCGAGACCAAGACCGAGGCGACCGAGACCGAGACCGAGACCGAGACCGAGAGGCGACCGAGACCGAGGCCCAGGCGACCGGGGCCGAGACCTAGACCGAGACCTAGATCGAGACCGAGACCGAGGCCGAGGCGACCGAGGCGACCGAGACCGAGACCGAGACCGAGGCGACCGAGACCGAGACCGAGAGGCGACCGAGACCGAGGCCGAGACCGAGACCGAGACCGAGACCGAGACCGAGACCTAGACCGAGACCTAGACCGAGACCTAGACCGAGACGTAGACCGAGACCTAGACCGAGACCGAGGCCGAGGCGACCGAGACCGAGACCGAGACCGAGACCGAGACCGAGGCCGAGGCCGAAGCGACCGGGGCCGAGACCGAGACCGAGACCGAGACCGAGACCCAGGCGACCGAGACCGAGACCGATACCGAGAGGCGATCGAGACCGAGGCCAAGGCGACCGGGGCCGAGACCTAGACCAAAACCGAGACCGAGACCGAGACCGAGACCGAGACCGAGACCGAGACCGAGACCGAGACCGAGAGGCGACCGAGACCGAGACCGAGACAGCGAAGCGACCGAGACCGATACCAAGGCAATTGGGCCAAGACCGCGAGGCGACTGAGACCGAGGCGACGGAGACTAAGAGGCGACCGAGACCGAGGTCGAGTCGACCGGGGCCAAGACCGCGTGGCGACCGAGACGGAGACAACCGAGACCGAGACCACGAGGCGACCGAGACGGAGGCCAAGGCGTCCGGGGCCGAGACCGCGTGGCGACCGAGACCAAGGCCACCGAGACCAAGACCGCGAGGCGACCGAAAATAGGCTCTCAAAACTCAAACTCAAAACTCAAAACTCGACCGAGGTCGAGTCGACCGGGGCCAAGACCGCGTGGCGACCGAGACGGAGGCAACCGAGACCGAGACCACGAGGCGACCGAGACGGAGGCCAAGGCGACCGGGGCCGAGACCGCGTGGCGACCGAGACCGAGACCGCGAGGCGACCGAAACCAAAAACTGAGGCGAGCGAGACCGCGAGGCGACCGAGACCGAGGCGACCGAGACCAAGACCACAAGGCGACCGGAGCCGAGACCGAGGCGACCGGGTCCGGGTCCAAGCACTCCGAGACCCCGAGACTATGTTAGTACGAGACCGAGACCAAGGCCAAGACCTCAAAAAAAGATCTCGAGACGTCTTCGAGACCGAGACCAGGGCCGATATTCATACAAGCCTTTTAACTTAGCAGCCAGCTAAGCCATAGCAGCCCGCTAAATCCGTAGTTTTCTTCTCTTTGGTTACCAACTAATTTTCTATTCATATAGCCTTGCTAAGAATATAGCCAGCTAGTTGGCAGCTAGATATTTTAAGCACTCAGCTAGGACATTGGGCAGTTCCTCAAACCAACAAAGTTGAATTTGCATGTCAATAGGGTAGGGTGATGTTTTGGATGGGTCAAATGACTTTTAGAAACAGCAGTAAATCTGACACATGAGGCATATAAGCATGGCGATTTGGAAGGTAAACATGGTAAAGGGAAGAAACGTATCAAGCTAATTATAGTGATGAAAAACAACACTTATTTACAGCGGAAAAGTTTGATGAATATAAAAACGTTTTTGAGAGTAAGCACACAACTCCAATCGCAAGAAGAAAGTAGCTTGGTAAATTATCCTCACCTAGCATAGGGCTAGATTTCCCACAACCAATAGAACATTAGCATACATAAGAAATAGGCTCTCAAAACTCAAATCTGAATCCAAGAACCAAGTTGTCAAATGTAAACAGTTCCGTAACGAGTGATTTAGTTGCCAACTACACTGTTAAAAAAGCTAGGCGAAATAGTACTGGGTAAACTCCATGAGCCAATTGTTGGTGAAATTTTGTTCAACTATTGAGTACATTTGGTAGTTGGGTAAGCAAAAACATCGACAACGTAGTTAGTCATGTTAGCTGGGCAAACATTGCCCAACTATTTGTATTATTATCAGGCGCGGATCTAAGATTTTTTTAGACGGGGGGCACACCCAAAACTTGAAAATGCGAGCGCAAAGCGCGAAGCCCTTACGGCGTGGGGTCCGGTGCCCGCTGTAGGGCCCCGGGAAATTTCGGATTCTATATGCTTTGTGGTGCAATCTGAGGCGATTCTAGGCGATTTCTTTTTAGCAAAAGGTTTAATAATGATACGGAGATAAAATGAAGAATTATGGAGATTTTAATTGAGAATATATATAAAAATAAATATATACTATATATATAAATTTATATATTAATGTGGGGCACACCCAAAACTGAAAAATGCGAGCGCGAAGCGTGGGGTCTGGGGCCCGCTTGAGGGCCCCGGAAAATTTCGGACTCTATATGTTTTGTTTGTGCAATTTGAGGCGATTTCTGGTCATTACTCTCCGAGCTTTTTAGCCAAAATGTAAAATAAATATATGGAGATAAAAATGGAGAATTATGGAGATTATAACAGACATGTACATTTATTGATGAATGTGGGGCACACCCCAAATTGGAAAATGTGAGTGCGGGGCCCCCGCAAAGCCTTTACGGCGTGGGGTCCGGGGTCCGCTTAAGGGCCCCGGGAATTTTTGGATTCTATATGCTTTGTGGTGCAATCTGAGGCGATTCTTGGCCTCTTTGTGGTGCAATCTGAGGCGATTCTTGGCCTCTTTCCTCTGATTTCTTTAGCAAAATTGTTAAAGATTATATGGCGATAAAATGTAGAATTATGGAGATTATAAATATATTATAAATATATAATATATATAAGTTTATATATGAATGTGGGCCACACCCAAAACTGGATATAGCAAAACTGTCGCCAAAAAGATGAGCTTTCGGATAATTTTCTAGCTTGGGTTGAACAAACCAACCAACATAACTACACAAGGTCATTAACAACATAAACGTTCATTCAGATATACTGCAATAAAAGGGTAATTGGCAATGAAGGGGACAGTATACTGCCAATCAATGGCCACATGTCCACCAGGCGCGGGATTATTTATCGAACCTCAATGCCAATATCATACGTTGGTTAACGGAGCCACCTCTAATACCAACGAGCGGCTAGATGCGCGCCAGACGGGTTCAGGTTGTCTTCTGCGGATGACACCAATGTCCGGCCTCGCTCTCTCGCTGCGAATAGAGACCCTGAGAGGGCTTCACGTGCATGGAGAAATAAATTGAACGGGTGCGGGTCGCAAATTGGGGTTCCATGGATTAATAACCCATTTTTTGTCAGTATAGTTTTATGCCAAAAATTCGACACAGCAGATCCTCCGATACGATCCTCCTGTCTTCCTTTTCTCTCACCTCCCCCTTTCCCCCCCCCCCCCCCACCCCCGTTTTTTGTTGTTTTTTACTCAGTTTACCCGGGGGGCACATGCACATGCCCCCGCCCCCCCCCCCCCCCCCCCCCCACCGGATCCGCGCCTGATTATTTTCCTTGATCCAACAACGAATTGTTGGGTAGAAAGTGGAGTAACAATCTCAACAGATGGGCATTACGGTATGACGTTATCAAATTATTGGGAATGTTATCATCGTGCACACGTGCGTGTGTCGGCCAGACATAATGCAGCCTATATCATGCAGGGTGCACCACCCTTATTGAAAGGAGAATTTCTACGCGAGCTCATTTGCATGAAATGTGCCCCCCAAAAAAAAAAATTAATATATATATATATATATCTATTTCTTTTGAAAAAGGAGGCCGTTTTGGTGAAAGAAATGATGGGAGTGTGTAAATATAGCATAGGATCAACTCCCTGGTTTTTGAGCTTCAATCTGAGGGCAGACTTGGCAAAATTACGGTTGAAAATGGGTCCTAATTTCCATAGAACGTGGAGGGATGCCATTTGTAAAATGGCTGCTTGCAGGCTCGGGAAGTATCACTTTTCGGGAGGTGAGTTTCTTTTGGTGTGAATATTAAAAAATGTAATTTGCTAACCCACTAAAAATTGAAAAGAAATGGAAAGATAAAGACCAAGACAATAATCTGATTGTTGTTTTAGAAACCCCATGTCGGTGTGCATGAAACTTGGTCCTGAACATTGTTGATTTTACACTGTTTTCAATTGGACTTGAATTGGGCTGGTGCACTCTTCAGCAGTAGCCGGCCATGAACAAACAACTGAGAGGCAATGGCGAATTATAATTGGCGAAGTTATAGAAGAGCGGGGCATTGACGCCTCAGTAGACGTTTTTCTAATTGATAATTGTACATGGGTCATAATTTAAGAGTACATGATCTTATAGTTGATAGAGACAAATTATAACACAGAAACGAGTGCCCATCCTTGAATGTACATGTATGGACCAGCACTGAATGTTGCCCAGTGAGTATACAGATACACAGTACCGCAGTGATATGCTATATAGGACTATTCCGCATTAACTCGGCGTTATGGTGTCCCAAAGTCTTATTCCTCTAGTTGGCAACACATAAATCATTACTCGTGAGGAATAACCCACCCCAATATTTTGGGGGATAAATATGAACATAAACAAAAACACGTAGAACTGATAGGGTTTGGGCCTTTCCTTTCTAAATATTGGGAACATGTCCTATTTTCTCCCAAGATTGGGTATAATCTCACATGTTCCTCAGACAGTGAGTATTCTGCTGTTCCAAAATGTTGGTAAAAATGCTCTCGTGTACCCAACAATTTGTTCCTGTTCTCCCAAAGGCTTATAGGTATGAGCTCCCATTTTCTTTCTTAATACAGGGGACATGTGCTCCTAGAGTTTGGAAAACATGTTACTTTCTTCCCAATAATTGGTGATGAACTATTGTATACTGAAAGTTCTTTTATTGTTTATATTTGATGCAGAAGATACCCAACTACTTGTTCCACAAGCGTCTTGACTCACGAAATGTCTTCGTGTTCATCGAGAGGCCCATAAATTGAGCAAATCTGTACAATTGCACCCAATTATTGAGAAAACGAACTAACCAACAACTGGTCACCAAACTGTCACCAACAATTGGTTCTTTACATTTACCCAACTCATGGATGATTACAAATACCCAACTGTATTGTCTGGAACATTACCCAACTTGTAGGTACTTTTTTGCCCAACAGTAGTTTGGGCTGTTTTCGCTCAAAAGCTGGGCATGTTGACTATTGTACCAACGTTGGGTAAAAGTTGGGCACAAATTTACCCTTTTTTCTTACAGTGAGTGACTTAGAGACACCCGAGATCAACTCTAACTTCAGCACTAAATAGCAGCCAACTTAGTAACCGTAAGCTTATCAAAGTTGTATGAATATCACTTAGCTTCCAACTAGGCTTACCCGCCATATAGGGGCCTTTTTAGCAGCCAACTAGGCTCAGCAGGCTTCTATGAATATCGGCCTAGGTCTCTAGACTTACAACACTGTGAACAATGCGATCATCTTTGGGTAAATTACCCACTTGTTGGCAGTAAAGTCCTTAAAAAGGTATAGGGTACACCATTTGCAGATATCGAACAATTTTACAACCGAATTATAAGGAAATATCTTACTTATTTGAAAGTAAATAATGATTTTAGCCATACAGCAAAATGATTGCGCTAGATATCCCGTAATTGTTCCGAAATTAATTTGATTACAAAAATCACGATCGCCAGACGGCGATTGCTAACAAAAAGGAAAGAACAAGAACTTCCCGACGCTGGTTAAAAACAAATGCCGTTTTTCGTTTTGTTTCGGCATCCATGATTGTAAAACTTAGGATATTTACTATCAAAAACAATTCCAAAATCCACCAATTCCTGATAACTCAAGCAATTACCAATGGTGTATCATATCTTCAAATGGATTTTTGATAAATATTGCTTTAGAAACGAAAAGTTAACAGACAACAAAATGAGAAGGATGTATATAACACGTCCCTGATCCTGATGGGGCTTGTCTACATGCTCACAAACAGGTCAAGGATTCGAGGAAATACTACAGGTGACAGATATTCAATCTTACCTGCCATTCCCGACAGCATCAGAACCAAAGCTGCTGCTCCGTCCATTCTCCAAGATTCCGGTGAATTCCGAGCGCCAATCCACTGGGTGTATTTATCAACGACTCACACGCCAACGCCAATTATACGCACGTATATAACTCGACAACAATCGGGAAGGCCTAAACTTAAAACTAAACCGAAGCTTTGCCCGAATAATGCAAATATCGAGAATTCGTTTTGGATTTATTCATCAGCGACTTCAACGATCGATACACAATGCGACACAACGCGACTTTAGTAGGCAGATACGCATGGAGAGCACTGAACGACGATCAGACGGATAGGAGACTAAATAATATCGTAGCTCGAAACCGTATCTTATAGAAGAAATGCGCAACACTCTGTTAGCGTTCATCGTATATCGGCAAGTACTCAAACGTACATAGTTTACCACATCAGCTAAGCAGCCACAGACCACAGACAAGGTTGACATCATAGCCAACCTACAGCCAATCAGAACCGAGCTTGAGCTTGCAAGGAGAGTAGAAACATTTTGGATTGGTGCAAGATCACAGCATAGGCGGGGCTTATCCTGGAAGCGGGTAACGTAACAACCAATGAGCATTCCCCAGGAATTACAGTTTGTAGCTCAAACAAAACGCCATCTTGAAATGAACAAAAATGTAATTTTAAAATTGAACAATGAAGCCCATCGCCGCCCTAAACACTGTCACGATTCCTTATAAAACGGCACGACACAAGACTCCTATCCTCAGTAGCAATCAAGGTTGGTCCAGGTATTCACACAAACGTGTATACAATTAACCTTTAGAAAACAAAACGTACCCAGAGGGTTGAAATAATTAAAGATGATGCAACGAAAGCAGCAAGTCAGATGTCGTGCAACAAATTACTCTGTGCCTCTCAAATTCATGAGATTCTCATGGTGTAGTTAGAAGAATTTGTTGTACCCAACATTATACCCTACGTCGTGCATTTGAGAGGAAAATACTCAACTTGTATAGGTTTCCCGGCATTTTGAAACATTTGTTATTCAAATTCATCATATAGCAACTCTCACATTTAATTTCTTCAGTTTCACGCGCTTTTAAAAAACAAATTCTTAAAACAAAAAAGAAATCACATTTTTTGTACGGTCTATGTATACAACATTTGCCAATAATATGTTTTTAAAATGACTATCACGAAATATTTTACTGAACTGTT
The DNA here is from genome assembly GCA_037893245.1 of Crossaster papposus. Classification (NCBI taxonomy): domain Eukaryota; kingdom Metazoa; phylum Echinodermata; class Asteroidea; order Velatida; family Solasteridae; genus Crossaster; species Crossaster papposus. The sequence goes on from JBAIAA010000472.1 coordinate 177,999, forward strand.
AAGGAATGACAGTAAAGTGGTATTTTTGTATTACATTTCTCAACGATTGGCAGTCTTTCGAATCAAAGTGTTTCACAGTCTGTCAAATTATTTGTTTCTTTGTCAAGAAAATAGCGAGGAGAAACCGGTTTTATGCAGGCATACTTCAAGGAAAAATCAGTTTATTTTGTGTGTGTCTGTTTGATCAATCCTAGTGTTTATTGGGAAGACGGGTGATCATACATGCGGCTCACGTTTTTTAAATTATTAGAACGATTCTCGTTTACATGGGAAGGAATTTAAATTGAAGGACGTGTAACGCTGGGTTATGTGGATTTTGTTTTCTTTTTCTGTGAGACTATTAGTTTGTTAGTTAAAGTGTTTATTGGGAAGGAGCGTAATCATACATGCGGCTCACAGGTTTTGTTTAATTATTGGAACGATTCTCAGTCACATGGGAAGGTCATTAAATTGAAGGACGTGTAACGCTGGGTTATGTAATTTTTTTTAATTTTTTTTTTCTTTCTGTGAGACTATTAGTTTTTTAGTTAAAGTGTTTATTGGGAAGAAGCGTAATCATACATGCGGCTCACAGGTTTTGTTTAATTATTAGAACGATTCTCGGTCACATGGGAAGAAGATTAAATTGAAGGACGTGTAACGCTGGGTTAAGCGGATTTTTTTATTTTTTGTTTTTCTGTGAGACTATTAGGTTTTTCAGTTAAAGGGTTTATTGGGAAGGAGCGTAATCATACATGCGGCTCACAGGTTTTGTTTAATTATTAGAACGATTCTCGGTGGAGGACATTAAATTGAAGGACGTGTTAAATTGAAGGACTTGTAACGCTGTGTTATGTGGAATGTTTTTTCCCTTTTCTGTGAGACTAATAGGTTTTTTAGTAAAAGATGAAAGGTTTTTGCAAGAAAATGGGAAGGGAAGGGTGTTTATGTGGGTTTTCACAAGCCAGAACTGTTTCTCATTGGTTTCGTTATTTATAATTTTTTTTTTTTTTTATTATTTTGTATTAATTTTCTTTTTGTGGCTGGTCTGCAGAGATAAATCTGTATATTTATGATTTGCTGGTACGCCAGCAATGTGGTTGCGTAACTATACTACCCAGAGCGTAATTCTTAATTTAAGTTTTGTTCTTAGTGAGATACGCTTCTGGGAGGTCAGTTCTGGCCACACTTTTTGGCAATATTGCAATCAGTAGGAAAGGGGGGGGGGGGGGGGTAAGAATTACGCTCTGGAAGGGGCAAGTAAAACAACCACTCTCTGGCATACCTACTAGATAACGCACAATTACAAATTTGTAGACCAGTCACAAATCCATATCCATATGATACTTGTCAGCGGAACCTTTTCCGCGTTTCAATTTTTTTTACAAATAATACGGAGGGGTTCTTGTACACGTAACCCCGGCCCCTCCCGCCTTTCCTTCTGAGTGCAATCTTGCAAAAAAAGTGTGGCCAGAACTGACCTCCCAGAAGCGTATCTTACTAAGACGAAGCAAAGTAAATTAAACATATATTTTAAGATCCTGTGAACAAATTACAGTATATTTTGTTCTGGTAGCTCGGTCTGCCCATGCCAGATGCACCGACGGCTAAAATATACGCCAACATTTGAGAGAAAAACAATTCTTGTTACCTTTTCTTATTTTCCATCATTTCCTATTACAAGGGGTCCAAATCATCCGTGAATGTAGTCAGTTTATTCACCTTCAAATCTGCCGCTGTTAGTATAAATCCTCATCGGAGTAAACATCTTCATCAGATATGTCCGAAAACATACTGGTTTGAATCACCATCGAAATAAATTGGCGGGTCAGTTCTTGAGGGTCACACAACATTATCTCCAACGTATTTCTACTCAAAAATGTGTACGGATCATAATCACTGGAAGAGACACTTTGGCGGAGTTAGCAGAAACACACCCGACGCGCAAGAACGTATGGCAGCAAATAACTTCTATGTCCAACGTACGGGGCATTAAAAACGCCCTTATTTAACCCAACCTTTATTCCATTGTTTGCTTACGCAACACTGAGACCAGACAGAGCTTTCACATACCCAAGTCAGTAGCTCGTATACACTGAATACATGGACTCAATTCATCTCAAACCTTAAAGCATTAGTAAGAATGCATACTTTTTGTTCCTTTGAAATCTTGACAAAGGGTGTAAAAGGAACGTAGTACAAATCAATCAAGCAGCGACAATGAGGGCCCAAATATTGCGGTTCAGATTCACTTGGGAGTCTTTTTGTTTTGGTCGTTTTGTTTTTAGCCGTAAATGTGTCACATTGACTAGGGGACAAGTGTCAGCTTAACCCAGAAAGAAATAAACATTGCACTACCTTCATTCACTTCCGAAGTGAATATTCTCAACCCGGTGCTTAAAAAGGGTGACCAAATGTTGAAATTGTATGATAAATGACTAAACTAGTTTGGTATTAAAAGTTTTTTTCTCGCACAAAATTGAATGCGAGAGTTGGTGAATTTAAATGAATTTTGTTTCAATAACCTATTATGTTTTAGCGTAGTCGTTTATACTTATACCTATACCTTTATTTATTGGTGGCGTTCTTTTTATATAGCCTAGGAGCCAGCATCTGGAATCTGTCATTTCTTTCATTTCGGGGAAAGGGTTTGGCACTTGTATATTGAAGGGAGGTGTCTCTGAAGTAGTTTCAGACCGCGTGTAGGCATCCAAGGTGGCAGCAAGATACTTTAATTTACCTATCTCTCAAGGTACCCCCGCCTTGCTACTCACATCCCCCACATTTATATTTTGTAGAAACAAAGTATAGGCTGAGTAAAAATAACGATTACATCAAAGTCAATTTTTAGAAATAGAATAAGTGTGCCCAAAATGTCCGGCTATTCTGTTAAGGAGAAATGACGAAAAAGTGGACATTCTTTGATTCGAATGGGCGAGGACGCGCAGCGTCCGAGCCCAATTTGAATTAAAGAATGTCCACCTTTTGAGTCGTTTCTCCGACTTAAACTACGTCCCTTTTACACCCATTGTCAATATTTAAAAGGAACAACAAGTGTCAATTCTTACTAATGCTTTAAAGTATGAGACGATTTAATTCCATTGTTCAGTGGTGCAAGCTACTAAGGAATGTGAAAGCTTTGTCCTGTCTAGTCTCCGTGTTGCGTAACCAAACAAGTGAATAAAGGTTGGGTAAAATGAGGGTGTTTAAAATGCCCAGTACATTCGACTTCGAAGTCATTTGATGCCATACATTGTTGTGCGTCGGGTGTGTCTCTGCTAACTCCGCTAATATGTCTTCCAGTGAGGATCCGTACATATTTTTGAGTAGGAATACGTTGGGAGATATGTTGTGTCACTTCAAGAACTGACTCGCCAATTTATTTTGATGGTGATTTACACCAGTATTTTGGGACATATTCGATGAGGATTTATACTCCAATGAGGATTTATACTAAAGCGGCAAATTCAGAGGTGAAGAAACTTCCTACTACTCGTGGCTGATTTGGACCCCTAACGGATCAGGTAATGATGGAAAATAAGCAAGAAAAGGAAACAAGAACTTGTTATTTGCCAACATTTGGCTTGGCTCTCATCAGCAGCTCATTTTGGCTTAATATTTTTACCAATTTTAGCCCTTTTATGGTGTAACAATATCGTCAGTAGTCATTATTCCGTGTCGAAAGTATACCAGCCTTTTGTTAAACCCGGAACGGTTTCATTATCACACGTCAAACCAGACTCGGAACAAAACTAATTTCTGTTGGTTTTTCTGCCGTTTATGCTACACAGGTATACGACAGGACAGGACAACATGGGCGAGTTAGCGAATGTAAAGTACATGTACGTGTTATACGTATCAGCCCTTTTAAAGTTGTGCATTAGTAGTACTTTTTAGGACCTTCGAACGTATGACATAACTATGACCTATCTCCGTCGAAAATTATTCCCATTTACAAGAAATGTACATATTTTAAATTGCAAACCATCGCTTCGACCTTGCTAATAAAAAGGTTTATCCTCCATTTGTTTTCTTAGTGGTAATAAGTTCTTGGGCCATTTTCATTTTCGAATGTTTTAGACAAACCTTGATGAAATTTGTTACATGCGGTTTGGCGCATCCATCTTATTTTATTTTTGTTATTGTTGATATCCCAGGTTGTGGCAAATCTGTGCAACAAGGCTTTTGGACGAACCACTCCATACGATCGAGCATGGCAGCATCTCGTCTCTACAACAAGGGCTTCGGTGGCCAGAACCAGTGAGGATCATAGGAGAGCAGTCAGCCGGGCTGAAACCGCATATAAGCGCGTCGACACGGCAAAGAGACCTCCAAGACAATTAACTGTTGAAAGCTCTAAAGAAACTGTCAACATAGCTCTTACTAAGTTGTAATAAATATAACAATAGCAATTTCTGTGTCCATTGAGTCGTTCTTTTTCTGTTAATTCTTAAAAGAATGTACAGTTAACTGTACATTCTTTAAAATAATCGACACTTTTCTGAATAGAGTGACGTCACAAGAGTAGTTTAAGAATAGATCATTCACATGTCATTATTGTGGAGCTAAACATTGCGATTGTGTAAGCTCCTGGTTATTGTTTCCTCCACTCATTTCTATTCAAAATCCCATTTTGAAACAAATGATTAATCATACCACAGCAACACGACACCCGACCCATATTATGTTATTTGCGTGCATTTTAATATACGTACACTCAATTGCAGAAAGTTTAAAGTGAACAAAAAAAATGGCAAGGCGGGACTCGAACCTGCGACCTCCGGAATACCGGACCAGCGTTCTACCAACTGATCTATTTTGCACGATGTTTAGCTGTCTTCCAAATTGTTAGTATCTTTTCTTTGAGGGCGCTAGTCAGAAGTCATAAACACCAGAATACCGTGTGACCAGGGATCACGCCTAATTTTAAGATACAACCTGGGAAGCGACATTGTGGTAATCACTCAATGGGGATATACATGGTAAACCAAATAGGTAAATTTGCATACATTTCAAAGTAAACAAAGACATTGACCCACCTTGCCAATTAAAATTAAAACAACAGTTCAAAGTGAACAAAGACATTGACCCACCTTGTCAATTAAAATTAAAACAATATATATATATCACGCACATAATTATCAGACTAATGTTTTTAACCTAAGTTTGAAATCCGCCGTATTTTTGGCCGCATGAGGGCGCTGTAAGACGCCATTTTATGAGTACTAACACATGCAAAATCGCGTTTATTGAAGTAGTTTTAGTATCTTTACTTTTATCTAAAAATTGAATATTAGAAAAAAAATATCTTTTGGAGCTGTAAAAATATTTAAACTGACGTGAATTATCTCCTAATCACTTTTAATTATACCCCCAAATACCGTGAGCACAGCGCCCTCTACGTTCAATAATACGGCCTATTGATTAATATCAAGACGAATTTGATATGTGAATGCTGCCCTTCGGCAACAGCCTAAACGAATTTGACATTATTAAAACACTCAAACGCTTTTACCAACCCAATTTAGTCATTTATGGTTCAATTTCAACGTTTGCTCACCCTTTGATCAAATTCGTTGAAGCTGTTACCAAAAGGCAGCATTCACAGATCAATTTCAAACTTATGTTAAATAAATTAGTCGGATATGTGCGTGAGTCGTGCACACACCAAACTAATTTATTTCACATAAGTTTGAAATTGATTGATATAATACGAATTTGACCCCTGGATGTATGTCGCCTTACAGCAACAGCTTAGACTCTGGAAACGAATATTCAAGAGACAAAGGTTAATTCGAGTGACCAACAATTGCAATTAAATGGCAAATGACTTAATTTGTTTAGTAAAAGCTTGTGATTTTTGTGTATTTCTCTTGACGAAATTGAATGCGAGAGTTGGTGATTTTAAATGAAAATTGTTTTAAAAAAACACCAACAACATATATGTTCTATCACGAGACTCTATTTACTTTACAACTAAATAATTGTTTGATGATATTGCAATTTGTATTTTAGTGACGCCAAATACCAGATCTTTTAATGTGTTTACTATGGGCCTAGCTTCAAGGGAAGAGTATGTTACCCCCCGCTTTTGGATCACCCCCAGATTTCGGTGGTAAGAATAAACAAAAAGTGGCCACTGCAAATGGTTTAAATGCACCACTGTAGTGTGTTTCTATAGTGTTTTCGTGTGTCCTCGTCGTCCCCACCCCCCCACTTCTCCTCCCCCCTTCCCCCCAATTCTTTGATTTTTTAATTTCCACGGCCGTAAATGTTTAGTTATCCCATCCTCCACTGGCCGATATAGATTTACGCCACTGTAATGTATACCAAAATACCTAAGGTGAATACAAAACGATTAAATCTTCAGCAAAAGCAACACATTCTAGCACAGTTTTTGTTTATGCGATTTTTTTTTACATTTACAGAATATAGTATATTTCCAGCCCGGTGTTATTTGTCAGGTCTATTATGCTGGCGGTTCTCTATTTTTTGGCTAAGTGTCATTTTTCCGTTTTGGTTTCTTTGGCAAATGTTCTCAGCGCCTACGAAGACCGTTTATAAGCTTCAGCAGAATTAATCAAGTCGACATCCAAGCAACTCAAACCGCAAACCAACACCACTAACCACCCAGGCAGTAGGCTTAATGCGCACTACCTTCGTCACTACACCCTCTTCGAACATGTTGGTGACCGGGGTGTTGCCATCAGTGTTACCGACGAACTCCTGAAACCAAAACGTTTACATTTAGCGGTGTCAATAATCACTCGGCGAAGAGGGGACTTTTAACAATTACTTTGTGTTTCCCCAAAACGCATCGCCGCAGCACATGCACAATAGTTTTCTAGTCTGCACGAAGAAGTGTCCTAAGATCGATTTCAATAAACGCATCACGACTACCAATTTGATAGCTGTTTCATGTATGTTTTTACCGCTAGAGTAAACAGTCGTTAATAAGAAACGCGCAAACTAGTCTGCGCATTACAATCACGTACGGTAGTTTAGCACGTTCTATACAACATAATCAACTAGTTGTTGGTGTATACATAATTTTTTGTAAAAACTATACACACGACAAAAAAAAACTGTTTAAATTTGTTTCTTCTCCGAAACTATAATTGTAGGCCGACATTTTGTCTAAAACGAGAAGATAATGCAATGGTTTCCAGACGATATATAGATTAACGCACGTGAGATAAGACGACCCTCGGACCAATCTTAGGTTAAGACAAGTTACGCCGCGTTGCTATGGAAGTTAGGACGTGTTGAAAGCGTCGTAACTTTGGTGAAATCGATCCTAGGACGAGTCGCGAGTTAGGACGAGTTACTCTTTCTAAGACCCGTCTTGGCGTTTCGTTAAATCGGCCCCATGTCCTGTAAATACCTGCAAAGCCTGTTAAGTTAAGATTGACATTTACCTTGATGTTTCCGTTTCCATCTGTCACGTGTTCATAGGCAGACGAGGGCTGCTTCTTATACGCCACCGTGTACCGCGTCACGTACCTATATCCGCGTCCCTGTGTGATTACTCCTAGCAGCACTGTACTCTCAACGAGGTCGACCTCTATCCAGGAATCAGCGTTCCTATGTATAACGTGAAGGGAGGATGAATAGGAACCATTACATTTGATACGCGTACAGAATACGTATGCGGCTTCAGGAAAACAAATCGCCTATTTAATCGCCATTTTGTGTTTTTATATCATCCGCTGGTACCTAATTATTAAAATATGTGAGATTTGAAGGTATGCATGGCGAAAAAGCAATAAGATAAACAATTTGCGGTTGAACCATGTGGACATTCTCTTTAGTGAGTTGTGTGGTTCTGGACAAAAACAGAGGTTTGAAGGTTTGCATAGCAAAAAAGCAATAAGATAAGTAGTTTGCGGTAGCACCATGTGGACATTCTTTTTTGCGAGTTGTGTGGTTAAAAACAATACCGGAGGGATATCAACGTTTCGGACAGAATGCCCTGGCCGTCGTCAGGAGACTGAGAGATTATAACGGTGAAGCAACATCTGGCGCACTACCCACCATCACCTCCCAGTCCAATGGGTCCCATGTACTCTGGGACACTATACCGTGGCAACATTCCATCTCGGTTCCTTCCTTCACACTGACACGCCTCAGTGATCACCCAGCGTCCTGCATGAGTACCCTTCAGTCGCATCCTTCGTACACTTTCCAGGCTCAATATAACCCCACTTCACCTTTAGAATCCCTTAGTTTCCTGACGACGGGCAGAGCATACTATCCAAAAATGTCGAGTTCCCTCCAGTTCTTGTCAGAACCACACAACTCACAAAACAAAAAGCCACATGATCATGATGCTAGTACTGCAAACTACATGTACTTATTTTAATTACATATCATATTCAAATGTTTATATGTGTAATGCGAGATTTTGTTTAGAATTAAAAACAAACAGACAAAGAAAACAGTATACGAAAACAAAGCCGATTCGACGTTTTAATGACTATTAAACCATTTAGGCGCGTTTTGTGGCATTGTAATAAAGATACGTATCAGGCGTGGTATTTCACTTTAATGCCAACCTCAAGGGTGCCCATGCGGAGGGACTCTGGTTGAGGCGTGCCCGGTGTGGAGGCCAATCAATGTAACTACTGGACGCTGTGATGCGATCATCTTTGATTGTCCCGTCCTCCATGCCGAGAGGCTGCGGACTCAAACACTCTGTTGGTAACAAACAAGAAAACAAACCAATGTGTTACTGATATTGATACCCAAAGATCCTAATTCTGTCAAAGGGCTAATTTCACTTTTAACTTTGTGTTATGGAAGAAAAGAAAACACATTACAGCATTTTGTTTTCATCTGATCAACCTCAACGACAGTAAGTTATTGCATTTTTAAAAAGGTAGGATACACCATTGATAATTGCTTGAATTGTCAAGAATAAGTGGATCTGGGGGTTGAATTTTTTTGTAAATCCCGTTTAACTGGCCTGTCTAGAGTTTTACAATCATGAATGCCGAGAAAAAAGGCAACAAAAAACGGCGTACAGAATATTAAAACAGAATATTTAGCGAAATAATTTTACTGGATGCCTAGAATCATTATGGGTGGATCTGAGGGGTTGAATTTAATAGTAACTCCTGTTTAACTGGCCTGTCCAAGTTTTTTAATCAAGACCTGCGGCATTTTTTTTAATAAAACAAAATAAAAAATTGTTGCACTACAAAATATGCATCTAACCTGTACTTTGCACTTCGGGCGTACAGTTGAAGTAAGCCCCAATCTCGTCAGCATCCTCACTCAGAAACAGCTCGTCCATGTAGTGGGGCTCCCTCTGGCGGTATGACGAAGCAGGGATGCGAATCCTACCCAGACGTACAGCGGTACACGTGCAAGGATCGATGTACGGTAGGAACCAACGAGGTGGGATACCAGCTTGCGGGTTGTACATCGAGCCGATTAAGCAGACTTGATGGCACGTGACCATCACTGTAATGTACGTTCGCACGGAAAACATAACGTCACTTAGTCTTTTGTACAGGGTGGTTTATAAACAAAGCAGATAACCCAAGCTAAAGGTGATTGTTGCGGTGGCTGATTTCCGCCAAGAACATATCTGTTTTAATTACGATGTAATAACGCCTTTAGTATACAGCGTTATGACGCCCTAATTTTGCGGCGTTATAACGCCCTATTATACGGCGTTGTAACAACTTCCATCGAGGGTGCGCACACATCCATTACATTTTAGTTATGTGTGAAGCATTATTTGTGTCTGCTCTTTTTGTTCATCAATAATTTTTGTGTAAGACCTTATAACGCCGTATTAGGGCAATATAAGGCTGTTTCAGGGCGTTATAACTGTCTGGGATTCGGAGGGTTTCCTGGGAAAAGAGTTGAGTGCATAACTATCACTTTTTTTTGCATAATTATGATATTTTAACCTAATTTGGATACAAATGCAAAGCTAACTCCTCATCAATTAATTTAGGAACATTTAAATAATGTTAGGACAAAATCAAATTGTTTGCATAATTATAACTTTGTTTGCATAATTATTATATTTTGACCTAATTTGAATACAAATGCAAAGCTAGCCCCTTATCAATTAATTTTAAACACTTTTGAATAATTTTGGGACAAAATCTATTTTTTTTACATAATTATCATATTGTCAATTAGGTCAAAATATGATAATTATGTAACAAATTAGGTTTTGTCCCAAATTTATTTAAAGGTTCCTAAAATGAATTGTATGCAAATAAAGTGAAAATATGATAAATATGAAAAACAATTTGATTTTGTCTGAAAATTAATCAAATGTTCCCAAATTATTCGATAAGGGGTAAGCCTTGCATTTGTATTCAAATTAGGTAAAAATATGATAATTTTGTAAAAAATATGATAAATATGCGAAAAATTAGGTTTTGTCCCAAAATTATTCAAATGTACCTAAACTTAATTGAAGGGGTTAGCATTGCAATTGCATGCAAATAAGGTCAACAAATGATAATTATGCAAAAAATATGATAATTATGCAACAAATTAGATTTTGTCCCAAATGTATTCAAATGTCCCTAAAATTAATTGATAAGGGGTTAGCCTTGCATTTGTATGCAAATAAAGTCAAAATATGATAATTATGCAAACAATATGATAATTATGTAAAAAAAATGATTTTGTCTGAAAAATAATCAAATGTTTCTAAAATGAATGGATAAGGGGTTAGCCTTGCATTTGATGTTAAACTAATCCCGGCGCGAACTGGTTAAAATAGGACACTTGTGTGAATGTTTCTGGTAAAAACCATACGTTCGCCAAGGTTTTCGTTTTAAAATGGCCCGTTAAATGATCCAAAGCTAGCGTCATCGAGCCTCACAAAGCACAAGGCTAAACCACGGCACCGTTACCTCCATGGTTACACAATCAGGTTTGCAAGAAAATGTTGAGCAATTAGCAGCTAGAAATAACTCGAGCGGGATTCCTTTGTCTACACATACAAACGTCCGATGCTATCCAAACACGCAATGTTCGTATCAGACTCGACTATAGTCAGAAACGCAATACAATGTACATGTACAGAGGAGTACACTCTGTCGATTTCAAATCACTCACTTCCCTGAAAGATGTTTTATTGTTAAATATAGTAAACCAAAGTACAACAAAACGTATTACACGTACTTTGAGCAATAAGCGACAGAAAAGATTTAGCCCAACGAGAAAACATGTATAATCGCATTAAACCGGGAAAGATCGTTTCTTAAATTACGAGCCGTTTAGATTGGAAATGGTCTTCGCCCCTCACTTTTGCCTTCACAAAATCCAAAGTGATTCAGAAAATGCTACAATGTACATGTACTTGATAATGGACGCACGATGTACAGGCTTACGATTAATGCGAAACTCATTGTTAAAGTACGTACTCTTTAAACATTAACCTGCATTAATAAACTAAACAGAAACAAAATCTATTCCCGAGCTGGTTGAAAAATGACAGCCTCGTTCGATTTCTCAAGAAAATCAACAAATGTAAACAAAGTTAACAAAGTTAACAACATGTTCATCTCATTTGAGGTACTGCAAGTGCTAGTGTCGAACAATAGACTTATCAGAGAATGGGTGCAAAATATATTTCAATACATCATCACTACCAACGCCACAATTATGTACATCAGTAATTCCGTAATTTCTTAATCTTAGATAATAAATACAATTGCACCCAACACCAATCCTAACTAATTACATGTACATTTTGTTTTCTAAAAAACCCAACATGTTCTGCCTTTAAATTAAACGGGCTATACCGACTGCTGAAATTGTATTAACTATAAACCACAGGCGGTTTTAACATTGAAGCAGGCCTACTTAATTATGATGATTACATCATGATGATTACATTGACGTTTACGCACGTTTTTGCCAAATGCGCCAATAAAATATTATGTCAAACGACTGAAAATCGACCCAACAAATCCTACGAGTTTGAGACGCGTACATGCATGGCCTTTACTGTACAAACTTTGTGCGACTCGCCACAGTCAATTACAAGTCAAACCTTCGACCCTGATGACGTTACATATTTGTTTAAACTACAATGTGGTCATTCAAGAAGTAGCAATGATACTCCGTTTGCAATTTGCACTCGTGCGCATGCACGCACGCAAACTCTCTCTATTTAAATTGTCTCCATTTAGTGATATATTTTTAAAAATTACATGAAAAAGTTGGTGTCAAAAGCCTACAAGAAACAAAACCCTGTTAAGTATACCAACGTATTTTAGTCGATTAAAAACTGAAAACGATTTGGTAGCGTCTTTACCAATTCCTGTGGTCCGAATGGTTTTCCAAAATGAGCAGCCAGTACCACGCACATCGACCGCTGTATTTTACGATTTAAAGGCACATGCAGAAACAAACATGGCGACTGCTGCCATGAGGTTAAAGGTCACGGAGGTTGCGCTGTTGCAGAGGTCACTTTTGCAGCAATGCTGACAGCTGTAGATATCGCCGAAGCTTCCGCAGTCGTTGAGGCAATCCATTGTGGTGTCGTTTGAACACTGGCGGACATAGCCCTCAATACCCGAAATTCTGGAGTACAGTTTCTAAAGGAGCAATCCAAGAAAGAACAAAACAATGACTAAAAACCGATATGGCTGTAAAAACTGGTGTTAACTAATAACACCTTTCGGTCTCTAAATGTATATAAATCAACACCAGTAAATTGTTAACACTACATGGTCCATATACGTATATATACCAATGGTGTAAATTTAACACCAGTTTGTACAGTGTTCTAAGGCATACAAGTGATGGGATAGTCACGAGGGGCATGGCAGATTGGTCTAACAAAACATATATACGTGTAGTAGACCAAGCAACGGCAGCCATTCTGAATGTTTTGAATAAAACAATTGTCTTATTCTGCCTACAATGATAAATATGTGATGTCCTTTATCGTAATATCTTTTGCATGGCATACTGTCACACATTTCTTGCCTGCATCATAAAAAAAACACACTAAATGTTTCCCTAGTTTCCGTTTCCTTATTAACGACGTCCTCTAGAAAAAGAAAGCAGGGAAAGTGGGTGAATTTTCTGGTCACTTTTATAAAGTCAAAGTCGTATCCTACTACCCAGTAAACAACGCTGAAGGAACGTTCATCGAACGTTCTCAGGACATTTAGAACGTTCTGGGAACATTTCTAGAACGTAAAAAAAACCAACGTTATGCGTTTGCTAGATATACACTGCAAAACACGGAAACCAACTTACCACGCATGGTCCAGTGCAGGTTTGAATAGAGGCTTGGGCTTCTGAAGTAGTGGCGTCGAATTTGTCGTTGCACCAAGTGTTGCTCACGAACGGTTTAAGAGCGCCTGCGCACACGTAACAACGAATCGATGCGTACGATCCAGCTAGAGAGACAGAAAGAATAGTGAATAGTGATTATTATGGTAAGTAACAACTTCCTGCACGTTTCCTTATAGGTTTCATGACTAGAGACAAGACCTTGAACTTAATTTGAGCATCGCTATGGTTTGACTGAAATTGGTTATTTATCTTGTCACTTTTAGGTGTGTTTTGTTCAGAAGTATTTCTATTTCCCAGCTGCCTGGAGAGCCTAGCTAAAAAGATGCCAAGATGCCCAAACTATTGACGTTGTCAATTCACATGTTTTCAAATTCAAAAGCGCGGCCCACCATACATATCGCCAGCCAAAACAAACGTGTAGGCCTATGCCAATTCAGATTTCAGAACGAATGGAAATGGCGAACAAATAGATTATACAATGTATGTACATACCAACACATACGAAGAGTGTCAAAAGTGAAAGCAGAAGGCCCTTCATAATGTCAAGTTTCGATCCAACCTCAAGACTGTAATAGATGTACAAGGAAGAAATTGTGTACCGACGGATGGCGAAGCTGTGAGATCAGTGCGTGCGTAAGTGAAGCCGTTCTTTCTCTGCCTTTATATACGACCAGCCCAGGGATAACGCAACAAGCCCCCTCACTCACTGGCAGTTTCCCTTTTTCCTGCGCGACAACTAACTAGTTCCGTGCCCATGTAGCGTGTAGGTTTTCCAATTTAAAAATAGTCTGTAACTCCGGTTTTTTTTTTTCAATACACAATGACACGATTACAAAATCTAAAGCTTTGTCTGATGTTATTATGCATGGATTTGGTTTACATGAATCTGCGTCATTTCTTGTGTATCACTCCGCTTAGAGGAGGGCCTTTTTTTAAAAGGGCGTGGTGCGAAGTATGCAGATTGTGCAATGTGATGCAATGCGCGCACTTTCCTTTTCGGATGAGCGATCTTTTCCATAAAAAGAATGCGTATCACGTTGGAACTTACATCATGTTACATAATGGTTACATTGATCACTAAACTAAAGATACATTTCATAGTGAAAGCATGGGGAATGTGGTCGCTTGGAATGCCAGCTAGCCAATTCACTTGCTAAATGGCACCTAATACCCCCCCCCCCCCCCGGGGGGTGGGAGGATGGTGGAATAAACTCTCTAATTAGAAACAGAAAGAAAAGAATTTGGTCTAGTGGAGCAGACAATGGAAATATTTGGGGGAATTGTGCCTGATGATACACGTGGTCAGAGTATGCTATGTGAAAGACATTTCGATAGGGCCATGACAATTTTGTCCTTTGAAGAAATATAAGTAAAACTAGAACTATGACCGTTTTCCAAACTCCTTGCTTCGGCTCCGTTCAGGCTTAGGCCCTTCGCTAAACTGCATGATTGAAGCCTGAGACGAAGACGAAGCTGGGGTTTGGAAAACGGCCTTAGTCTGTTCGATATTTACAAACCTTCTTAATTTCATAACAATCTAATATTCTGTTATGTTTTAACAAAATTGCTATTTTCACAATTGTTGATGCCGTCATAATTTGGACGTCTCACTTTCTTTAATGTGTGTACATACACGTAATCTAAGCACAAGATGGCGCTATAATAACCTGACCTTAACAATGTTCCCATCATCAGATCACTATTTCCAAATCCTTGCTGTGCACTATAGTCATTTAGAGTGTAATGCAATCAAAGTAAGTTCAAGTGGTTCGCTAATACAAGTATCGTAAAGTTATAAACACGATGCATGTATGAATAGCGTATTCAGATTAAAACAGACACTTTCATTGCTCTGCTTTGGAACAGACCAATGGGCAAGTACAATGTGGACAATTACTGTGGTCGAACTATTGCCATTTCAACCAACTTCAGAAAATTGGTGGCAAAACTGCCCTGTCCAGTAAAAGTTGTTGGTCTTAAAAATAGGTTTGTATCAGTTTGTTTGGGGCGAAAGGCCATAATTATCGTTGCCAACACACAGGGACTTAAATCCCGGGGGTGGAGGGATATATTTTTGTGGACAGGGGAGGTGATGGGCTATAGGATCACTCCCCCCCCACACGCATGCGCATTAGGCCACATTTAACACCAAAAGTAAGTAACACCAGTACTTGATTTAAAACTAATACTTCAAGAATCATTTTACTCCATTTTAACACCAATTTTCATTCCAAAAGATTAACAAAACATTGGTGTTGAAATTTTAACACCACAGTTTTTGCAGTGTACGTGATGTTGGATCCTCGCAAGGGTCTTGCGTTAGTTGGCAAGCAATTCTTAACTTTAACCTTAGTTTTCGACGATTCTCCCTCGCTTTTCCGAGGGACCCAATCAGCCACAGAGTTTGAGCCTCATCATGAATTATTCATTATACTCAAATACAAAGGATATGACTATGTGTACGTGATGGTGACTGTATGCACGTATGCGTTGCACGAAATGTGAAGACTTTTAATAGCATTGTGTGGCCGATCTTACGGGGCAGTGCAAGCTACAGCCAACCGACGCGGCCGCACCGTACCGGTCTAGTTTAGTCCCGCTGGAGCATCGTTATGTTATGGTGCCGCGGCTCGAAGACGTTTTTTTTTTTATTCTAGTGTATCGAACGTACGTTTTGTTAGACAAGTGCTATAAACAGCTCCATGAGATTGGCCCATGTTCCGGTGGAAATGGACACCGTCGCAAAGTACGGTTGTTAATAGCTACAGCAGACACGAGTCACGGGCTTACAGTGTATAAACGGGAGCGATTGGCAGAAAATGTTAATTTTGGGGCGTTTTTTCTTTCATCATACTAATTATATTATTCCACTCAAAGTCAATACCTGTAATTGCAGAATATGTCGAACAGACCGTGTGAAGTTTTTTTCAAATTCGTTAGAAAATGTTTGCGACTCTCCATAGGCTTTGTAGACGACCATAGTGGCGTCTGAACACATTCTTCCCATTTTAAGGTACATCATTTGGAGATATCAAAAATGTTTACTACCGAATGATTAAGAAATATCGTACTTATTTGAAAGTAAATAATGATTGTAGGCATCCAGCAAAATTATTGCGCTAGATATCCTAAATGTTGGGATTATAGGCCTATGTTGTTTTAAAGACTAAATTCCCAACAATCAATTCCCAATTTTTCAGGACGATCAGATAAAAACAAAATAATTTTTTGAGACAATTTTGACTATGCCTTTCTATGCCTTTCACACAATTTCTCGCAAGAAATGCCCGTTTTCTCATAATCTCTGTATTAGGCCACATAAAAAAAATTACTTGTTTAGCGTCCGGCCACTTCAAATTTTTAGGGTCGGGAGGGAGGTTTTTTTTTTTTTTTTTTTTTTATACAGGGTGTCCACACCAGAGGAAGACGTGCACCAATGTTGCCCACTTTACATCTCAGATGGCATACTGGGGATGTATTAAGGTTTAATTCCAAACTTTGCTTAAAAGAACAGTTTTATTCAATGTTAAACAGTACAATATCCAATAAAACTGTCAAAAGATTAAAAAGAAAAGATGTTTTTTTTCACATTTTAAGCTACTTTGTTTGTAAGCAAGCAGCCGCGGCGAACTGCACTCAAAGGCAATGTAATGCAATAGTTTTACATATATGAGGCAGTCTCGTTATTGACTGTGTGTTCCCCCCCCCCCTCAAAAATAAACCATCCCATAAAAAAACCGTCCAATCTTGTTCTTCCTTCTAACAATCTCTTTTTTTCATTGGGTGTAAATTATATGCCACAAAGTGACATTTCCCAGCCTATTGAAATTCCAAAGTCTACTGGCTGATACAATGTATACATTTTGTAGGTCAGCTGTCAATCATTGTCTGGATTTCTTACCCCTACTTGGAATATATTCGGAAAATACTCCCGAATATTTCTCCTGTGGTTTTACTTTATTTCTCTTGCACTATAAAGCGTTTATTATGTAAAATTACATCACGGAACCATTATAAATTAAAAAATGTAACGAGCTCTTACAATTTCCACGAAATAGATCGTTTTTGTTAAAGACAAGAAAAACGGAAAATAAATCGTATTAAATTTTGCCCCTAAATTTGTTGGAAAAATGTTTAGGAGCTCAAAATATAAGGTGTTAAGGTTCCGTTTATTTATTTTTCTCTTCCTTTTTAAAAAACAATGAAAACAGAAATAAATGTAAACCTGGAATTGATTTCGCTAGCCTTGTAGTTGTCAGGTGTACCTGTATGTCGATTTTCTTATATATCAGAAAAACCAAGAATAAATCGTATTATTATTTACCCCTAAAATCGGTTTTGGAAAATTTTAGAAGTTCATTCAAATAAGTCTTTAAGTATCCTTTCTCCTTTTTTTTCTTTAAAAACAAAGACAATAACATAATTAACCTTAGGAATATAACCTTTTTTCTGTTCATCTTAATACATTTTGTAAATAGGTACGGCAAACTTTTTAAAAATTACTTACAGCCAACTATGACCATCCGTTGGGTCTAGAGGTAAATAAATTCACTCCAGGAATACACCGACCAGGGCCTATTAAATAAATTCTGTATCTGCCTGGCAAGGGTTGGTGTAAGTAAATACAATGTATCTTTGTTGGAGATAAGCCGGCCTGAACAACATTCTTTGAGTAGCACTTTGTGTTGAGTGAATGTCTGTGCTGAAAAAGGAAAGTCAACACCCAATGACAATGAAGATTTTTGAACTGCCTCAGGATTGGATAACAATCTTGTCACTCGGGAAGTGGTGAGCTGCGGTTCTGAGGCTTTGATGTTGGTCTTTTCAAGAAACTCAGTTGGGTCATTGTAATCTTTTAGGAACTGGTATTGCGATTTTCGATAAGCTTCTACAGACGTGTGCGCTTTTAGCTTATATCTTTGCATTTTTTCACTAGACCGCCGGACTACTTAGGAAAGGGTTTTGACTAGACCGCCGATGTTTTGACTAGAATTTGGCTAGCGGACCAGCGTTAAGGTCGAACCCAAATGTTTAAGTTTCTGCCGATAGGTGCGCTGGCACCGGAAATTTCGTCTGCTAGCGTTTGCAACAGTAGAAAATGCACTGTGGCGGTCTTTTAGCGCATTTAAAAAAAAATAAAAAATAAAAAAAAAAAGTGGTCGGGTGGGTTTTTCAGGGTCGGGCGGGGACGCTAAACAAGTAATTTTTTTTATGTGGCCTTAGAACTCCAGACTATAAAAATCAAATTAAAAAAACCATTGAGTATCAAACCTCCAAGTGTTATATACCATTGGAAAGCTCCGTTTTCACAGAATTTAGAAATACCCATATCTCAATTTTTGATTTTGCCGACTTCACGCTCATTTTGTGATGACAGGTCACATAATATAACATCGCGAAAACAACATAGGAAATACTGCCCGACTCCGGTTGAAAACGAACGCCGTCTTTTCTTGCTTTCCTTGGCATCCAAGATTGTAAAACTTCAAACAGGTCAGTTAAACGATATTACTATAAACCCCCCCCCAAAAAAAAAAAAAAAAAAATTAATAAATAAATAAAACAAAAATAAAAATAAAAAAATCCACCTATTAATGATATTTCAAGCAATTACCAATGACGTATTCTACCTTTAATTTCAGCGCATGGTGATTGTACATGTAATACTAATATAATACAGATGAGCGATTCCAATGGCGTATCCAACGGCTTTCGATAGCTTGATAAAATAAACTAGACCATTAGGAGTTTAGGCACCGATCACGCGCAGTTTCCGGGTTACAATACGACAAGGTTAAACAACGGAACCATTAGCTTCATGGTTACACAATACGGTTTGCAAGAAAATGTTTAACAATTAGTAGCTAGAAATAACTCGAGCGGAATTCCTTTGTCTACACATACAAACGTCCGATGCTATCCAAACACGCAATGTTCGTATCAGACTCGACTATTGTCAGAAACGCAATACAATGTACATGTACAGAGGAGTACACTGTCAATTTCAAATCACTCGCTTCCCTGAAGGATGTTTTATTGCTAAATATAGTAAACCAAAGTACAACAAAAACCGTATTACTTCGAGCAATAAGCGACAGAAAAGTTTTAGCCCAACGAGAAAACATGTATAATCGCATGAAACCGGGAAAGATCGTTTCTTAAATTACGAGCCGTTTAGATTGGAAATGGTCTTCGCCCCTCACTTTTGCCTTCACAAAATCCTTTAAAGTGATTCAGAAAATGCTACAATGTACATGTACTTGATAAAGGACGCACGATGTACAGGCTTACTATTAATGCGAAACCATTGTTAAAGTACGGACTCTTTAAACATTAACCAGCATTAATAAACTAAACAGAAACAAAATCTATTCCCGAGATGGTTGAAAATGACAGCCGCGTTCGATTTCTCAAGAAAATCAACAAAGTTAACAAAGTTAACAAAATGTTTATCTCATTTGAGGTACTGCAAGTGCCAGTGCCGAACAATAGACTTATCAGAAAATATGGTTGCAACATATATTTTAATACATCATCATTACCAACGCCACAATTCAGTAATTCCGTAATTTCCTAATCTTAGACAATACATACAATTGCACCCAACACCAATCCTAACTAATTACATGTACATTTTGTTTTCTAAAAAAAACCAACATGTTCAGCCTTTAAATTAAACGGGCTATACCGACTGCTGAAATTGTAGTAACTATAAACCACAGGCGGTTTTAACATACCAAATATTGAAGCAGGCCTACTTAATTGTGATGATTACATGTTCTCTTTTGTTTGAGCGCCCTGCATATTCATTGACGTTTACGCCCAACGCGCCAATAAAATATTAGAATGTCATACGACTGAAAATCGACCCAACCAATCCTTTACTGTACAAACTTTGTGCGACTCGCAATAGTCAATTACGAGTCAAACCTTCGACCCTGATGACGTTACATATTTGTTTGAACTACAGTGTTGTCACCATTTAGTGATATATTTTAAAAACAAATTGCATGACAAAATTCGTGTCAAAACCCTACAAGAAACAAAACCCTGTTAAGTACCAACGCGTATTTTAGTCGATTAAAAACTGAAAACGATTTGGTAGCGTCTTCACCAATTCCTGTGGTCCGAATGGTTTTCCAAAATGAGCAGCCAGTACCGCGCAGTATCGACCGTTGCCTTTTACGATTTAAAGGCACATGCGGAAACCAACATGGCGACTGCTGCCATGAGGTTAAATGTCACGGAGGTTGCGCTGTTGCAGAGATCACTTTTGCAGCAATGCTGACAGCTGTAGATATCGCCGAAGCTTCCGCAGTCGTTGAGGCAATCCATTGTGGTGTCGTTTGAACACTGGCGGACATAGCCCTCAATACCCGAAATTCTGGAGTACAGTTTCTAAAGTAGCAAACCAAGAAAGAAACAAAAACAAACAATGACTAAAGACCGATATGCCTGTAAAAACTGGTGTTAATTAATAACACCTTTCGGTATCTACATGTATATAAATCAACACTAGTAAATTGTTAGCACTATATAGATGGTCCATATACGTAGAGATACCAATGGTGTAAATTTAACACCAGTTTGTATAGTGTTCTAAGGCATACAAGTGATGGGATTGTCACGAGAAAGACAGGGGCATGGCAGATTGGTCTAAACAAAATATATACGTGTAGTAGACCAAGCAACGGCAGCCATTTTAAATGTTTTGAAGGAAAACAAAATCGTCTTATTCTACCTACAATGATAAATATGCGATGTCCTTTATCGTAATATCTTTCGCATGGCACACTGTCACAACTTTCTTGCCTGCATCATCCCCAAAACAACTACATGTTTCCCTAGTCTCTGTTTCCCTATTTACGACGTTCTCTAGAAAAAGAAAGCAGGGAAAGTGGGTGAATTCCCTAGTCACTTTTATAAAGTCAAAGTCGTATCCTACTACCCAGTAAACAACGTTTAAACAACGTTTAAGGAACGTTCCCAGAACGTTCTCAGGACATTTAGAACGTTCTGGGAACGTTTCTAGAACGTAAAAAAACGTGCGTTTGCTAGATATACACTGCAAAACACGGAAACCGACTTACCACGCATGGTCCAGTGCAGGTTTGAATAGAGGCTTGGGCTTCTGAAGTAGTGGCGTCGAATTTGTCGTTGCACCAAGGGTTGCTCACGAACGGTTTAAGAGCGCCTGCGCACACGTAACAACGAATCGATGCGTACGATCCAGCTAGAGAGACAGAAAGAATAGTGAATAGTTATTATGGTAAGTAACAACTTCCTGCACGTTTCCTTATAGGTTTTAGGTGTCGGGTCTAGCTTTTCATGGGGGGGGGGGGGGGGGGGGTCCGGGACTCGCAACATGTTGGATTATAGCTGCTGTGCGGTGACTTCTGGCATCTTTTAGGGATTTTGTTCAATGAAATGCTTAGAAGCCCAACAAAAAAGCTGCCTGGAGAGCCTAGCTAAAAAAGTGCAAAGATGCCCAAACTATTGACAATTTGTAAATTCACATTTTTTCAAATTCGAAAGCGCGGCCCACTATACATATCGCCAGGCAAAACAAACGTGTAGGCCAAAAATGACCAACAAATAGATTAGACAATGTACATACCAACGCATATGAAGAGTGTCAAAAGTGAAAGCAGAAGGCCCTTCATGATGTCAAGTTTCGATCCAACCTCAAGACTGTAATATATGTAAAAGGAAGAAGTTTTGTACCGACGGATGGCGAAGCTGTGAGATCAGTGAGTGCCTGCGTATGTGAAGCCGTTCTTACCCTGCCTTTATATACGACCAGCCCAGGGATAACGCAACAAGCCCCCTCACTCACTGGCAGTTTCCGTTTTCCCTGCGCGACAACTAGCTAGTGCCGTGTCTATGCAGCGTGTTTATAGTTTTCTAACTTTTTTTTCTTTTTTTTTAATACACAATTGCAGGATTACAAAATCTAAAGCTTTGTCATAACATCTGATGTTATTATGCATGGATTTGGTTTGCATGAATCTGCGTTATTTTGTGTGTATCACTCCGCTCAGTAGAGGGCCTTTTTTTTAAAGGGCGTGGTGCGAAGTATGCAGATTGTGCAATGCGATGCAATGCGCGCACTTTCCTTTTCGGATGAGCGATCTTTTCCATAAACAAGAATTCGTATCACGTTGGAACTTACAACATGTTACATCATGGTTACATTGATCAGTATACTAAAAATAAATGTCACAGTGAAAACATGGTGAATGTGGTCGCTTGGAATGCCAGCTAGCCAATTCACTTGCTAAATGGCACTTAATTCCCCCCCCCCCCCCCCCCGGGGAAAGGTGGAATAAACTCTCTAATTAGAAACAGAAAGAAAACAATTTGGTCTAGTGGAGCAGACAATGGAAATAGTTAGGGGAATTGTGCCTGATGATACACGTGGTCAGAGTATGCTATGTGAAAGACATTTCGATAGGGTCACGACAGTTTTGTCCTTTTTTAAGAAATATAAGTAAAACTAGAACTAGGACCGTTTTCAAAACTCCTTGCTTTGGCTCCGTTCAGGCTTAGGCCCATCGCTAAACTGCATGGTTGAAGCCTAAGACGAAGACAAAGTTGGGGTTTGGAAAACGGCCTTAGTCTGTTCGATGAACACAAATATGGATTTTCTGCCATCAATTGATGACGTCACCATGGCGTCATTTCAGATTTAACATTATATTTATTAATATTTACAAACCCTCTCAATTTTATAACAATCTAATATTCTGCTATATGTTTTTACAAAATTGCTATTTTCACAATTTTTGATGAGCACAAAATGGCGCTATAATAACCTGACCTTCACAATTTCCCCATCATCAGATAACTATGGTGGCCCTGAAGGGACTACGTCGATCGTGAATATTCACGACAAATTTCACGACTTTCCTCAAAGTCGCGAATATTGACGTCAATATTGACGTCAATATTCACGACTTTCCCCAAAAGTCGCGAATATTGGCTAGTCTTGCTCCAAGACTGAGTTGTTCATTTGTCCGGGGCGCGCCGTCCGTCTGTCTATGCAGTTCATTAATCCTCCATACTCCGAAAACGGACTTATTAAGGGCGCCCTCGATTGTCACGAGAGATCAGTGGATTTGTTGACTACCTAATTATTAAGAAATATCTTACTTATTTGAAGGTAAATTATGATTTTAGGCATCCAGCAAAATGATCGCGCAAAATATCCTGTTCCGAATTTTTTTCTTTATAAAACTAAATTCGCGATCACCGGACGGCGATCGCAAAAATCCGAATACATGTAATAACAAGAATATTCAACTGCCCGACGGCGGTTGAAAACAAACGCAGTTTTTCGTGATTTTCTCGCCATCAATAAATTATTGTAAAGGTCAGTTAAACGAGATTTACTATAAAATACAACCCCCCAAAATCCACCTTTAAAACAAATCCACTGATCTCTCGTGACAATCGAGGGCGCCCTCAATAAGCCCGTTTTCGGAGTATTGATGATTGATGAACTGCATAGACGGACGGCGCTCCCCGGAACAAATAAAACAAATCAGTCTTCGAGCAAGACTAGCCAAAACCATGGATGAATAAGAAGACAACCTGGCTTGCTGGGAAAAAAATCGCGTCAAAATTTATGTCTAGTCGTGAAATTTGACGTCAAATTTGACGTCAATATTCGCGACTTTAGAGGCAAGTCGCGAAATTTGACGTCAAATTTGACGTCAATATTCGCGACTTGGGGGGGGGGGGGAAGTCGTGAATATTGACGTCAATATTGACGTCAATATTCGCGAATTTGAGGAAAGTCGTGAAATTTGTCGGGAATATTGACGTCAATATTCATGATCTGCGTAGTCCCTTCAGGGCCACCATATATAACTATTTCCAAATCCTTCCTGTGCACTATAGTAATTTGGAGTGTAAAGCAATCAAAGTAAGTTCAAGTGGTTCGCTGAATACAAATATCGTAAATTTAATAAAACACGATGCATGTATGAATAGCGTATTCATTCTGAATTAAAATTAAAACGGACACTTTTCATTGCTCTGCTTTGGAACACACCAATGTGCAAGTGTGAACAACTGTGGTCGAACTATTGCCATGTCAACGAACTGGTGGCAAAACTGCCCTCGTCCAGTAAAAATTATATAATTATCGTTGCCAACACACAGGGACGTAAATCCCGGGGGTGGAGGGATATATTGTTTTGACAGGGGAAGTGATGGGCTATAGGATCACCCCCCCCCCCCCCCTAGTTTTTGTACCAAGCATAAAAGATGGACCCATGAAATAAATTAAGAGAATGTAAAATAGGCAACTTCATAATACTTCAGCGTAAGAGTTCGTGTTGGTTTCAGAGAAGATAGACGGACGGGTAACAGGATAAGATAATATTAAGATGGTTTTCATAATTTGATATTTGGATAATGTTTCATCAATCCGAATTTTTCGGCCATTTCAGTTAGTCATACCTTTAGGCCTACATGTTCTGTATTAGGCTCATATTATTATAATTGGTTTCATTGCCCAACAAAATGTGGTTACAAATATTAAAGCATATATTTTAGGTTTACCTTATACTATAGTATGATACATGACGATTTTGTTTTAATTATAATATTTCCATTGTCTGCTCCACTAGACCAAGTTGTTTTCTTTCTGTTTCTAATTAGAGAGTTTATTCCACCTTCCCCCCCCCCCCCCCCTCCCAACCCCCGGGGGGGGGGGGGGGGTATTAAGTGCCATTTAGCAAGTGGATTGGCTAGCTGGCATTCCAAGCGACCACATTCACCATGCTTATGACATTTTTCTTTAGTTTGGTGATCAATGTAACCATGATGTAACATGATGTAAGTTCCAACGTGATACGAATTCTTTTTATGGAAAAGGTCGCTCATCCGAAAAGGAAAGTGCGCGCATTGCATCGCATTGCACAATCTGCATACTTCGCACCACGCCCTTTTTAAAAAGGCCCTTTACTGAGCGGAGTGATACACAAGAAATGACGCAGTTCCTGTAAACCAAATCCATGCATAATAACATCAGATGTTATGACATAGCTTTAGATTTTGTAATCGTGTAATTGTGTATTAGTTAGAGACTATTTTTAAAGTGGAAGACGTTAAACACGCTGCATGGGCACGGCACTAGTTAGTTGTCGCGCAGGAAAAAGGGAAAACTGCCGGTGAGTGAGGGGGCTCGTTGCGTTATCCATGGGCTGGTCGTATATAAAGGCAGGGTAAGAACGGCTTCACTTACGCACGCACTGATCACACAACTTCGCCATCCGTCTGTACAACACTTCTTCCTTTTACATCTATTACAGTCTTGAGGTTGGATCCTAACTTGACATCATGAAGGGCCTTCTGCTTTCACTTTTGACACTCTTCGTATGCGTTGGTATGTATACATTGTATAATCTATTTGTTCGTCATTTTCATTCGTTCTGAAATCTGAATTGGCATACACGTTTGTTTTGCCTGGCGATATGTATGGTGGGCCGCGTCTTTGAATTTGAAAAAAATGTGAATTGACAAAATGTCAATACTTTGGGCATCTTGGCATCTTTTTAGCTAGGCTCTCCAGGCAGCTGGGAAATAGAAATACTGCTGAAAAAAAACACAACTAAAAGTGACAAGATAAATAACCAATTTTAGTGAAACCATAGCGATGCTCAAAATAAGTTCAATGTCTAGTCTCTAGTCATGAAACCTATAAGGAAACGTGCAGGAAGTTGTTACTTACCATAATAATAACTATTCACTATTCTTTCTGTCTCTCTAGCTGGATCGTACGCATCGATTCGTTGTTACGTTTGCGCAGGCGCTCTTAAACCGTTCGTGAGCAACACTTGGTGCAACGACAAATTCGACGCCACTACTTCAGAAGCCCAAGCCTCTATTCAAACCTGCACTGGACCGTGCGTGGTAAGTCGGTTTCCGTGTTTTGCAGTGTATATCCAGCAAACGCATGTTCTTTTTACGTTCTAGAAACGTTCCCAGAACGTTCTAAATGTCCTGAGAACGTTCCGGGAACGTTCCTTAAACGTTGTTTACTGGGTAGTAGGATACGACTTTGACTTTATAAAAGTGACCAGGGAATTCACCCACTTTCCCTGCTTTCTTTTTCTAGAGGACGTCGTAAATAGGGAAACAGAAACTAGGGAAACATTCAGTTGTTATTTTGATGATGCAGGCAAGACATTTGTGACAGTATGCCATGCGAAATATATTAAGATAAAGGACATCGCATATTTATCATTGTATGTTGAATAAGACGAGTTTTTATTCAAAACATTCAAAATGGCGGCCGTTGCTTGGTCTACTACACGTATATATTTTTTGTAAGACCAATCTGCCATGCTCCTGTCTTTCTCGGACAATCCCATCACTTGTCTTGTATGCCTTAGAACACTGTACAAACTGGTGTTAAATTTACACCATTGGTACCTATACGTATATGGACCATCTATGTAGTGTTAACAATTTACTGGTGTTATTTTTATATACATGTAGATACCGAAAGGTGTTATTAATTAACACCAGTTTTACAGGCATATCGGTCTTTATTCATTGTTTTGTTCTTTCTTGGTTTGCTCCTTTAGAAACTGTACTCCAGAATTTCGGGTATTGAGGGCTATGTCCGCCAGTGTTCAAACGACACCACAATGGATTGCCTCAACGACTGCGGAAGCTTCGGCGATATCTACAGCTGTCAGCATTGCTGCAAAAGTGACCTCTGCAACAGCGCAACCTCAGTGACCTTTAACCTCGTGGCAGCAGTCGCCATGTTGGTTTCTGCATGTGCCTTTAAATCGTAAAAGGCAACGGTCGATGTGCGCGGTACTGGCTGCTCATTTTGGAAAACCATTCGGACCACAGGAATTAGTAAAGGCGCTACCAAATCGTTTTCAGTTTTTAATCGACTAAAATACGCATTGGTACTTAACAGGGTTTTGTTTCTTGTAGGGTTTTGACACCAACTTTTTCATGAATTTTTTTAAAAATATTTTGCTAAATGGAGACAATTTAAATGGAGGGAGTTTGCGTGCATGCGCACGAGTGCAAATTGCAAACGGAAAATCATTGCTATACTTCTTGAATGACCACACTGTAATTCAAACAAATATGTAACGTCATCAGGGTCGAAGGTTTGACTTGTAATTGACTGTGGCGAGTCGCACAAAGTTTGTACAGTGAAGGCCATGCATGTACGCGTCTCAAACTCGTAGAATTGGTTGGCTCGATTTTCAGTCGTATGACATTCTAATATTTTATTGGCGTGTTGGGCGCAACCGTGCGTAAACGTCAATAGATATGCATGGCGTTCAAACAAAAGAGAACTGTAATCATCATAATTAAGTCGGCCTGCTTCAATATTTGGTATGTTAAAACCGCCTGTGGCTTATAGTTACTACAATTTCAGCATTCGGTATAGCCCGTTTAATTTAAAGGCTGAAAATGTACATGTAATTAGTTAAGATCGGGGTTTAGCTGCAATTGTATTTCTTGTCTAAGATTAAGAAATTACGGAATTACTAATGTACGTATGGCGTTGGTAATGATGATGTATTAAAATATATGTTGCAACCATTCTCTGATAAGTCTATTGTTCGACACTAGCACTTGCAGTACCTAAATTTGATAAGTAACTTTGTTTACATATTTTTTTTCTTGAGAAATCGAACGCGGTTGTCATTTTCCAACCATCTCGGAATAGATGTTGTTTCTGTTCAGTTTATCAATGCAGGTTAATTGTGTTTGAAATGAACGTACTCTAACAATGAGTTTTGCATAAATAGTATGCCTGTACATCGTGCGTCCTTTATCGTGTACATTGTAGCATTTTCTGAATCACTTCAAAGGATATTGTGAAGATAAAAGTCGGGGGCGAAGATACCTAAACGGCTCGTTATCATTAAGGGACGGTCTTTCCCGGTTTGATGCGATTAGTTCTTTCGTTTTATTATACATGTATTCTCGTTGGGTTAAATCTTTTATGTCGCTTATTGCTCCAAGTAATACGTTATTGTACTTTGGTTTACTCTATTTAGCAATAAAATGACCTTCAGAGAAGTGAGTGATTTGAAATCGACAGAGTGTACTCCTCTGTACATGTACATTGTATTGCGTTTCTGACTGTAGTCGAGTCGGATACGAACATAGCATGTTTGGATAGCATCGGACGTTTGTATGTTTGTAATTGGAAAGAATGTATTCAGACGCCACTATAGTCGTCTACAAAGCCTATGGAGAGTCGCAAACATTTTGTAACGAATTTGAAAAAAACTTCTCGCGGTCTGTTCGACATATTGACTTTGAGTGGAATAATATAATTAGTATGATGAAAAAAAACACGCCCCAAATTGGCGGCCCTTAACATTTTCTTCCAATTGCTCCCGTATATACACCGTAAGCGCGTGACACGTGTCTGCTGTAGCTATTAACAACCGTACTTTGCGACGGGGTCCATTTCCACCGGAACATGGGCCAATTTCATGGAGCTGTTTATAGCACTAACAAAACGTACGTTCGATACACTAGAATAAAAAACCCGTCCCCGAGCCGCGGCACCATAACATAACGATGCTGCAGCGGGACAAGACTAGACCGGTACGGTGCGGCCGCGCCGGTTGGCTGTAGCTTGCACTGCCCCGTAAGATCGGCCACACAATGCTATTAAAAGTCTTTACATTTCGTGCAATGCATACGTGCATACAGTCACCATCACGTACACATAGTCATATCCTTTGTATTTGAGTATAATGAATAATTCATGATGAGGCTCAAACTCGGTCGCTGATTGGGTCCCTCGGAAAAGCGCGGGAGAATCGTCGAAAACTAAGGTTAAAGTTAAGAATTGCTTGCCAACTAACGCAAGACACTTGCGAGGATCCAACATCATGTAGGCCTACACTGCAAAAAATGTGGTGTTAAAATTTCCACACCAATGTTTTTTAAATCTTTTGGAATGAAAATTGGTGTTAAAATGGAGTAAAATGATTCTTGAAGTATTAGTTTCAAAACAAGTACTGGTGTTACTTACTTTTGGTGTTAAATTTGGCCTAGTGCGCATGCGTGTGGGGGAGTGATCCTATAGCCCATCACCTCCCCGTCCACAAAAATATATCCCTCCACCCCAGGGATTTACGTCCCTGTGTGCTGGCAACAATAATTATGGCCTTTCGCCCCAAACAGACTGATACAAACCTATTTTTAAGACCAACCATTTTTACTGGACGGTTTTGCCACCAATTTGCTGAAGTTCGTTGAAATGACAATAGTTCGACCACAGTTGTTCACACTTGCACATTGGTCTGTTCCAAAGCAGAGCAATGAAAAGTGTCTGTTTTAATTTTAATTTAGAATGAATACGCTATTCATACATGCATCGTGTTTTATTAACTTTACGATACTTGTATTAGCGAACCACTTGAACTTACTTTGATTGCATTACACTCTAAATGACTATAGTGCACAGGAAGGATTTGGAAATAGTTATCTGATGATGGGAAAATTGTGAAGGTCAGGTTATTATAGCGCCATCTTGTGTTTAGATTACGTGTATGTGCACACATAAAAAAAGTGAGACGGCATCAACAATTGTGAAAATAGCAATTTTGTTAAAACATATAACAGAATATTAGATTGTTATGAAATTAAGAAGGTTTGTAAATATCGAACAGACTAAGGCCGTTTTCCAAACCCCAGCTTCGTCTTCGTCTCAGGCTTCAATCATGCAGTTTAGCGACGGGCCTAAGCCTGAACGGAGCCGAAGCAAGGAGTTTGGAAAACGGTCATAGTTCTAGTTTTACTAATATTTCTTCAAAGGACAAAACTGTCATGGCCCTATCGAAATGTCTTTCACATAGCATACTCTGACCACGTGTATCATCAGGCACAATTCCCCCAACTATTTCCATTGTCTGCTCCACTAGACCAAATTATTTTCTTTCTGTTTCTAATTAGAGAGTTTATTCCACCATCCCCCCACCACCCCCCCCCCCCCCCCCCGGGGGGGGGGGGGGTTGTATTAGGTGCCATTTAGCAAGTGAATTGGCTAGCTGGCATTCCAAGCGACCAAATTCACCATGCTTTCACTATGAAATGTATCTTTAGTTTGGTGATAAACGTAACCGTTATGTAATATGATGTAAGTTCCAACGTGATACGAATTCTTTTTATGGAAAAGATCGCTCATCCGAAAAGGAAAGTGCGCGCATTGCATCGCATTGCACAATCTGCATACCTTGCGCCACGCCCTTTAAAAGAGGCCCTCAACTGAGCGGAGTGATACACAAGAAATGACGCAGATTCCTGTAAACCAAATCTATGCATAATAACACCAGACAAAGCTTTAGATTTTGTAATCGTGTCATTGTGTATTAAAAAAAACCGGAGTTAGACACTATTTTTTAAAGTGGAAGACTTGGATTGACACGGCACTAGTTAGTTGTCGCGCAGGAAAAAGGGAATACTGCCGGTGAGTGAGGGGGCTCGTTGCGTTATCCATGGGCTGGTCGTATATAAAGGCAGGGTAAGAACGGCTTCACTTACGCACGCACTGATCTCACAGCTTCGCCATCCGTCTGTACAAAACTTCTTCCTTACAGTCTTGAGGTTGGATCGAAACTTGACATCATGAAGGGCCTTCTGCTTTCACTTTTGACACTCTTCGTATGCGTTGGTATGTACATTGTATAATCTATTTGTTCGTCATTTCCATTGTTCTGAAATCTGAATTGGCATACACGTTTGTTTTGCCTGGCGATATGTATGGTGGGCCGCGTCTTTGAATTTGAAAAAAAAAGTGAATTGACAATATGTCAATAGTTTGGGCATCTTGGCATCTTTTTAGCTAGGCTCTCCAGGCAGCTGGGAAATAGAAATACTCCTGAAAAAAAAACGCACCTAAAAGTGACAAGATAAATAACCAATTTCAGTCAAACCATAGCGATGCTCAAATTAAGTTCAAGGTCTAGTC
The DNA here is from genome assembly GCA_037893245.1 of Crossaster papposus. Lineage (NCBI taxonomy): Eukaryota > Metazoa > Echinodermata > Asteroidea > Velatida > Solasteridae > Crossaster > Crossaster papposus. Next base: position 209,242 of record JBAIAA010000472.1, read on the forward strand.
TCTAGTAATGAAACCTATAAGGAAACGTGCAGGAAGTTGTTACTTACCATAATAATAACCATTCACTATTCTTTCTGTTTCTCTAGCTGGATCGTACGCATCGATTCGTTGTTACGTTTGCGCAGGCGCTCTTAAACCGTTCGTGAGCAACACTTGGTGCAACGACAAATTCGACGCCACTACTTCAGAAGCCCAAGCCTCTATTCAAACCTGCACTGGACCATGCGTAGTAAGTCGATTTCCGTGTTTTGTATATTTAGCAAACACATAACGTGTTTTTTTAAGTTCTAGAAACATTCCCAGAACGTTCGAAATGTCATGAGAACGTTCTCGGAACGTTCCTTAAACGTTGTTTACTGGGTAGTAGGATACGACTTTGACTTTATAAAAGTGACCAGGGAATTCACCCACTTTTCCCGGCTTTCTTTTTTAGAGGACGTTGTAAACAGAAACTAGGAAAAAAATCATTTGTTATTTTGATGATGCAGGCAAGAAAATTGTGACAGTATGACATGCAAAAGATATTACGATAAAGGACATTTCTTCAAAACATTCAAAATGGCTGCCGTTGCTTGTCTACTATACGTATATATATATTTTGTTTAGACCAATCTGCCATACCCCTGTCTTTCTCGTGACAATCCCATCACTTGTATGCCTTAGAACACTGTACAAACTGGTGTTAAATTTACACCATTGGTACCTATACGTATATGGACCATCTATATACATGTAGTGTTAACAATTGGCGTTGATATATATATTTAGAGACCAAAAGGTGGTATTAGTTAACACCAGTTTTTACAGGCATATCGGTCTTTAGTCATTGTTTTGTTCTTTCTTGGTTTGCTTCTTTAGAAACTGTACTCCAGAATTTCGGGTATTGAGGGCTATGTCCGCCAGTGTTCAAACGACACCACAATGGATTGCCTAAATGACTGCGGAAGCTTCGGCGATATCTACAGCTGTCAGCATTGCTGCAAAAGTGATCTCTGCAACAGCGCAACCTCCGTGACCTTTAACCTCATGGCAGCAGTCGCCATGTTGGTTTCTGCATGTGCCTTTAAATCGTAAAGGGCAACGGTCGATGTGCGCGGTACTGGCTGCTCATTTTGGAAAACCATCCGGACCACAGGAATTGGTTAAAGACGCTACCAAATCGCTTTCAGTGTTTACTCGACTAAAATACGCGTTGGTACTTAACAGGGTTTTGTTTCTTGTAGGGTTTTGACACTAACGTTTTCATGCAATATTTTGGTTAAAAATATATCACCAGATGGAGACAATTTAAATTAAGAGTTTGCGTGCATGCGCACGAGTGCAAATTGCAAACGGAACATCATTGCTACTTCTTGAATGACCACATTGTAGTTCAAACAAATATGTAACGTCATCAGGGTCGAAGGTTTGACTTGTAATTGACTATGGCGAGTCGCACAAAGTTTGTACAGTGAAGGCCATGCATGTACGCGTCTCAAACTCGTAGGATTGGTTGGGTCGATTTTCAGTCGTATGACTTGTAATATTTTATTGGCGCGTTGGGCGCAACCGTGCGTAAACGTCAATGGATATGCAGGGCGTTCAAACAAAAGAGAACATGTAATCATCATAATTATTTAAGTAGGCCTGCTTCAATATTTGGTATGTTAAAACCACCTGTGGTTTATAGTTACTACAATTTCAGCAGTCGGTATAGCCCGTTTAATTTAAAGGCTGAACAGGTTGTGGTTTTTTTAGAAAACAAAAGGTACATGTAATTAGTTAGGATTGGTGTTGGGTGCAATTGTATTTCTTGTCTAAGATTAAGAAATAAAGTTAATGCATGTGATGTCACACGCGTACGCGCTAATCGCACGTACAACCGGGCGGAGCGGTGAGGTCAAACACACTTTGTTTGACCTCACCGCTCCGCATGGTTGTACGTGCGATTAGCGCGTACAGGTAGCGCGCGTGACGTCAATGCAACCCCTTTATTACGGAATTACTAATGTACATAATTGTGGCGTTGGTAATGGTGATGTATTAAAATATATGTTGCAACCATATTCTCTAATAAGTCTATTGTTCGGCACTGGCACTTGCAGTACCTCAAATGAGAGAAACATTTTGTTAACTTTGTTTATATTTGTTGTTTTTCTTGAGAAATCGAACGCGGCTGTCATTTTTCAACCATCTCGGAAATAGATTTTGTTTCTGTTTAGTTTATTAATGCAGGTTAATGTTTAAAGAGTCCGTACTTTAACAATGAGTTTTCGCATTAATAGTAAGCCTGTACATCTTGCGTCCTTTATCAAGTACATGTACATTGTAGCATTTTCTGAATCACTTTAAAGGGTTTTGTGAAGGCAAACGTGAGGGGCGAAGACCATTTCCAATCTAAACGGCTCGTAATTTAAGAAACTATCTTTCCCGGTTTCATGCGATTATACATGTTTTCTCGTTGGGCTAAATCTTTTCTGTCGCTTATTGCTCAAAGTAATACGTTTGTTTGTACTTTGGTTTACTATATTTAGCAATAAAACATCCTTCAGGGAAGTGAGTGGTTTGAAATCGACAGAGTGTACTCCTCTGTACATGTACATTGTATTGCGTTTCTGACTATAGTCGAGTCTAATACGAACATTGCGTGTTTGGTTAGCATCGGACATTTGTATGTGTAGACAAAGGAATTCCGCTCGAGTTATTTCTAGTGGCTAATTGTTAAACATTTTCTTGCAAACCGGATTGTGTAACAATGGAGCTAATGGTTCCGTGGTTTAACCTTGTCCTATTTTTAACCCGGAAACTGCGCATGATCGGTGCCTTTACTCCTAATGGTCTTGTTTATTTTATCAAGCTATCGAAAGCCGTTGGATGCGCCATTGGAATCGCTCATCTGTATTTTTAGTATTACATGTACAATCATCTTGCGCTGAAATTAAAGGTAGAATACACCATTGGTAATTGCTTGAAATTTCATTAATAGATGGATTTATTTATTTATTTATTCATTTATTAATTTTTTTTTTGGGGGGGGGGGTTATAGTAAATATCGTTTAACTGACCTGTTCGAAGTTTTACAATCTTGGATGCCAAGGGAAGCAAGAAAAGACGGCGTTCGTTTTCAACCGGAGTCGGGCAGTATTTCCTATGTTGTTTTCGCGATGTTATAGGTGACCTGTCACACAAAATGAGCGTAAAGTCGGCAAAATCAAAAATTGAGATATGGGTATTTCTAAATTCTGTGAAAACGGAGCTTTCCAATGGTATATAACACTTGGAGGTTTGATACTCAATGTTTTTGTTATTTGAATTTTTTAGTCTGGAGTCTTAATACAGAGATTATGAGAAAACGGGCATTTCTTTCGAGAAATTGTGTGAACGGCATAGAAAGGCATCATCATACTATAATTCGAGCAACGTTTGTCTGTCTGTTTGTCTGTCTGTTTGTTTCGCTACTCCTCCCAAGTCCTTGGTCCGATCTCGCCCAAACTTGGTGGGTGGATGTAAGTTCACCCCAGAATTGCCCTTGAGGGGTTCATTTTTGGAAAGGTCAAGGTCACTGGGGTCAAAGGTCAAATGTTCGTTTTTCGCTACTCCTCCCAAGTCCTTGGTCCGATCTCGCCCAAACTTACGGGTACGGGTACGTCACCCCATCCCCAACTTCCCTTCTTCCGGTCATATGTCAAGGTCACTGGGGTCAAAGGTCAAATGTTCGTTTTTCGCTACTCCTCCCAAGTCCTTGGTCCGATCTCGCCCAAACTTACGGGTACGGGTACGTCACCCCATCCCCAACTTCCCTTCTTCCGGTCATATATTACACCCACGGGTACTTTTGACTAGTAGTCAAAATTGTCTCAAAAACTAATTTTGTTTTTATCTGATCGTCCTGAAAAATTGGGAATTGATTGTTGGGAATTTAGTCTTTAAAAAATCATATAATCTCAAAATTTAGGATATCTAGCGCAATAATTTTGCTGGATGCCTACAATCATTATTTACTTTCAAATAAGTACGACATTTCTTATTCATTCGGTAGTAAACATTTTTGATATCTCCAAATGAGGTATCCTACCTTAAAATGGAAAGAATGTGTTCAGACGCCACTATGGTCGTCTACAAAGCCTATGGAGAGTCGCAAACATTTTCTAACAAATTTGGAAACAATTCTCACGGTCTGTTTGACATATTCTGCAATTACATGTAATGACTTTGAGTGAAATAATATAATTAGTATGATGAAAGAAAAAACGCCCCAAATTGGCGGCACTTAACATTTTCTTCCAATTGCTCCCGTATATACACCGTAAGCGCGTGACACGTGTCTGCTGTAGCTATTAACAACCGTGCTTTGCGACGGTGTCCATTTCCACCGGAACATGGGCCAATTTCATGGAGCTGTTTATAGCGCTAACAAAACGTACGTTCGATACACTAGAATAAAAAAACCGTCCCCGAGCCGCGGCACCATAACATAACGATGCTGCAGCAGGACTAGACTAGACCGGTACGGTGCGGCCGCGTCGGTTGGCTGTAGCTTGCACTGCCCCGTAAGATCGGCCACACAATGCTATTAAAAGTCTTTACATTTCGTGCAATGCATACGTGCATACAGTCACCATCACGTACACATAGTCATATCCTTTGTATTTGAGTATAATGAATAATTCATGATGAGGCTCAAACTCGGTCGCTGATTGGGTCCCTCGGAAAAGCGCGGGAGAATCGTCGAAAACTAAGGTTAAAGTTAAGAATTGCTTGCCAACTAACGCAAGACACTTGCGAGGATCCAACATCATGTAGGCCTACACTGCAAAAAATGTGGTGTTAAAATTTCAACACCAATGTTTTTTAAATCTTTTGGAATGAAAATTGGTGTTAAAATGGAGTAAAATGATTCTTGAAGTATTAGTTTCAAATCAAGTACTGGTGCTACTTACTTTTGGTGTTAAATTTGGCCTAGTGCGCATGCGTGTGGGGGGGGGGGGGGGGGGGGGGTGGGAGTGATCCTATAGCCCATCACCTCCCCTGCCCATACAAATATATCCCTCCACCCCAGGGATCTACGTCCCTGTGTGCTGGCAACAATAATTATGGCCTTTCGCCCCAAAGAGACTGATACAAACCTATTTTTAAGACCAACAACTTTTACTGGACAAGGGCAGTTTTGCCACCAATTTTCTGAAGTTGGTTGAAATGGCAATAGTTCGACCACAGTAATTGTCCACACTGTACTTGCACATTGGTCTGTTCCAAAGCAGAGCAATGAAAAGTGTCTGTTTTAATTTTAATTCAGAATGAATACGCTATTCATACACGCATCGTGTTTTATCAACTTAACGATATTTGTATTAGCGAACCACTTGAACTTTCTTTAATTGCAATACACTCTAAATGACTATAGTGCACAGGAAGGATTTGGAAATAGTTATCTGATGATGGGAAAATTGAAAAGGTCAGGTTATTATAGCGCCATCTTGTGCTCAGATTACGTGTATGTGCACACATTAAAGAAAGTGAGACGTCATAATTATGACGGCATCAACAATTGTGAAAATAGCAATTTTGTTAAACATATAACAAAATATTAGATTGTTATGAAATTAAGAAGGTTGGGGCGGATCCAGGATTTTCCAAACGGGGGGGGCGTTTTTTTTTTTTTTTCTCAAGCAAAAGGGGGGGGGGGGGCGTGCGCCCCCCACGCCCCCCCCCCCCCCCCCCCCCCCCCCCCTGTATCCGCCGCGACTTTGTAAATATCGAACAGACTAAGGCCGTTTTCCAAACCCCAGCTTCGTCTTCGTCTCAGGCTTCAATTATGCAGTTTAGCGATGGGGCTAAGCCTGAACGGAGCCGAAGCAAGGAGTTTGGAAAACGGTCATAGTTCTAGTTTTACTTATATTTCTTCAAAGGACAAAACTGTCATGGCCCTATCGAAATGTCTTTCACATAGCATACTCTGACCACGTGTACCATCAGGCACAATTCCCCTAAATATTTCCATTGTCTGCTCCACTAGACCAAATTCTTTTCTTTCTGTTTCTAATTAGAGAGTTTATTCCACCATCCCCCCACCCCCCCCCCCCCCCCCCCCCCCCCCCCGGGGGGGGGTTGTATTAGGTGCCATTTAGCAAGTGAATTGGCTAGCTGGCATTCCAAGCGACCAAATTCACCATGCTTTCACTATGAAATGTATCTTTAGTTTGGTGATCAACGTAACCATTATGTAACATGATGTAAGTTCCAACGTGATACGAATTCTTTTTATGGAAAAGATCGCTCATCCGAAAAGGAAAGTGCGCGCATTGCATCGCATTGCACAATCTGCATACCTTGCACCACGCCCTTTAAAAGAGGCCCTCAACTGAGCGGAGTGATACACAAGAAATGACGCAGATTCCTGTAAACCAAATCTATGCATAATAACACCAGACAAAGCTTTAGATTTTGTAATCGTGTCATTGTGTATTAAAAAAAAACGGAGTTAGACTTGGATTGACACGGCACTAGTTAGTTGTCGCGCAGGAAAAAGGGAAACTGCCAGTGAGTGAGGGGGCTCGTTGCGTTATGCATGGGCTGGTCGTATATAAAGGCAGGGTAAGAACGGCTTCACTTACGCACGCACTGATCTCACAGCTTCGCCATCCGTCGGTACAAAACTTCTTCCTTGTACATCTATTACAGTCTTGAGGTTGGATCCTAACTTGACATCATGAAGGGCCTTCTGCTTTCACTTTTGACACTCTTCGTATGCGTTGGTATGTACATTGTCTAATCTATTTGTTGGTTATTTTTATTCGTTCTGAAATCGAAATTGGCATACACGTTTGTTTTGCCTGGCGATATGTATGGTGGGCCGCGTCTTTGGATTAAAAAAAAATGTGAATTGACAAAATGTCAATACGTTGGGCATCTTGGCACCGTTTTAGCTAGGCTATCCAGGCAGCTGGGAAATAGAAATACTCCTGAAAAACACACATAAAAGTGACAAGATAAATAACCAATTTCAGTCAAACCATGGCGATGCTCAAACTAAGTTCAAGGTCTAGTCTCTAGTCATGATATGCTAGGTTAAGATAAGGAATTCTTAAATTTCCCAACATTTTTCGGTAATTGCTACGCGAACGCTTGGCTTTTATAAAATGGAAAAAGCGCCAAAAAACCGACAATCTCTTTTTCGGGCATCTTTTAATTATACATGCAGTTCTTGTTCTTATACATGAAGTTGTTACTTACCATAATAATCACTATTCACTATCCTTTCTGTCTCTCTAGCTGGATCGTACGCATCGATTCGTTGTTACGTGTGCGCAGGCGCTCTTAAACCGCTTGTGAGCAACACTTGGTGCAACGACAAATTCGACGCCACTACTTCAGAAGCCCAAGCCTCTATTCAAACCTGCACTGGACCATGCGTAGTAAGTCGATTTCCGTGTTTTGCAGTGTATATCTAGCAAACACATAACGTGGTTTTTTTTACGTTCTAGAAACGTTCCCAGAACGTTCTAAATGTCCTGAGAACGTTCTGGGAACGTTCATTAAACGTTGTTTACTGGGTAGTAGTATACGACTTTGACTTTATAAAAGTGACCAGGGAATTCACCCACTTTTCCCCGCTTTCTTTTTTAGAGGACGTTGTTAACAGAAAATATGGAAAAATTTATTTGTTATTTTGATGATGCAGGCAAGAAAATTGTGACAGTATGACATGCAAAAGATATTACGATAAAGGACATTTCTTCAAAACATTCAAAATGGCTGCCGTTGCTTGTATACTACACGTATATATATTTTGTTTAGACCAATCTGCCATGCCCCGTCTTTCTCGTGACAATCCTATCACTCGTATACCTTGGAACACTGTACAAACTGGTGTTAAATTTACACCATTGGTATCTATACGTATATGGACCATCTATATACATGTAGTGTTAACAATTATTGGCGTTGATTTATATACATGTAGAGACCGAAAGGTGTTATTAATTAACACCAGTTTTTACAGGCATATCAGTCTTCAATCATTGTTATTTTTCTTGGTTTGCTCCTTTAGAAACTGTACTCAAGAATTTCGGGTATTGAGGGCTATGTCCGCCAGTGCTCAAACGACACCACAATGGATTGCCTCAACGACTGTGGAAGCTTCGGTGATATCTACAGCTGTCAGCATTGCTGCAAAAGTGATCTCTGCAACAGCGCAACCTCCGTGACCTTTAACCTCATGGCAGCAGTCGCCATGTTGGTTTCTGCATGTGCCTTTAAATCGTAAAAGGCAACGGTCGATGTGCGCGGTACTGGCTGCTCATAATTGGAAAACCATTCGGACCACAGGAATTGGTAAAGACGCTACCAAATCGTTTTCAGTTTTGAATCGACTAAAATACGCGTTGGTACGGGTTTTGACACGAACTTGTTCATGCATTTTGTTTTGTTAAATATATCACTAAATGAGACAATTTAAATTAAGAGAGTTTGCGTGCATGCGCACGACAGCAAATTGCAAACGGAACATCGTTGCTACTTCTTGGATGGCCACACTGTAGTTCAAACAAATACGTAACGTCATCAGGATCGAAGGTTTGACTTGTAATTGACTGTGGCGAGTCGCACTCAGTTTGTACAGTGAAGGCCATGCATGTACGCGTCTCAAACTCGTAGAATTGGTTGGCTCGATTTTCAGTCGTATGAAATTCTAATTGTATTTCTTGTCCAAGATTAAGAAATTACGGAATTACTAATGTACATAATTGTGGCGTTGGTAATGATGATGTATTAAAATATATGTTGCAACCATATTCTCTGATAAGTCTATTGTTCGACACTGGCATTTGCAGTACCTCAAATGAGAGAAACATTTTGTTAACTTTGTTTACATTTGTTGTTTTTCTTGAGAAATCGAACGCGGCTGTCATTTTTCAACCATCTCGGGAATAGATTTTGTTTCTGTTTAGTTTATTAATGCAGGTTAATGTTTAAAGAGTCCGTACTTTAACAATGAGTTTCGCATTAATAGTAAGCCTGTACATCTTTAGCCTTGGTCAAGACGTTCATCGTTACCCGTCCGTACGTACGTACAGCGCAGCGGTAATCGGAGCTCAAACTACGACCTTACGCGGCCACTATTATATGCAAACTAACTGAGGATACTCGAACGCCTTGGATCATTAGGTTTTTGGGGCGGTGCTCATTATGCTAATAGATTAAGCTGACCTTTATAGTCGTTTTCTTATTGGTCGATCGTTGCGTAGAAACTGCATAATTTGAGCTAGCGGTGAAAGGTCATAGCTAGCTCGCAAGTGTTTACGAACACCGCCATCGTTGACATATTTTATCGGAGAAAGTTGAGTGATTTTTACGAAGGCTTGTAGGAATTACACATGAAGATTTGAACTGTCTTAATTGCTTGATTGGTGAGGGTCGCAGTTATTTTCGCTCGTTTTGCTGGGTATTTTCTTGAATGTTGACATTGTTATGGTCAAAACTAGTTGTGTTTAGCTGCTTAGTTTTGAGTTTTCAACCGCGGTGACTGGAGAAGGCCGCGACTCTATTGAAACGTGTCGAACTCGGCCCTATATTATGTCGCACACATCTAATCCAGCTGATCTGAAAACCGTGGCTCGGTAAAACGCGGAACTCTGATAATTAAATGCCTTGCCGGCTGAATTTTGCCAAGAAAATAATCTGAGGGGTTATTGGGGATATAAAACACTTGTCCCTGCTTAAATTACGATATTGCGATCACTTTGAAGGTTGGTTCTGCAGCCGTAAACATGCCCCCTCCCCACAGCGTTGGGCCATGCTTGGACCACAATGTGGCGATACCGCACAGACCAGCATGCCTGGGTTAATGCCGATTATGCGGCGATAAGAAACTGACCGAACACGCTGAAAACTGACGCTGAGTACCTGTACGTGCGAGCTCCGAGCAAAATGGGGCTCAGGCTGCCTGAAAAATGACGGGTTTCCCATAACCTGTCGGCAAATTCACAAAGACCACGAAGAAAGGATTCTAATGGCCTTTCGCTGCTCGGGTCTAAAATCTTCGAGGGATAATATTTGCGCTGCAAAATTCAAACAACACGACAGATCTTCGGACGAAAGACGACGCTGAATATCTGCCATTTTGTCTTAAATGTCATGCTGCATCAAATTTGATGACGTCGGGTTTCAACCGCGTTGTGATTGGACACTTCACATCTTAGCCCCGCCTATACTTATCTGTATTCGCATACGAGGTCATGCGCCACAAATGTGGCGCAAAATATAGGAAAAACATAAGATTTCAAAAACCCAATGATCCAAGGCGAAAAAGTAGCCTCAGTAGATTTGCATAAATAGTGGCCGTATGAGGTCGCTGTTCGCGCTGTATCTTTGCATGGGGCGCAAGCTAGCAGCATATATGCGGGGCGCGCGCACAGTGTATTTCTGGACGGATAACGACGGACGGATAACGACGAACTCGCCTTGACCAAGGCTAGTACATCTTGCGTCCTTTATCAAGTACATGTACATTGTAGCATTTTCTGAATCACTTTAAAGGATTTTGTGAAGGCAAAAGTGAGGGTCGAAGACCATTTCCAATCTAAACGGCTCGTTATTTAAGAAACGATCTTTCCCGGTTTCATGCGATTATACATGTATTCTCGTTGGGCTAAATCTTTTCTGTCGCTTATTGCTCGAAGTAATACGGTTTTTGTTGTACTTTGGTTTACTATATTTAGCAATAAAACATCCTTCAGGGAAGCGAGTGATTTGAAATCGACAGCGTGTACTCCTCTGTACATGTACATTGTATTGCGTTTCTGACTGTAGCCAAGTCTGATACGGACATTGCGTGTTTGGATAGCATCGGACGTTTGTATGTGTAGAAAAAGGAACTTTGTTCGAGTTATTTCTAGTGGCTAATTGCTCAAGATTTTCTTGCAAACTGGATGTTGTAACCATGGAGCTAATGGTTCTGTGGTTTGACCTTGTCCTATTTTTAACCCGGAAACTGCGCATGATCGGTGCCTTTAATTTACTCCTAATGGTCTTGTTTATTTTATCAAGCTATAGAAAGCCGTTGGATACGACATTGGAATCGCTCATCTGTATTATTAGTATTGCTTGTACAATCATCTTGCGCTGAAATTAAAGGCAGAATACACCATTGGTAATTGCTTGAAATATCATTAATAGGTGGATTTTTTTTTTGATTTTTTTTTTTTTGGGGGGGGGGTGTATTTTATAGTAAATATCGTTTAATTGACCTGTTTGAAGTTTTACTATCTTGGATGCCAAGGAAAGCGGAAAAAACAGCGTTCGTTTTCAACCGGAGTCGGGCGGTATTTCTTATGTTGTTTTTACGATGTTATAGGATATCTAGCGCAATAATTTTGTTGGATGCCTACAATCATTATTTACTTTCAAATAAGTACGATATTTCTTAATCATTCGGTAGTAAACATTTTTGATATCTCCAAATGATGTATCCTACCTTAAAATGGAAAGAATGTGTTCAGACGCCACTATGGTCGTCTACAAAGCTTATGGAGAGTCGCAAACATTTTCTAACGAATTTGGAAAAGCTTCTCACGGTCTGTTCGACATATTCTGCAATTACATGTATTGACTTTGAGTGGAATAATATAATTAGTATGATGAAAGAAAAAACGCCCCAAATTGGCGGCACTTAACATTTTCTTCCAATCGCTCCCGTATATACACCGTAAGCGCGTGACACGTGTCTGCTGTAGATATTAACAACCATGCTTTGCGACGGTGTCCATTTCCACCGGAACATGGGCCAATTCCATGAAGCTGTTTATAGCACTAACAAAACTACGAAGCTGTATTAGGGACATGGTGAAAATAATTATTTTCTCTCACATCAGCTAACTCGTACGTACGACTTATATGTCGTACGTACGAGTTATATGTCGTACGTACGACTTATGAAATATAACTCGTACGTACGATTTATATGGCGTACGTACGACTCATGAAATGTAACTCGTACGTTCGACTTATAATCGTACAATGCTATTAAAAGTCTTTACATTTCGTGCAATGTATACGTGCATACAGTCACCATCACGTACACATGGTCATATCTTTTGTATTTGAGTATAATGAATAATTCATGATGAGGCTCAAACTCGGTCGCTGATTGGGTCCCTCGGAAAAGCGAGGGAGAATCGTCGAAAACTAAGGTTAAAGTTAAGAATTGCTTGCCAACTAATGCAAGACCCTTGCGAGGATCCAACATCATATACACTGCAAAAACTGTGGTGTTAAAATGTCAACACCAATGTTTTTAAAATCTTTTGGAATGACAATTGGTGTTAAAATGGAGTAAAATGATTCTTGAAGTATTAGTTTCAAATCAAGTACTGGTGTTACTTACTTTTGGTGTTAAATTTGGCCTAGTGCGCATGTGTGTGGGGGGAGTGATCCTATAGCCCATCACCTCCCCTGTCCATACAAATATATCCCTCCACCCCAGGGATTTACGTCCCTGTGTGCTGGCAACAATAATTATGGCCTTTCGCCCCAAACAGACTGATACAAACCTATTTTTAAGACCAACAACTTTTACTGGACGAGGGCAGTTTTGCCACCAATTTTCTGAAGTTGGTTGAAATGGCAATAGTTCGACCACAGTTGTTCACACTTGCACATTGGTCTGTTCGAGAGCAGAGCAATGAAAAGTGTCTGTTTCAATTTTAATTCCGAATGAATACGCTATTCATACATGCATCGTGTTTTATTAACGTTACGATATTTGTATTAGCGAACCACTTGAACTTACTTTGATTGCATTACACTCTAAATGACTATAGTGCACAGGAAGGATGTGGAAATAGTGATCTGATGATGGGGAAATTGTGAAGGTCAGGTTATTATAGCGCCATCTTGTGCTTAGATTACGTGTATGTGCACACATTAAAAAAAGTGAGACGTCATAATTATGAAGGCATCAACAATTGTGAAAATAGCAATTTTGTGAAAACATATAACAGAATATTAGATTGTTATGAAATGAAGAAGGTTTGTAAATATCGAAAAGACTAAGGCCGTTTTCCAAACCCCAGCTGCGTCTTCGTCTCAGGCTTCAATCATGCAGTTTAGCGATTGGCCTAAGCCTCAACGGAGCCGAAGCAAGGAGTTTTGAAAACGGTCATAGTTCTAGTTTTACTTATATTTCTTCAAAGGACAAACTGTCATGACCCTATCGAAATGTCTTTCACATAGCATACTCTGACCACGTGTATCATCAGGCACAATTCCCCTAAATATTTCCATTGTCTGCTCCACTAGACCAAATTGTTTACTTTCTGTTTCTAATTAGAGAGTTTATTCCCCCTTCCCAACCCCACAAGGGGGCGGGGGGGGGGATTGAGTGCCATTTAGCAAGTGCATTGGCTAGCTGGCATTCCAAGCGACCACATTCACCATGCTTTCACTATGAAATGTATCTTTAGTTTGGTGATCAATGTAACCATTATGTAACATGATGTAACTTGTAAGTTCCAATGTGATACGAATTCTTTTTATGGAAAAGATCGCTCATCCGAAAAGGAAAGTGCGCGCATTGCATCACATTGCACAATCTGCATACTGAGCGGAGTGATACACAAGAAATGACGCAGATTCCTGTAAACCAAATCCATGCATAATAACATCAGATGTTATGACAAAGTTTTAGATTTTGTAATCGTGTCATTGTGTATTAAAAAAACACCGGAGTTAGAGACTATTTTTAAAGTGGAAGACTATAAACACGTTGCATTGACACGGCACTAGTTAGTTGTCGCGCAGGAAAAAGGGAAACTGCCAGTGAGTGAGGGGGCTCGTTGCGTTATCCGTGGCTGGCCGTATATAAAGGCAGGGTAAGAACGGCTTCACTTACGCACGCACTGATCACACATGCAGCTTCGCCATCCGTCGATACAACACTTCTTCCTTTTACATCTATTACAGTCTTGAGGTTGGATCCTAACTTGACATCATGAAGGGCCTTCTGCTTTCACTTTTGACACTCTTCGTATGCGTTGGTATGTACATACATTGTATAATCTGTTGGTCATTTTCATCACGTTCTGAAATCTGAATTGGTATACACGTTTGTTTTGCCTGGCGATATGTATGGTGGGCCGCGTCTTTGAATTTGAAAAAAATGTGAATTGACAAAATGTCAATAGTTTGGACATCTTGCCATTTTTTTAGCTAGGCTCTCCAGGCAGCTGGGAAATATAAATACTCCTGAAAAAAAACCACCTAAAAGTGACTAATTTCAGTCAAACCATAGCGATGCTCAAACTAAGTTCAAGGTCTAGTCTCTAGTCATGCTATGCTGGGCTAAGATAAGGAATTGTTAAATTTCCTAACATTTCTCGCTAATTGCTACGCGAACGCTTGTTTTTTATAAAATGGAAAAAGCGCCAAAAAACCCAGAATCTCTTTTTCGGGTATCTTATAATTATACATGCAGTTCTTTTTTTTATACATGAAGTTGTTACTTACCATAATAATTACTATTCACTATTCTTTCCGTCTCTCTAGCTGGATCGTACGCATCGATTCGTTGTTACGTGTGCACAGGCGCTCTTAAACCGTTCGTGAGCAACACTTGGTGCAACGACAAATTCGACGCCACTACTTCAGAAGCCCAAGCCTCTATTCAAACCTGCACTGGACCATGCGTAGTAAGTCGGTTTCCGTGTTTTGCAATGTATATCTAGCAAACACATAACTTGTTTTGTTTACGTTCTAGAAACGTCCCAGAACGTTCTAAATGTCATGAGAACGTTCTGGGAACGTTCCTTAAACGTTGTTTACTGGGTAGTAGGATACGACTTTGACTTTATAAAAGTGACCAGGGAATTCACCCACTTTTCTGTTTTCTTTTTTAGAGGACGTTGTAAACAGAAACTAGGGAAAATTCATTTGTTATTTTGATGATGCAGGAAAGAAAATTGTGACAGTATGACATGCAAAAGATATTACGATAAAGGACATTTCTTCAAAACATTCAAAATGGCTGCCGTTGCTTGTCTACTACACGTATATATATTTTGTTTAGACCAATCTGCCATACCCCTGTCTTTCTCGTGACAATCCCATCACTTGTATGCCTTAGAACACTGTACAAACTGGTGTTAAATGTACACCATTGGTACCTATACGTATATGGACCACCTATATACATGTAGTGTTAACAATTATTGGCGTTGATTTATATATATTTAGAGACCAAAAGGTGTTATTAGTTAACACCCGTTTTTACAGGCATATCGGTCTTTAGTCATTGTTTTGTTCTTTCTTGGTTTGCTCCTTTAGAAACTGTACTCCAGAATTTCGGGTATTGAGGGCTATTTACGCCAGTGTTCAAACGACACCACAATGGATTGCCTCAACGACTGCGGAAGCTTCGGTGATATCTACAGCTGTCAGCATTGCTGCAAAACTGACCTCTGTAACAGCGCAACCTCCGTGACCTTTAACCTCGTGGCAGCAGTCGCCATGTTGGTTTCTGCATGTGCCTTTAAATCGTAAAAGGCAACGGTCGATGTGCGTGGTACTGGCTGCTCATTTTGGAAAACCGTTCGGACCACAGGAATTGGTAAAGACGCTACCAAATCGTTTTTAGTTTTTAATCGACTAAAATACGCGTTGGTACTTAACAGGGTTTTGTTTCTTGTAGGGTTTTGACACGAACGTTTTCATGCAATTTAAAAAATAAATATTTCACTAAATGGAGACAATTTAAATTGAGAGAGTTTGCGTGCATGCGCACGAGTGTAAATTGCAAACGGAACATCATTGCTACTTCTTGGATGACCACACTGTAGTTCAAACAAATATGTAACGTCATCAGGGTCGAAGGTTTGACTTGTAATTGACTGTGGCGAGTCGCACAAAGTTTGTACAGTGAAGGCCATGCATGTACCCGTCTCAAACTCGTAGGATTGGTTGGGTCGATTTTCAGTCGTATGACATTCTAATATTTTATTGGCGCATTGGCCGCAACCGTGCCTAAACGTCAATGGATATGCTGGGCGTTCAAACAAAAGAGAACATGTAATCATCACAATTAAGTAGGCCTGCTTCAATATTTGGTATGTTAAAACCATCTGTGGTTTATAGTTTCTACAATTTCAGCAGTCGGTATAGCCCGTTTAATTTAAAGGCTGAACATGTTGTGTTTTTTTAGAAAACAAAATGTACATGTAATTAGTTAGGATTGGTGTTTGGTGTAATTGTATTTCTTGTCTAAGATTAAGAAATTACGGAATTACTGATGTACATAATTGTGGCGTTGGTAATGATGATGTATTCAAATATATTTTGCAACCATATTCTCTGATAAGTCTATTGTTCGACACTAGCGCTTGCAGTACCTCAAATGAGATAAACATTTTGTTAAGTAACTGTTTTTTTACATTTGGTTTTTCTTGAGAAATCGAACGCGGCTGTCATTTTCCAACCATCTCGGAAACAAATTGTTTCTGTTAATTAATGCAGGTTAATGTTTAAAGAGTCCGTACTTTAACAATGAGTTTCGCATTAATAGTAAGCCTGTACATCGTGCGTCCTTTATCAAGTACATGTACATTGTAGCATTTTCTGAATCGCTTTAAAGGATTTTGTGAAGGCAAAAGTGAGGGGCGAAGATCATTTCCAATCTAAACGGCTCGTAATTTAAGAAACGATCTTTCCCGGTTTAATGCGATTATACATGTTTTCTCGTTGGGCTAAATCTTTTCTGTCGCTTATTGCTCCAAGTAATACGTTTTTTGTACTTTGGTTTACTATATTTAGCAATAAAACATCCTTCAGGGAAGTGAGTGATTTGAAATCGACAGAGTGTACTCCTCTGTACATGTACATTGTATTGCGTTTCTGACTATAGTCGAGTCTGATACGAACATTGCGTGTTTGGATAGCATCAGACGTTTGTATGTGTAGACAAAGGAATTCCGCTCGAGTTATTTCTAGCTGCTAATTGTTCAACATTTTCTTGCAAACCGGATTGTGTAACCATGAAGCTAATGGTTCCGTAGTTTAACCTTGTCCTATTGTAACCCGAAAACTGCGCGTGATCGGTGCCTAAACTTCTAATGGTCTAGTTTATTTGATCAAGCTATAGAAAGCCGTTGGATACGCCATTGGAATCGCTCATCTGTATTATTAGTATTGCATGTACAATCATCATGCGCTGAAATTAAAGGTAGAATACACCATTGGTAATTGCTTAAAATATCATTAATAGGTGAATTTTGTTTTTTATTTTTATTTTTTTTGTATTTTGTATTTTTTTAATTTTATTTATTTATTTATTTATTTTATTTTTTGGAGGGAGGGGTGTTTATAGTAAATATCGTTTAACTGACCTGTTTGAAGTTTTACAATCTTGGATGCCAAGGAAAGCAAGAAAAGACGGCGTTCGTTTTCAACCGGAGTCGGGCAGTATTTCCTATGTTGTTTTCGCGATGTTATAGGTGACCTGTCGTCACAAAATGAGCGTAAAGTCGGCAAAATCTAAAATTGAGATATGGGTATTTCTAAATTCTGTGATAACAGAGCTTTCCAATGGTATATAACACTTGGAGGTTTGATACTCAATGTTTTTTATTTGAATTTGTTAGTCTGGAGTCTTAATACAGAGATTATGAGAAAACGGGCATTTCTTGCGAGAAATTGTGTGAAAGGCATAGAAAGGCATAGTCAAAATTGTCTCAAAAACTAATTTTGTTTTTATCTGATCGTCCTGAAAAATTGGGAATTGATTGTTGGGAATTTAGTCTTTAAAACAAATCATATAATCTCAAAATTTAGGATATCTAGCGCAATAATTTTGCTGGATGCCTACAATCATTATTTACTTTCAAATAAGTACGATATTTCTTAATCATTCGGTAGTAAACATTTTTGAAATCTACAAAATGATGTATCCTACCTTGAATTGGAAAGTATGTGTTCAGACGCCACTGTAGTCGTCTACAAAGCTTATGGAGAGTCGCAAACATTTTCTAACGAATTGGGAAAAACCTCTCATGGTCTATTCGACATATTCTGCAATTACATGTATTGACTTTGAGTGGAATAATATAATTAGTATGATGAAAGAAAAAAACGCTCCAAATTGGCGGCACTTAACATTTTCTTCCAATCGCTCCCGTATATACACCGTAAGCGCGTGACACGTGTCTGCTGTAGCTATTAACAACCGTACTTGGCGACGGTGTCCATTTCCACCGCGTCGGTTGGCTGTAGCTTGCACTGCCCCGTAAGATCGGCTACACAATGCTATTAAAAGTCTGCACATTTCGTGCAATGCATACGTGCATACAGTCACCATCACGTACACATAGTCATATCCTTTGTATTTGAGTATAATTAATAATTCATGATGAGACTCAAACTCGGTCGCTGATTGGGTCCCTCGGAAAAGCGAGGGATAATCGTCGAAAACTAAGGTTAAAGTTAAGAATTGCTTGCCAACTAACGCAAGACCCTTGCGAGGATCCAACATCATGTACACTGCAAAAACTGTGGTGTTAAAATTTTAACACCAATGTTTTTTAAATCTTTTGGAATTAAAATTGGTGTTAAAATGGAGTAAAATGATTCTTGAAGTATTAGTTTCAAATCAAGTACTGGTGTTACTTACTTTTGGTGTTAAATTTGGCCTAGTGCGCATGCGTGTGGGGGGAGTGATCCTATAGCCCATCACCTCCCCTGTCCACAAAAATATATCCCCCCACCCCAGGGATTTACGTCCCTGTGTGCTGGCAACAATAATTATGGCCTTTCGCCCCAAACAGACTGATACAAACCTATTTTTAAGACCAACAACTTTTACTGGACAAGGGCAGTTTTGCCACCAATTTTTCTGAAGTTGGTTGAAATGGCAATAGGTCGACCACAGTTGTTCACACTGTACTTGCACATTGGTCTGTTCCAAAGCAGAGCAATGAAAAGTGTCTGTTTTAATTTTAATTCAGAATGAATACGCTATTCATACATGCATCGTGTTTTATTAACTTTACGATATTTGTATTAGCGAACCACTTGAACTTACTTTGATTGCATTACACTCTAAATGACTATAGTGCACAGGAAGAATTTGGAAATAGTGATCTGATGATGGGAAAATTGTGAAGGTCGGGTTATTATAGCGCCATCCTGTGCTCAGATTACGTGTATGTGCACACATTAAAGAAAGTGAGACGTCAAAATTATGACGGCATCAACAATTGTGAAAATAGCAATTTTGTTGAAACACATAACAGAATATTAGATTGTTATGAAATTAAGAAGGTTTGTAAATATCGAACAGACTAAGGCCGTTTTCCAAACCCCAGCTTCGTCTTCGTCTCAGGCTTCAATCATGCAGTTTAGCGATGGGCCTAAGCCTGAACGGAGCCGCAGCAAGGAGTTTGGAAAACGGTCATAGTTCTAGTTTTACTTATATTTAAGGACAAAACTGTCAAGACCCTATCGAAATGTCTTTCACATAGCATACTCTGACCACGTGTATCATCAGGCACAATTCCCCTAAATATTTCCATTGTCTGCTACACTAGACCAAATTGTTTTCTTTCTGTTTCTAATTGGAGAGTTTATTCCGGGGGGGGGGTATTAAGTGCCATTTGGCAAGTGAATTGGCTAGCTGGCATTCCAAGCGACCAAATTAACCATTATGTAACATGATGTAAGTTCCAACGTGATATGAATTCTTGTTTATGGAAAAGGTTGCCCATCCGAAAGAAAGTGCGCGCATTGCATCGCGTTGCACAATCTGCATACCTCGCACCACGCCCTTTTACAAAAGGCCCTCTACTGAGCGGAGTGATACACAAGAAATGACGCAGATTCCTGTAAAATCCTGACGCAAAACCCATGCATAATAACATCGGATGTTATACAAAGCTTTAGATTTTGTAATCGTATAATTGTGTATTAAAAAAACAAACCGGAGTTATAGACTATTTTTAAAGTGGAAAACTATAAACACGCTGCATGGACACGGCACTAAGTTAGTTGTCGCGCAGGAAAATGGAAACTGCCAGTGAGTGAGGGGGCTTGTTGCGTTATCCCTGGGCTGGTCGTATATAAAGGCGGGGAAAGAACGGCTTCACTTACGCACGCACTGATCACACAGCTTCGCCATCCGTCGGTACAAAACTTCTTCCTTTCTCATCTATTACAGTCTTGAGGTTGGATCGAAACTTGACATCATGAAGGGCCTTCTGCTTTCACTTTTGACACTCTTCGTATGCGTTGGTATGTACATTGTCTAATCTATTTGTTTATTCATTTTCATTCGTTCTGAAATCTGAATTGGCATACACGTTTGTTTTGCCTGGCGATATGTATGGTGGGCCGCGCTTTTGAATTTGAAAAAAATGTGAATTGACAAAATGTCAATAGTTTGGGCATCTTGGCATCTTTTTAGCTAGGCTCTCCAAGCAGCTGGGGAAATAGAAATACTCAAGTGACAAGACAAGAAATAAAAGTGACAAGATAAATGACTAAATTCAGTCGAACCATAGTGCTCAAATTAAGTTCAAGGTCTAGTCTCTAGTCATGCTGTGCTAGGCTAAGATAAGGAATTCCTAAATTTTCTAACATTTCTTGGTAATTTCTACTCGAACGCTTGGTTTTTATAAAATAGAAAAAGCGCCAAAAAACCCAGAAACTCTTTTTCGGGCATCTTATGATTATACATGCAGTTCTTTTCATGAAGTTGTTATTTACCATATTCACTATCCTTTCTGTCTCTCTAGCTGGATCGTACGCATCGATTCGTTGTTATGTGTGCGCAGGCGCTCTTAAACCGTTCGTGAGCAACACTTGGTGCAACGACAAATTCGACGCCACTACTTCAGAAGCCCAAGCCTCTATTCAAACCTGCACTGGACCATGCGTGGTAAGTCGGTTTCCGTGTTTTGCAGTGTATATCTAGCAAACGCACCGTGTTTTGTTTACGTTATAGAAACGTTCCCAGAACGTTCTAAATGTCCTGAGAACGTTCTGGGAACGTTCCTTAGACGTTGTTTAAACGTTGTTTACTGGGTAGTAGGATACGACTTTGACTTTATAAAAGTGACCAGGGAATTCACCCACTTTCACTGCTTTCTTTTATAGAGGACGTCGTAAATAGGGAAACAGAAACTAGGGAAACATTCAGTTATTTTGATGATGCAGGCAAGAAATTTGTGACAGTATGCCATGCGAAAGATATTATGATAAAAGACATCGCATATTTATCATTGTAGGTAGAATAAGACGATTTTTTTCTCAAACATTCAAAATGGCTGCCGTTGCTTGGTCTACTACACGTATGTATTTTTGTTAGAACACTCTGCCATGCCCCTGTCTTTCTCGTGACAATACCATCACTTGTATGCCTTAGAACACTGTAAAAACTGGTGTTAAATTTACATCATTGGTATATATACGTATATGGACCATCTATATAGTGTTAACAATTTACTGGTGTTATTGTATGTACATGTAGATACCGACAGGTGTTATTAATTAACACCAGTTTTTACAGGCATGCCTGTCCTTAGTCATTGTTTTGTTTCTTGGTTTGCTCCTTTAGAAACTGTACTCCAGAATTTCGGGTATTGAGGGCTATGTCCGCCAGTGTTCAAACGACACCACAATGGATTGCCTCAACGACTGCGGAAGCTTTGGCGATATCTACAGCTGTCAGCATTGCTGCAAAAGTGACCTCTGCAACAGCGCAACCTCCGTGACCTTTAACCTCGTGGTAGCAGTCGCCATGTTGGTTTCTGCATGTGTCTTTAAATCGTAAAGGGCAACGGTCGATGTGCGCGGTACTGGCTGCTCCTTTTGGAAAACCATTCGGACCACAGGAATTGGTAAAGACGCTACCAAATCGTTTTCAGTTTTTAATCGACTAAAATACGCGTTTGTACTTAACAGGGTTTTGTTTTTTGTAGGGTTTTGACACTAACTTGTTCATACAATTTTGTTAAAAATATATCCTTAATTAAATGAAGACAATTTAAATTAAGATAGTTTGCGTGCCTGCGCACAACTACAAATTGCAAACGGAACATCATTGCTACTTCTTGGATGACCACACTGTAATTCAAACAAATATGTAACGTCATCAGGGTCGAAGGTTTGACTTGTAATTGACTGTGGCGAGTCGCGCAAAGTTTGTACAGTAAAGGCCATGCATGTACGCGTCTCAAACTCGTAGGATTGGTTGGCTCGATTTTCAGTCGTATGACATTCTAATATTTTATTGGCGCGTTCGGGGCAACCGTGCGTAAACGTCAATGAACATGCAGGCGTTCAAACAAAAGAGAACATGTAATCATCATAATTAACTAGGCCTGCTTCAATATTTGGTATGTTAAAACCGCCTGTGGTTTATAGTTACTACAATTTCAGCAGTCGGTATAGCCCGTTTAATTTAAAGGCTGAACATGGTTTTTTTAAGAAAATAAAATGTAATTGTAATGTAATTAGTTAGGATTGGTGTTGGGTGCAATTGTATTTCTTGTCTAAGATTAAGAAATTACGGAATTACTGATGTACATAATTGTGGCGTTGGTAATGATGATGTATTAAAATATATGTTGCAACTATATTCTCTGATAATTCTATTGTTCGACACTAGTACTTGCAGTACTTAAAATAAGAACCATTTTGTTAAGTAACTTTTTTTTTTTAACATTTTTTCTTTCTTGAGAAATCGAACGCGGCTGTCATTTTCCAACCATCTCGGGAATAAATTTCGTGTCTGTTTAGTTTATCAATGCAGGTTAATTGTTTCATTATACATGTAATCTAGTTGGGCTAAATCTTTTCTGTCGCTTATTGCTCCAAGTAATATGTTTTTGTACTTTAGATTTGAAATCGACAGAGTGTACTCCTCTATACATGTACATGTTTCTGACTATAGAGTTGAAAAAGAGACGCGACGTTATTGAATCTGCGCGCGCGCTGAAATATCACAAGGGTCTTGGGCAAGAATATAGTTGTCGCAACTCTCTATCTACGGCTCTGAGCACAACCATATAGATCTCCATTATAATGGAGACCAATGCGCACAACCGATGAGTGAATTATCATTAAAAAAGAAACTCGGAAGAGGGCGCACTTTACGGAGCACAACCGAGATATGAATTGTCATTAAAAACTCCGAATTTGCTTCTAAAACCTCTATATTCCAGTCTGACATTCCACAATAACTCGGGCTTACCCTAAGAAATAATGTACAATTGTCAAGTAGGATTCACATCACTGGCCAAAATAATAATTAGAAGTTACGACATTTTGTTTAAGTGCCATGGGGTCTTCATAACAATTCCACAGGTTCGCCATCTTGACAAAGATTTGTAAGAATAAAACTCCTAAACTGAAAGTGAAAATCCATCAATTCGCCTTATCTAAAATATTATAAATATTCGTTGGTCTTTCCGGTTTAAAATCATATGACACATTTTTTTTTTAAAGAGAGGAAAACGGTGAAAAAGTTTACTTGTGGAGCGGTGGTCGAAAAGGCGACAGAGGCGGGAGATTTGCATTGCCGTCCCCGCCGCACGGTGGCGCCCTTTGGACTCGCCGTTCGGAACTATAATAACTGCATCTAGAAAAACACAGCTGACCGCGGCATACCAGCGTACACAAAGGTGATGCTTCCTTTTACATGTACAAAGAACAAGAACCCCAGCACACAATGGTAATGGCTTAATTATAAATGTATTAGCTTCAAATCCCAACTCCCTACAATAGCAATATTTGTCCAACAGACTTGAAGGCGATGCTCCGGCATCCCTATGAGATACGGCGCGCAACCCGCTTCAGTTTGTCGATGCCGAGACAAGCACTCAGAAATTATTCCAGACGCGAAACTTTCATCCGCTCTTCAGTCCCTGTCTGGCACAGCCTCCCAGAATGTGTAGTCAATGAAATTAAAGCCAGTGGTGGTCTCTCCTTCAAAAGGAATACATCAACACCTCCTGTCAACACATTGATGCGTTGCTAGCTCCTTCCCTTCTAAGCTGCTGTGAACCACTGATTGGCCCATAGAGAGTTCATTTATTTATTTTAATTATTTAAATATTGTTTACACAAAGCACATTTTGGCCTTAAAGGTAGTATACACCATTGGTCATTGCTTGAATTATCATGAATGAGTAGATTTGGGGGGTTGTATTTATAGTAAATATCGTTTAACTGAGCTGTCCGGAGTTTTAGAATCAAGGATGCCGAGAAAAGCACGAAAAACAGCGGGTTTTTCAACCGGCGTCGAGCAGTTATTCTTATGTTATCTTTGTTTTTTTGTGATCGCCGTCTGGCGATCGCGAATTTTTCAGTATAAAATTCCATTTTTCTGAATAATTACAGGATATCTAGCGCAATAATTTTGCTGGATGCCCAGAATCAACATTTACTTTCAGATGAGTAGGATATTTCTTAATTATTCGGTAGTAAATATTTTCGATATCTGCAAATGGTGTATACTACCTTTAAAGGGATCGTATACGTTTGTTAATTACTCAACAAATTAATGGCAATAAAAACTTACTTGGTAAGAAGTACAGCAGCTTTGGATAGTATAATGCATTTTTAGAAACTTTTCACTTCGAAGTACTGCGGTTATGGAAAAAAAATTGATTCTGAGAAGCGTTACTGTTATTTGTTAGGTTATTAAACAATCATCTCTTTTTAGATTTTTGTATAATTCATCTCTTTTTGCCCAAACAAATAATTAAGTTTTAAAACTACTTTTCTTTCTATTTAAGGTGCTAAATCAAATTGAAGAATGGTTTTCAAAACAGGTTTTTTGAAAAGCATCATGATAAAATGTTTAAACATTTAGGGCCAAATTCATAAACGGTGATTTCCCCTTGATCATAATTAACTGGGCTAAACTGTGTATACACATTTGATGATCGAACGTACAAATGTAGGCCCAAATTCATAAAGAGTGCTCAGATCAGCTGCTGTTTATCAAACGTACATGGTTAGTGACATGTGTCCAAGTAACAAAGGAAATGTTAAACGTCCCAAGGGGCTTGTTTATCTCGTGTACAAGTTACCATTTTTTAAAGAAAAAAATGATGCACGGCTAGACCACTAAACATCGGCTAAGCAGGAATTGGGACACGGCTGGACAAACGGCCGATTATTTGCTTACTGAATTGCGATGATCACATGAGTTTATCCACACGCGCACTTCTCTGTTTTAGCCACCGTACAATAGTTGTACGTGACTAAAATAATCCGGTGATCATCGCCGTTTATGAATTTGGCCCTTAAATTCCAGTGTAATTGATAATCACCGTATAACATAAATGGAAAGTTGGTAAAGAAAATCCACATAACGGTTTTTATAACGTGATCAAAACCAATAGTTGTTTGTTTTAATCTTTAGTTTTGTGTGACTGTGCATAAGTTGAATATTAAACAACTGTTACGAGGGCTGCCGCCGCTAAAACTGTCATGGCGACGAGGTCAAAGGTCACTGGACTTGCGTGGTTGCACAGGTCATCAGTGCAGCAGTTTGAGCAGATCCTGACTGCATCTCCAAGCGTGGTTCCATCCATACATTT
This sequence comes from Crossaster papposus, assembly GCA_037893245.1. Classification (NCBI taxonomy): domain Eukaryota; kingdom Metazoa; phylum Echinodermata; class Asteroidea; order Velatida; family Solasteridae; genus Crossaster; species Crossaster papposus. The sequence goes on from JBAIAA010000472.1 coordinate 234,807, forward strand.
CTCCTCACATGCCGGTGTACAGCCCCGGCTGATCCGTGTAAAAACGTTTCCACTAGGTGTGGCGGAAGTTTCTTTCTGAAAGACAACATAGTTGTAGCTGTTTATGAGAGTGACAACTATGCCATCAGCTCGGGGAGTGAGGGGGGGGGGGGGGGGGGGGGCTATATAAAATGAGGGGAATGATGCTCGTGGTGATTTTTGGCAAGGTATGCACCCCTGTAGTTTGAAAATATGTGATAGCATTGCAGCGGTGGCAGCTTTTTGGCTGTATCGCCGTTTTAAAATGATTGACCGCCAATAATTATGCTTGTTTACCACATTAAGCCGGTACTAAGCATATTGGCGGCATTTTGAAAACAACAATTAATATCATTTTAATTATGGTTTAAATAAAAGATTATATTTAATTGAGTAATTTTCAGTTTATCAAATAGATGACAAATATGCGTATTCTATGTCAAATACTTGCCCACTTACAAAATGGCGTCCTTGCATCCTTGTTGGAACGAGGTCACGTGATAAGTGCGCCCTCTAGTTTATATATGATAACTGATGCAGAAAAGTCGAAAAAACTGAGGCACTCCGTGCATTACGTCACAACGTAGAACTGGCTGCATCGAAAACCCAATCACAGACGCCCAGATAAGAACACTAAACACACGTGGGCGTACCGCATGTACAAAATAAATGAATACAGTCCCTAGTTTTTCGTATGCACGACTTTTATAATTCACCAAAATTAACTTAAAACAAAAACCGAAAAGAAAGCAACACTAGGATTCGAACCCACAACCTATGGATATCGAGACAGGTATACATTATCCACCAGACTATCGCATATGTCAATATGTTATTTTTGTTTAAAATGTTGATATTGTCTATAATACTGGAACGGCTGGAGCAGAGTCTAATTTACAATGCACCTATAATTCGTATGTGGGCATGGGTGTGAGCAAGTGACGTCATGCACGGAGTGCCTGGCTTATAGCCTCAGTCATGCAGAAAACAAACTGCAGTTCTACTGCCCTCATCTGGCCAGTGGTTATCGACGTATTAGTCTATATACAAGCATTTGTCTTCTTTAAAGTTTGAGCCCGTTGCATCTCCTCTGTGTAACGGGAATAAGAACAACTTTTGACCATTCTTAGGCCGTGTCCGAATTACTTGGCTGCGGCTTCAAAATACACACGAGTCTAGGGTAGTGACTGCAGCCACACCTTATAAACGTATGCGTACAATTTTAAGCCGCAGCCAAGTAATTCGGACACGGTTTTAGTTCATAGAAAGGAACTGTTAAAGTGGGCAACATCGATCGCTCACTGCAAACGGTCTGTACTTACACGGCACTGGTAATTTTGTCTGCAAATTTCTTTAACCACCATTGAGCTGTTTCCACTGAAGGGGTCCTTACAAGCCACTGGTCCGTATTCCTTCCCCTCGTACGTCTGCCAGGAGCATTGGTAGCATTTCAGAGATGTCGTGTTTCCTGACGAAAAAAGAGACATTAACAAAATGGGATGATGATAGAAACACTCCCCTCCCCTCAGTATGGAGTCGGGTTAGTCCGTTTCTTATTATTATATATTTCTGGTAATGAAACCAAGGATCTCTCAAAAGTGCCCTCGGCACTGTAGTTCGTAAGCCTGAAGAAACCTGTAGAGAGAAGACAATGAGAAGAAGGTACAGTTTTAGAGGTGGGAGGAAAACGTCAGAAGAATATCGTTGGGAAAACCCACGAAGAGTCAGGCAGGGACTGAAAACCCAATCCGCATTATTGGCCCAGGCCGGATTTGAACCCGGGTCAAATAGTGGTGCAAGGCGAGGAAAGAACCGCTACGCCAACCAGGCTTGGGTTTGAAACCATTTCGAGGGAAGGAAGGAAGGAATAAATAAATAAAGTAAATAATAATATCGTGAGCCGATGAATACAACATCGACTGCCTCATCATGAAGTTGCCTTTCATTCGTTTCTTCTTGCCTACAGTAATTGGTCCGATGGTTGGTTAACGAAAATGGCAAGAATGTGGCTAGAAAATCCCAGGATGTGCTAGTTTTTATTACAGCTTTTTGTTTTGTATTTAAGTTGAAGCGTTCTGGCAAAATAGGTAAAGACCAAAGCGGAGAAAAATGCAAAAAAAAAAGAGTACAGATTTAATCATATTTGTTATTGTTAGTATGTTTTTACACATTTGTTTTAAAGATAAAGTATAAAATGTGGAATACAAGTGTGTTAACAAAACCAAATTGGCATATCTCATTGTTTCAAATAATAATAGCACTCGAAACTGTAATAGCCTTTTCAGAGTATTCTACATGTTGACATATTAATGTATGCAAGTTTAAGCAGTCATAACGGAATGTCCGAATGAAGTGCAACAAACAGTATACGATGATGTTTTCCCTGTTCGTAAATACCAGCAAACCTTTGCCCAGTTCCTTCTCAATTTTGTCCAGAACCCCTTACCTTTTCTGATGTAACGTTTCACTTACCAATGAGGGCCATAATTAACAGAAATGTAACCGTCCCAATCTTCATCTTGACAGGGAGTATAAGCTGGCGAGGTGCAAGAGATACCAACAGGTCAAGTGACTAGTTAAATGAAATTTAAAACATTTGCAAATACAAAACAAAAATACAAAATTATTATGAAATACCTTACTGGAATTTTGGTTATTATTACAGTCTAAAGCATCCTGTAAAATGATGGCACCCGATGTACCGTCATTTCCATATAAATGTTCAACGCTGGTCGGCCGATCAGCATTGGGAAAAATAAATGGCTTCTTTCAAATACTACGTATTTACCAATTTACGCATTTTATGAATGGGTACGAGCTGGATTACGTTCCCTGACCGTATAATTCCCCGACGTATACAAATTGATCTGTTTTATACCTAGTGGGGTCTGGGAACCAGAGTACAAGAACAATAAGATATCCTATGATTGTTCAAGTTTTATAAAACGCCGGACGGCGATCGCAAAAAAAACACCATAAGAACCACTGCCATGCCCGACGCCGGTTGAAAACGAACGCCATTTTTCTGGCCTTCCTCGGCATCCATGATTGTAAAACTTCGAACATGTCAGTTAACCGATATTTACTATAAAATACAACCCCCCAAATCCACAAGTTCATAATAATTCAAGCAATTACCAATGGTGTATCTTACCTTTAATTATGTTTAGAATGACAGTTGATACATGACTATCAATGACTATTTTATTAAAAAAACTCCGTCCGAATGACCGTCTTTGAAAAGTTCTTACCTATAGCCTTGTCAGCCCAGCACGAATTTATAAAACTTCAGTGTAAGCTGCAATATCTCACCCGTAAAGAGTGAACTGTTCTCATTCGTATATGCACTACATCAAGGCAGGGGGCAGTTCCCATGATGACTTTACGATTCTTTTGAATTGATGTTTCCCTGACCATAATGTCAACTGCGCGTATTGTCTCTAAAGTCAACATTGTACTATTTGACTTCCGCTTCAGATTTGCCATAAACCCACGCAGCGCTGTCACGAAATCGCTCTAAAGGTAGGATACACCATTTGCAGATATCGACAATATTTACTACCGAATTATTAAAAAATATCTTACTCATTTAAAAGTAAATAATGATTCTAGGCATCCAGCAAAATAATTGCGCTAGATATCCTGTAATTATTCCGAAAAATACAATTTTATAAGACAAATTCGCGATCGCCGGCCGACGTATATAAACGCAAAGTTTTCCCCAAATTCAAAACGGATGACGCATAAACATGCCAAGTTCAAGTTCGGAAATGTCTGTCAGGAACGAGCAAGGCCGGAAATGCATGGGTGTGCTTCCCGGCACTATCAGCCTTAACCTGTTCGAATCAAGTTTCGTTAAAAATAATCCCGCCCCTCGGCTCGGTGATGTTAAAATAATCCCGGCGCGAACTGGTTAAAAACAAACGCATTCGGTATTCATAAATGTAAAACTTCGGGACAAGTCGGTTAAATGATATTTACTATAAAATACAAACCTGCAAATCTACCCATTCATAATAATTCAAGCAAATGCCAATGGTGTATCTTACCTTTAAAGTGGACGTATAGACGTACGTCGGCACTCCATTCTTGTTAAGAGCGCACGTAATCTGAGCACAAGATGGCGCTATAATAACCTGACCTTCACAATTTTTCCATCATCAGATAAATATTTCCAAATCCTTCCTGTGCACTATAGTCATTTAGAGTGTAATGCAAGTAAGATCAAGTGGTTCACTAATACAAATATCGTAAAGTTCATAAAACACGATGCATGGACTAGTATAGCGTATTCATTCTGAAATAACATTAAAACGGGCACTTTTCTTTGCTCTGCTCTCGAATAGACCAATGTGCAAGTGTGAACAACTGTGGTTGAACTATTGCCATGTCAACAAACTTGAGAAAATTGGTGGCAAAACCGCCCTTGTCGATTCCCGGAAAAATTGTTGGTCTTAAACATAGGTTTGTATCAGTTTGTTTGGGGCCGAAAAGCCATAATTATTATTGCCAGCACCCAGGGGGCGTAAATCCGGGGGGGGGGGGGGGGGGAGGGGTGGGGGGATATATTTCCCCCCACATTTTGGGACAGGGGAAAATGACTGGCTATGGGAACCCCCCCCCCCCCCCCCCCCCCCCCCCCCCCAGTTTGTTGTACCAAGCAAATAAAATGCTTATCACACCATACAATAACTTGAGAGAATATCAATAGGTAACCCCTTTTTTGGTACATCCCAAAGTTCACCCAGAAGTTGTATCCTAGTTAAGTCGGTCCCCTTAAACAGCCAAGATCTTTGTACGGGTGGGGGGGGGGGGGGGGGGGGGGGTGGGGGGGGGGGGGGGGGGGGGGGGGGGGCGGGGGGTTATACGGTAAATCATTGCTAAAATTCATATGAAGCACGATATGTGGCAGCGAACCCCCCCCCCCCCCCCACCCCCCCCCTCTCTTTTGTGTTGCCCATTGTGTTCCCGGAATCTCAGGAATTCATTTTAGGTTTCAAGGGGGGGATGGGTTAGATAACAATGTATTATACACACACATTTCTTCTTAGAGTAATTTCCGTTTGTTGATCAGAAGTATGAAATAATTTTTAAGCATAACATTAATGTGCATAAACTAATTATAGTAATGCCAAGACACACACACACACAATATTCACACTCGTGGTTTTGTTTAATTGTTTTTATTCCAAACTCCAACCCCGTCATTCGTAACCATAGACTAGTAATCAAGGGTCGGGTCCCGTAAGGTCCCGGATGTAGCGACTATGCGCATAACCAAGCCTTCATAAGGATATTTCACTTATATTATTGCAGATGCTTAAAATGCGCCACTCGGCAGAATTATTAGCTAATCTATCAAGCAAAAGGGGTATACATGCAGTCACAGATAGTTATGCCTTTAAGTTTTAGCATAATCTCAGTCTCTAGAAACTATATTTTAAAAAAATGCAAGCTGGTGTTTTAAAGTACAATTGTGCTTTTGGCTGGAGGTATTATTTGAAAAGCGAATCTAATTCTTTTGAAAGATTGTGAAACTCCTAAAAAGTAGAGGAAGCTGTGTATTTCGTTTCCGCCATACAAGGCTACTCCACGGCTATTTCCTGCTGGATACAAGGCTACTCTGTGGCTGTTTCCTGCATTGGTAACTAGTAGCGGGGCTGACCTTGCATCAGCCAGTCTGAGAAGTTCAGTCGCAATAATCTGAATATAAAGAGAGGGAAGCAAAGTACTGAAATAAAGGAAAGGATACTTCAGTTGTGTTCCCTATGGAAATATATCAGATTAAATTAGAAAGAAAAAAACCAGGAGCGATTGTGTTAGGCGACATGTTCGATGGAAAGGTATACAAACTTCGAAAAGATTCGAGATTATTTTGAAAACTTTTGCCATATTTATCTTTTCATTTTCAGCTAGCGAAAGGACACTGAAATGTTATTGCATTCTCATCTTAAGCGGACCATCCGCAAATGCAACAGTGGTGTCCGAAAATTATTCGAACTTCCAGATCGTAAACTATTTAAAAATAATTGGAAGTAATTTAGCTTGCTGCGAGTACCTCAACTTGGCATTAATAAGTAAACCGGGTTAATTCTAAACAGTACTTACTAAACGGACGTTATCCAACCAGCCAGGACGGTAACGCAGGCGGTCATGAGGCCAAAGGTCAATGAGGATGCGCCGTTGCACTTGTCTCCATCGCAGCAGTAAAGGCAGCCTTCCACACCAGCGACACTAACGCAGCCCTCTGCACACGCGAGTGTGCAGGTGCGGACAACGGCTGTGATGTCAGCTTGTGAACTGACAGTTTTCTGTCAAATAGGGACAAGTTTTCCAATGGATCGCTTTAGAAAAGTAAACTTTAAATTCCTGTTGAAAGTAGTGCCAGCAATGACTGATAAATAATTAAAATGCAAAAAAAAGAAGAGGGGACACGATATACGTCTCCAGCTTGCAAGCACGCAATGATGAAAACCAGCAACAGCAGAAATGCAACACTAACAAAAAGATTCAATTCCGTGATACTCACAAGGCATTGACCAGAGCATGATATCGTTGGCTGGCTCGTCGCGTTGAACGGATCACCACAGTTACTGGTATCGCCAGGTGCGTTAGTCCCGATACAGTTGTAGCATTCCACCGCAAACAGTCCAGCTGTTGGACGAAATACAAAGTTACCATTGGACCACTAGAATAGTGGGTAGTATGAATACAAACTAGCAAATGCTATGAAGTACAAGCAAAAAGTAAAAGCATTTACTTCGAAGTAAAAGCATTAAGGAAAAGCAAATGCTTCAATTCGTATGAATAAAATAAAGTTTTACTGTTTAGCATTTACTGGCTGAAATAGCAGTAAATGCTTTTTACTTGCAATTGATTTCACATCCGAATGGTTTATAACAATAGAGTCTGTATTGTGTGTACGATACACAACCATGCATAGACGCTCGTACGCTGACAGGGGTGTTTGAATGAAATCGGAACCTCAAGTTGCTGCTTCGCAGTCATGATGCCGTTTTCTGTCTCGGCAATATTGCAAGAAAATATCGGCCATCTACGTCTCATTTCCTTCCCCAAAATCAGTACAACTGCTTCTATTTTAATCTTAGACAATCGATCTTCCATGTTCATAACTTGTCCTGCCTAACCACATAAACAAAAGCTTCTATTTTTCATATTAGTATTTGCTTCTCTTTTTTCAAGGTAGCCCCGACCCAACCTTGAAAAATTACGAGTAAATACTGCAAATCTGAAGCATTTACTCATTTTTATTCATACCAAATGGAGCAAATACTAATATTCTAGCAAATGCTGGAAATTAAAAAGTAAATACTTTTAGTCTTTAGCAAATACTTTCCAGTAAAACCTTTTGCTTTATTTTTATTCCTACAGATTCCAGTAAATGCTTGAAAATTGGTAGTAAAAGCAAATACTAGTTTTTATGCATACGGCCCAGTGTTCCTTATAGTGGCCAGCAATAAAAACCGGCAGGACTATTCTCCTAATGTACGAGACATATACACCCCCCTTTTAGTTGTGCCGTTTTCATTGCCCTCTTCTTTAACTATGCCGTGATCGCAATGGGCGCATTTTGTAATTCAATCATTACCATGGAGCTTGCTCTGTGCTTATCCACCGCCCCAAACTAAGACCAATTTCATAAAACATGCAAACACAAAAATGTGCCCAGCACAAACATGTCTTGCTCAGTCAAAAAAAAAGATTATCGGCATAAACTCCACGTCACAAACAACATTAACTGAAATGTTCATGCTAAGCAAATGTTGGTGCTTACACGTTTTATGAAATTAGTCCAAGGAATCTAAGAGCTAGCTTGCTGTATCATTGTGCGTTCATAGCGCGCACGCGTCATCAGGCGCACAAGTCCGGCGTCAAAATGTTGACCGATGTATTCTTACTACGAATAGAGCGCAGTTCGGACCCCTCAAATAGGACAATGTGTAAAATTCAGAGTCTTTAAACAAAAATGTGGCACATTGATTTAAGAAAATCAGCCCCCAGAAAAAGCCTTTGTAATGTTGCTATCATCTCAATGTATGAAAACTGAAATAATTGCACGACGTGAAAGAAAAATATCGTGCCAAAATATATTTCAAAAATATAAAATACCTGTGGATACGTAGAATCGAAGCACTCGTACAAAAATTAAAAATGTATAAAAAAATTGTTGGCCGTCATTTTGTAAAAACTTATACAGGAGACAACAATGTCTTTTAGGACACACTAAAACAAAAATATTATCATCCATAATTATTTTTGACCGTTTTATGGTTTAGATCTTCGTAAAAACCAAGTATTTTAGAAAACAAAATCACCCACTAGTAAAAGTCCCATAGCCGGCGGCTCGGAAGTGCCCAGAAGTTCAATTGCGACCTTAACTCTGCGAGCTGCGCGAGCCAAATTGTTTTTTAAAAATCACGCGCATTTTCCAAGGGGTGATTTTGGAAGGCACTTTTGTGTACGCGTTTACCGCCACCACCAGAAATTGGACATAAAACAGTTGAAACGACGATAGTACAGTTGTAGACATTATGACACCCCTGAGAAGGCTGGCTGGCCAGACAACCATCAGGCGCCCGGTGAAAAAAAACTCAAAAAACCTATGTTGTGCACAACTGAATACAACTGATTTTTTGTTTGCTGGGACCAAGGTTTTTCACGACTAGAGTAAACCCTAGTGAACTCCTTGAAAAGCGACTATACTACTTCAAAATTCAGGGTTTCATCGAGGATTACACACAACATAAATGGAATAGGCCGACGGCTTCATACTTGATTAGAAAAAGAAAATGTGCCTTCTGAAATCGCCCTATGGCTGCTCGCAGGTTGTGCGAGACTCTAGGTGTATTTACCCCCTCCCCCACCCTTCTCGAGTGACCCGCGACGGGTGTTTTTTAGGTTGTCACTTACGCACGCCCAAGTGCGTTCACGGAGTGGATGTAGGCAAACATTCAAAAACGGCACCCCGAATAAAATTAAAACAAATGACAATTAACGATTTTACGAACATTATTAACACACCCCGGAACAGCAATAAAAACCCGACAATAATTAGTATGCCTTCTATGAATGAAAAGATATCTAGTAAGAACTGGGCCGCAAGCAGAACTGTCGTTTAACACCACCATTGGTTGTACACGGGGCAAGCATACGTGTTACTATGTTGTATGGGTTGTAGGTCGCAAAATGATACAGACACACCTAAACAAAAACATCTTAATAATCATCTTACAGTGGCGTGCGTGCGTTCCCCTCCACACCCGGCTCCGCGCAATTTGACATTTAGAGCTACACACAAACAATAATAGTTGCCCCTTGACAAATTAGTGCACCCAATGTAGCCCTACAAATTCAACCCTAGTTATGTCGCTGAAGGCGCTGATCTTACGTATGATATTTGTCTTTGTTTCAAAACCGTTTTTGCAACATTTCTCAGTCATTAAACCTTTACAAATCGATTCCGTCTTGGTAACACTTACCCACACACGTTGCTAGAACAAGTACGCACAGAAGACCCTTCATTTTGCCGGTAATAACGAGGACGTTGTAAGCTGAGATGAGCTGAGATGAGCTGGCTGGCTGGCTGGCTGGCTGGCTGGCTTTTAGCTAGGTATCTGTCGATCGCTTACCAGTCAAAAAACGAACTGGTCAGGACGCCGCACCCAGGTGTTTTTATACCTCCTATTAACCGGAACCAGGAAGAAGGAAATGAACACTGTGTGTGTGGGGCGTGGGCTTGTGGGGGGGGGGGGGGTCCGTTAGGTAACAATAGTCTAGAGAGTGTATAGGTATGGACAGGCGCGGTTATACGGGAGGAGGGGGGCTTTAATGTTACGTCACATGACACCCAATAACGCCATCGTGACAAAACGTTTCGGGGACCATCTGCAGATGGTGGTCTAAGACTAGTATGTGCCAAGTCTGAACTCGATCAGATTTACCGAAGCGCCAAAGTGCCTTGGAAGAAAAAAGCGTGTACAAATCCTGAAGAGGAGTCTAAAAATTGTATTTTTATTTATGTCATCTTTAATGAGGATAAACTCCAATCTATGTACAGCACTGCTTTCCATGGAGGCCCTCAGGTGCTGAATTGCGAAGGACGCGGCTACAACGTGGTCGAGCCGCTGGCACGTAAAGGCGCCTATGGCAGCCGGCCACATCGACTCATATAATTATGACTACGGAGCGCAGCCTGAGATCGAAAGTGTTTGATTTTTCTAGAGGAAGGAAAACCGGAGGACCCGGAGAAAAACCCTCGTGGCACAGGAGAGAACAAACGACCAACTCTACTCACATAATGGTCTGAGCCGGGAATCGAACCCGGGCCACATTGGTGAGAGGCGAGCGCTTTACGCACAAGCCACCCATGCCAGGATGAATACAAACAAGGAAAGGGGGGGGGGGGGGGAGGATACATACAAATCTCAACAAAAACAAAAGCTGTTGCCCACTGAAATAGGAAAAAGCTGAAAATGACATTTAATTCATGTTCTGTAGCGGCCATTTTGAAAAATGGCCGTCCTGGCCGATACAAGTTAAACATCCACTTCAAATCCACGCACCTCATTTTCCAATACCACTGATGCGCACCCTAGTTTATAATCTGTTGCTTTAATGTGACTACCCGAGAAGTTAACTGAGTTAAATCGTTAAAGCAAGTGGAAGAATTACATTTCATCTTTTAACAAATCTAACAGGCCTAACAATAATGACTAATTGAAACTAAAAAAGTATTCCAGGAAAGAACAACATGTAAGTTTCAGAATGACAAATCATTAGGTTTGTGTTTTGTTTTGATAATGCGTTTTTATGATTTTCGATGAATGTGTTTCATTTTATTGTTTAAACTAATCCATCTATTTCCATTGTACCCAATTTTTTTAGAGAATAAGTTTATATTGTTTTGTTCTTCTTCGTATTTGTCAGCACGTACCACCGAGGTTAGCCTATAGTTTAATGACACTTTCGGCTGTTTTGACTGTAACTTCCCGACTATAATGGATACCTGGAGATCGTTTGTGCCACTGAACGCGGACAAACAACGCTGCAAGACTTTCCAACATATCCTGATCCAAACTGAGCCGATTGCCAATCCGTCCTTGTACAAATTATGGGTAACCTACCCATCGACTTTCTTTGCATGCGGCATTTCCGTTCTTAAGTTTCCTTGTTCGTTTCTGTTCACACCAAGTCAGAGTTGTAATAATTATAGTCAGGGACTTTCCAAGTGCCAGCTATTATATTAAAATGGTTTGGTATAGGTACATGCAGCTACACACATGTAACACTGGGCAGGAAACACTTTTGCTAAAGAAATCGAACACTCCAGTACGATGGTACGTGGGTTCGAACCCTGGCAGGGAACATGGTGCTTGTGTTCTTGGGCAAGACACTTTGCTCAGTTGCCTCTCTCCACCCAGGAGTAATGGGTACCTGTGAAGATATAGAGACCACATGCGCTGATCTTGAGCTGCTGCAGAAATGGTCTCGTTCATTGTGAAGAGGGATAATAATTATAAAGCGCTTTGGTACACCAATATTACGGGAGTCTAAAGCGCTATTATAAGAACTAGCATTATTATTATTCCAAAACTTTGAATAAAACGTATCTTAATGCATCCAAAGTGTCAAGTTATTTCGTTGTCTACTGTCATTTGCAACAAACAGCTCAATATTTGGTAGTAAACAAAGTACTATAAAAGTGCTGCATCGAGTACTTTTCGAACAAACATGCATACATTAAAAAATGTGAAGCGCCGTGGTCTCGTGGTCTGGAGCATTGAATTTGTAATCTGTAGGTAAATCTATACATGTTGTGGGTGCGAATCCGGCCTGGGAGTACGGTTCATGTGCTCTTGGGCAAGGCACTTTGTCACTCATTGCTTTTCTCCACCCAGGAGTGGGTAGTTACCTGTGAGGGCAGAGATGGTTATTGTGGTTAAATTGAGCTGCTTTGCGCCGAATTGGCAACATCGAGCTGTATACTCCCCAGGGAGCTGAGATGGTATTTAGCATGTTTCATGGGCCCAATGACCGGGGATTACGAGAGCGCCTTGCGTACCAGTCTTGGTAGATACGTGCGCTATACAAGAAAATTACCTATACCTAGAGCCGATTATTTCTACTTTTAGTTGGGCTGGCTTGAATTCCGTCCGTAAACCTTTTCGTAAATTGCTAAAGTTGAGTTAGAGAAACTGTAAACCCTGAAAGAAATCCGTCTTTTATTTGAGGCCCCGGGAGGCAAAGTGGACTATGCCACACAACAAAACACAAATTTTGAGTAAATGAGGTTTAAAGTTGGAACATTATAGAACAAATCTGCATAGTTTCTACAGAGGAGGGATATTCTAGTCCTACGTCAATTTTGAAAAAGTCTCGCAAAGCATTGACTCTGATAGTGTGGTGTAATGTGTCTCATTTTTTACTACATGTGGGGTAGCCCACTTTGCCTCCAAGGGGCTTATTTAAAGGTAGGATACAACAATTGCAGATATCGAATTTTCTTTATCAGTATAATTTTTTTGGAGAGCATTGAGTTACAGTTTTCCCTGTACTTGTATGTATTTTAGATTTTCGGAAGTAAGAGGCCATTTTTGGCCCGGTTTCTTTTTTACCTTGGGTGAATTATCAGTTTTCATTATAATGCTTTAAAAAACTTTATTCGGGGTGATTTTCTTTAGAAATTGATGTACCGAAATTTATTTCAAAAACTCTAATTTTCCAATTCCAGGGTTCCGGAACTGCGCCAATATGGGTCACCTTTCAGGTTCTATTGTCCTATTTCGTGTCCCTGAAAAATATTATACTGCCCACGCGATTTTGATATGCGGTCATGGACACAAGGAAATACCTGAATCAGGACTTTGCGGCAGCGGATATGCAACCGGGTAATTCGAGAGAAACCTTGGCCCCTTAGCCGGTTGGCATCATTTCCCGGATACGGCATAGCACTCTCTACACGTAAAGCAGTAAAACACCACTCGAAACGAAAGTCTATGGGTGCACCAGCCTAATTCAAGTCCCATTGAAAACAGTGTAAAATCAACAATGTTCACGACCAAGTTTCATGCACACCGACATCACTGGGGTTTCTCAAACAACAATCAGATTATTGTCTTGGTCTTTATCTTTCCATTTCTTTTCAATTTTTAGTTAGCCAATTACATTTTCTAATATTCACACTAAAAGAAACTCAAATGGCATCCCTCCACGTTCTAGGGCAATTAGGACCCATTTTTAAACCGTAATTTTGTCAAGTCTGCCCTCAGATTGGAGCTCAAAAACCAGGGAGTTGATCCTATGCTATATTTACACAATCCCACCATTTCTTTCACCAAACGGCATCCTTTTTCAAAAGAAATTGTGGGGGCACATTTCATGCAGATGAGCTCGCGTAGAAATTCTCCCTTCAATTAGGGTGGTGCACCCCTATGGTTTGCACTAAGCCCCGCTGTAAAGATAGCAAGGTGCGAAATACGGTACCCTCTGAAGACTTGAACACAATGGGGACAATGGGAGTGAAAAGGTCTCCGAAGGGTAATTTCTATAGATGAATAGGTCTCCATTAGGAATTTCACGAACTAGATTTTTGGATTGTACTTAAATTACTCAAAAACTAGGGTAAGGATGTGGGTTATGGGGTTAGTGTTTGGGTTAGGGTATAATAATAGGGTTTATTGGGTCGAAATTTCAACTCAGAAAAATAATTGTGGTTAAAATGGGAGCATTTTGAAAAACGTGCTCGACTTTTTAACCATTTTCTACACGAGAACAAAGCCATGTCTCCACAGTGATACAGAAACGCGAATGCATGTTCGGAAGGCACTGTTCGACTACAACCAAAACGACACTGTCGTGCTGCTTTGGTTACGCGACATCGTCGTGCGGCTTTGGTTGTCATTTTGGTTGCTCACTTCAAGTGCTCACCTAGAAGTAGAATTAGGTAAAGAACCACAGCACCCAGCTCTTATTGAGCCCCGTCTGCTTCGCCACGCGGCTAAAAACTATTCTAAAAGTGTAAAAGAGCGGGCCGTAAGACAACGATTTTTGTTTAGAGTGGTGTTTCACTCTTTTATATTAATTGTGTGTACTCCACAAACAACCATACAGCTAGCGAAAACCTTTTAATACTGCCCTGATTCCCTATGTTGATGAGAAGGATATAGGCTATTGAAGATATAATATGTCGTGCTATGACACTACTCCGAAAAAAAAATGTTATAGAATTGATAATATTTTTTAGAATAGAACGTATAAGTTGACCTCGAGAACGTACGAGAATTCACGAGAACCCGAACTTTTGGGCACACCAAATAGGAGCTTCAACATGTAAAGCGAGTAGTTTTCTTGAAATACTTTGTTTTGACGCTGTTCTTTTTAATGAAAGGTAAATAAAAACGTATATTTCAATATACAAAATGTAAACGCTCTCTTAGGACAAAAAAAGAGAGCAAAAGATTATAGTTTTCTTTCTATACTTTTCTTAAATAATTTAGACAGTCGTGCAGGATTTTATGTATTGAACAATTAAGTTTGGCCGTTACATGGTTCAGATCTTTATAAACACCAAACATTATAGAAAACAAAATCTACCACACGTAACAGTCCTATAGCCGGCGGCTCGCGTTGTGCCCACTGACCTCTACTACACATGGACAGATCATCATTGTTTCACACTTGAAGTCGGCGCGAACTGGAAGTGCAACATGGCGGACCCACGACGTCACTCTGTGGGCCAATGAAATGTCCTGGGGTGCGTTCCACTTACGCGAACTGTTTGCGCGAACGTTCGCCTACGTTTTGAGTTTGCGTTAGTTGAAGTGGAACTATATTAAAAAAAATACGTTTTCAAAATGGCGGTGCCCAGTGACAGTGACATCGTTTGGTTGGCTGTTTTTTGTCCAACTCATTATTTTAATTAAGAAGACCCCTGTAACTGCTCAAAACGATCCACCGTTTATAACAAAAAGTATGAAATGTAAATCAAAACCGTAAAAAGAAAACTGTCGGCTGCTAACTTCTCCGCCATCTTTAAAAACGTCACTGGCCAACAGCGAACAGCTCGAAATGTCGTTCGCCGTTTTCGCTAACGTTTGCCAACATAATTGGCGCACATTGCGTTCCACTCAAGCGAACAACGCTAACGTTGGCCAACGTTGGCAACGTTCGCTTGAGTGGAACGCACCCCTGGTGTAGAGTTCAGTGGGTACGGTACGTATGACGTCATGTTTATAAATAAAAAAATGTACGAGTAAATCCACTGACCTCTACACCTGGGCCCAATTTCTTGGCTCTGTTAACCGCAGAATTCCTCGCTTACAGTCACCATTTTCCGCTAACCGCGATAGCAGAAAAATTATTTGCTTACCCTGTAAGCACAGAATCCTTAGTTACGGGTTATACGCATGCTCAGAGACCAAAATTCCTCGCTAACGTGTGAAATACGTTTACCGTAAGCACCGAATTTTCTGCTATAGTAAGCAGGGATTTTTCGCTAACGGTAAGCAGAGCCAAGAAATTGGGCCCTGGACATTTCATTGGCTCACAGAAGTGACGTCTTGGGTCCGCCATTTTACACTTCCAGTTCGCGCCGAATTCAAGCGTTAGCACAGCAGAATATGTACAATGGTCCGTCCAGGTGTAGAGGTCAGTCAGGATGTGCCCGGTAAGTTCAATCGTGACCTTTGTGCGCAATAGTTACACGGTCTATTATTAGGAGCAGTATAACAAACATAATTGTACGTGATCATATAGGTGGGCCGTTATCAATTATTATTGCTTTTCCGGGATATATTTTTATTTCGTAAAACCATGTTATTTTCTATTATTTCGAATACACTCTGTGATTTCATATACGACGTATGGTAATCACAGTCATGCGCGCAAGGCAGATTTGCAGAAAAACGCCCTCTCTTGGCACTTTTTAATATTCTATTAATAACGATAGAGGTATTTAGACACATCTCTATTAAAAAATAGGGGATCTCTCTAAGAAATAGATATCTCTATTGAAACAAAAGAGATTGAAATAGAAAAAAAAATAGAGATACATGTATTGATGTACTTAACTTTGTACGTTTGAAATTGATATCGTTTGATATCTCTAAGTATGTCAAGTATGTATGCACGACATATGATTACATATGGAGCAAGATATGAGAGACAAAGAGGTACCAAGGATTGTGTAGTGAGACTTGGGTTTATATCGAGAAAGTGTTTCCTAATTTGTTACACTCCTGCGCGGCCACTGAATAAAACATGAATTCCATCTCAAGACTTCTGAAAACATAGTTTGCCACTGAAGGTATAAATACAACATAAAATGTGCAAACATAAGAAGCAATTGAGACTGACGGTTATAGGTGGGTGATGAATAGCTACGAGTACATAAATAAAATTGTTTTGATATCAATTTTTGTTCTCATTATTTCTAACTTAAAGATGGACTACAACGAAAACTCACACATTAAATTTATTATCGGACCTTGTTTATGTTGTGTTCAGGTAACACTTTATTGTTACGGTCATGTTTTTCTCTAAATAATTTTGTTGCAATTTGACCGAAAAAATTAGACCTCGATTCTTCGATTTTGAAATTTCCCGCCCTGTACTGGTTCCCGGCAAAGATCCACTGAAAACCACAATGAAATCCACGATATAGTACCAGCGGACTTGTAAACCAGCGAAAAGTGATGACGTACTACCCATGAGCAACCGAGAGTAAACAAAAGACGCCATGTTATTCCGCATTGCATTGTACGGTAAAAATGCACGCACACGATCGACCCGAGTAAATCGTCATGGGTAGTACGTCACACACAAAGTATGAATTATTCATGAGTTAAGGGCTTTTGCTGAAACTGAGTTTTTCTGGGTCGTAGAACGCCGATCAATTTTTTTTTTGCATGAAGGAACAAGTTTTATTGAATACTAATGATATATTAGTAATCATTATACATTTCTCGAACAAAAACAGCAACACAGCCTTTATCATTATTCCGTTGTAGTCCATCTTTAAGCCATACCGCGTACCGTTGTATACCGTATACGTTTATCCAACAACAACACCCAGTATATAAGCAGTCATTTTCGACCGAGGATTCTCATGCACATGTATATTATGTATACACACACATAAACGTTTGTTTATTTGTGTAAATCGATAATTTCTTTTGTTCCTCTCGATAATTTTCTTTGTTTGTACTTATTTCTGACGGCTTGTGTTGGTTTTGCACACGAATCTCAATCGAGGACGTCCTTGATTTTAACCCCAACCCCAATTCACCTTCGTGTCGCCATGTACACCATAAACAAACGCACACATTATGTACGTGTACAGCATGGAAAAGTTTCCATGTCGTAAACAGTAATATATCAGCTAGAGAAATCGACCAATGGGAGCGTGACATGCAAATTTTGGCCTTTCCCATAGTGGCACGTTTGTGTAGCGCGCATGCGCTCTCTAGTTTATGTAATACTATACGGTTCTCTTTTATGATACCTCATTTGGTTTTTCTAATAACTGCGCATGCTTGTGTATTTTTGTCTCATGTTTGTTTCTTGTATCACTGTCATTATGCCTCAGAAGAAGATGTTGCTAAGATTAACACATATATGGCCCCCTTAATTTGTTTGATTTGTAATATTTTGTGAACTCTGTAAATTATGGCTGACGATATTAGGCCAGATACAAAACAAAGAGTGGTTGATGGTCCCCGCCCGACCCTACAAAACACGCCCGATATTTAAACTGTTTTTATTTTTTTTGAAAAAAACCCACAAAAAACCCACAAAAAACCAAAAATAAGCTCACCTTTATGATTTTCTGACAAACTTAATTAAGTACAATAAAAAACCTGTTAAAAAAACAGTTAATAAATTCAATCCATGAATCAGAGCTCATTCACTCTGACCTTTTATTCACATGAAAACTAAATTGAAGTCAAAGGCCAAATATGCCAAAGTAAAAAAATACACACTTGTACTAGCACACCTTAGAAATTGTTGCATTTAATGAATATCAAGTTTGATAACATTTTGTCTCCAAGTTGAGCACGGTGAGGGCGTATGATGATGCCGCCATTACTGAAGACGCGCTCTACTGATGAACTCGAACCGGTACATAGGCTATTTGTACCACATTGGCACAAGGTACATGCCAACATCATCTGTTAATATATCCATGCAAGCCCAAGCCATGTGTAAACAATTTTCTTAAATGTATCTTCTTTGAGTTAGAGTGAAGAAACACAACTATTTTGAGAAGAAAGTAGTCTTTATTTCATATTTGTACATGTCAACAAAACTCAACAGAAAGTAGGAAAACAAAAACAAAAAAAAATCCCTCCCTACCCGAACTATTAAAAATGAAGGTCGCTCAACAACTTTGATTTGGCCTAAAGGAAGTGGTTTTCTTTATGTTGACACGCTTGCTGAGTTGTTGTGGTTTCATTCACGTCACCAACGAATGAACAATGATGAGAAAATGAAAGTTGTATTGCCGGATGTGAGCGTTGTTTCCACATACCTTGAAGACAATAAGGAAGTGCACGTACATGTAGGCCTATTGATGTTGAAATAATGGCTGTACTTTGCATGAAAGCTGTGCACCCCAAAAAAAAAATCCAACCTCGCCCAGTGTGACAATTTACCATTATTTTGCGTGTGGAATTTAAATAATATCCGGTACACTGACTTGTTCACGCAGCTTGGCACAGTTTGACTTTAAATTATCCAGACCAAATACAATGTTGCTATATCACGTGATTCGGGGCAAGCTCTTGCAATAGTTACGTTAGAGACGCTCAGCACCAATACATTGTTTACAATGGTTGAGAATGGTACAAAGACACCAGCCC
The DNA here is from genome assembly GCA_037893245.1 of Crossaster papposus. Classification (NCBI taxonomy): domain Eukaryota; kingdom Metazoa; phylum Echinodermata; class Asteroidea; order Velatida; family Solasteridae; genus Crossaster; species Crossaster papposus. Next base: position 253,703 of record JBAIAA010000472.1, read on the forward strand.
ATTCCAGAGCCGGGGGTTGCTAGCGTAAGGCTTGCACCGAATCACGTGATATAGCAACAGTGTCTTTGGTCTGGAAAATTTAAAGTTAAACTGTGCCAAGCTACATGAACAAGTCAGTGTACCAGATATTTTTCAAATTCCACACGCAAATGGTCAATTGGAAGGTAATTTATTTTGTATACAAAGGCAAACTTCTTCGATTTCCGTTGATTTTTTTCGATGTATGTCCGTAAATAAGGTGTCAGACGTGTCAGACGTATCCCGGTTACGTCGAACATAAACATTTGTTTGTTATTAATGACATATTCTTTAATGCCATCTATAACCAATAGCGATTACATAAAGCAATTTACCTTAAAAACAAATTGAAAACAAGTTTGAACTCAATTTTACTGATATTGCATAGGAAAAGTGGGAAATTACCGCATACATAGGTCAGGCGTAACCGGGAGACCAACAAATTTCTCACGTTTGGGCCCCTTATTTATGAACTAACCCATGTGCGCCTTTAAAGGAAATAAACCCTCACCAAAAAACAGAAAGGTAGAACTTCAAGATCTTGCAAAGGACGATTTGTATACTTATTGTAGATATCGTTCCACTGGCCTGTGTAGTGCCATCAAAAAAGAGAGCGCAGTTCGCAGATTTACTTTTCATTGATAACTCCACAAAATCAATAATCAAAGATGATACCTGATTGGCAGTTGTATTGTAACAAATTAATTGGGTTTGCCTAAACGAGCGTATACCAGAGAGGTCAATGTAGTCGGCTTGTGCACGTACAAGGAAGTAAGAACAACGGACAGCCACGCGCTATTTTAAATGCATGCTTGAAACTATAGCCGTGTTCGCACTGGATAAACATTTTGGGTAATTTGACCATGACGCCGGGTAACATTCCGATGGGTTGATCTTCCCACCGTCCTCACTTGAATTTAATTGACGGGGGTATAATTGCCGAGACGATGGGTAAACTAACCGAGCTGGCTCCAAAACAATAAAGAGGGCGCCCTGCGTGACCTATGACCGCGACTTGACGACCGGATCGTCTGTTCCCGACGCTAGCTCTCAACATTATTTTCTTACATAATGGGTGATGGAAGATTTAACCGAGACGTCGCGTCTGCACTGGATTTTCTGGCTCGGTTAAATCTTCCTGGTCAATCTTCCTGGGCACCCTTGGCTCAGTTAAACTACCCACGCGGCGTGGGTTAGTTACCTGTGAGGAAAGTTACCCAGGCTGTCCGCACTGGACTTGAAATGGGCAAGTTACCCATTGGCTCGGTTAGTTTGCCCAATATGTTTATCAACAAGTCCTCCTCATCATTAAATTATATTGTATTTATCTGTATTTGTTTCTACATGTATGTACTTGAATTGTCCTGTAATTGTTGTGTTACATGTGTGACCCAGGTTTGCATTAATGCCAGACTTATATTGTTACTTTACATCTCAGTTCTTGATATTGAACGGCAGAATGATGATGGCTCAAAGTCCTAGTGAGTTTGAGAATAATTCGGATTCTGAGTATATGGATCCAAACAATCCTTTTAATTCATTCAATAATTCACAGTACTATTTTTTGGAGCAGTTTCCTAAGATTAACAATATTGATGGTTTTTCTTTACTCCACCTTAATATTAGAAGTCTCCAGAAAATTTTTGATCAACTTCAGCTTCTCTTAGACTCTATTGGCAATAACTTTACTGTTATTGCACTCTCTGAAACATGGTTGAAAACTGATCCCCATAATTATTATTCACTCCCAGGTTATAAACTCATTGTGAATAACAGACAGGGTAGAGTTGGAGGTGGTGTTGCACTTTATGTCTCATGTGAGGTGAGCTTTAAAATTAGGGAAGACCTGAAATGTTCAGAAGATTCCCTTGAATCCCTGTTTATTGAAATTTCTGCCCTAAGGGCCAAAGACATAATTGCAGGTGTTATGTATAAGCCACCTAGTGCAAGTCACAATGAGTTCATGCTTACTTTTCAGAATTTGTTTTTTCGTATGATCCCTGGAAATAAAGCATGTTTTATTTCTTGTGATTTTAATATTAATTTACTTAATTATTCCAATTCCAACACACAAGCATTCGTTGATTTAATTATATCTTATTCTTTTCTCCCATTAATTGATAAACCTACTAGAATCACAAATACCACTGCCACACTTATTGATAATTTTTTTACAAACGTTTTACCCTTCCCCAAATCAGGTATTATTTTATCGGACATTTCAGACCATTTACCAATATTTATAAAAATGCAGTCTCGTAAACCAGAGGTCTCCACTGATGATTATATTTCCACCCCTATCCGAAATGCTTCTAATTTAAATATTCAGAGATTCAAGGATGACCTGTACTCTAATGATTGGACTAATGTCTATAATTGCGATAATCCTGATTTGGCATTTAACAACTTTATTGATGATTTTAATTATATGTATGATAAAAACACCCTTTTTACTCCTCATATAAACCATAAATCTAAATTTAAATCTAAGCCCCACGCACCATGGATAACCAATCTACTTCTTAAATCTATTAATAAGAAAAACAAGCTTTACCGACAATATTTAGCTCATCCCACTAATTCTAATAAAATTAAGTATACTAAATATAAGAATATTTTAATTAACCTTTTACGTACCTCTAAAAAACAATATTATACACGCCAGTTTGAACAGGAAAAGAATAACATTCGTAATACATGGAAGGTAATCAATTCTGTACTGAACAATAAAACGTCTTCTCATACCATCAGTAGCATCATGCATGAAGGGAACTTGATTAATAACTCTAATTTAATTGCCAATTGCTTTAATAATTATTTTGTCAACATAGGTCCTAACCTCGCTCAAAATATTCCTCAAACTCGGGCATCGTTTAATGATTATCTTACTGACCCCAACCCAAATTCTTCTTGTTTTGCTCCAGTTGATGAACATGAGATATCTGACATTGTCAATAATTTACAAAATAAAAAGAGCTCTGGTTATGATTGCATTAATATAGCTGTTGTCAAGAGTACTATCATGGCTATTTGTAGGCCACTTGCACACATTATTAATCTTTCATTCATAACCGGAATTGTTCCACACCAATTAAAAATTGCCAAAGTTATTCCTGTTTATAAAAGTGGTGATCCTAATTGTGTTAATAATTATAGACCCATTTCCATCTTGCCTTGTTTTTCAAAAATATTTGAGAAATGTGTCCATACCCGACTCAGTAAATATTTATTTAAATTTGCTATTCTAACCAATTCACAATTTGGATTTCGTAGCAAACACTCAACGACCCATGCAGTTCTTAATTTCTTGGACAAAGTTTCTAATGCAGTAGATAACTCTGAGCACACTCTGGGGATATTTCTTGATCTTTCAAAAGCCTTTGACACAATTGACCATGACATTTTGTTGCATAAATTGTCCTATTATGGTATTCGAGGAGTATCCCTGGAGTGGTTCAGAAGTTATCTTACAAATAGAAGCCAATATGTTTTTATTGGTGGTTCAAATTCATCTTTCAAAACTTTAAGCTGTGGAGTCCCTCAAGGATCAATTTTAGGCCCGTTACTTTTTATAATTTATATCAATGACTTCACAAAATCATCAGATGTACTTTCATTTATTTTATTTGCTGATGATTCAAATTTTTTTTTTCTCATAACAACTTGAATACTCTTATTGATACAATGAACAATGAACTTAAATTAGTTTCTAATTGGTTTAGAATCAATAAGTTGTCATTAAATATTAATAAAACCAATTACATGCTGTTTAGTAATTCTGCTAATGATCTTCCTAGAGATGTTGTGATTAATGATGCTGCTATTATAAAAACCGACTGTTTCAAATTTCTGGGACTGTTTATTGACTCTAAGTTAACCTGGACAAATCATATTGATTATCTATGTAAAATTGTTGCTAGAAATATTGGTGTTATCAATAGAATCAAACATTTTTTTCCTCCATCGGTCCTAGTCTCTCTTTATAATACTTTAATTTTGTCATACCTTAATTATGGAATACTTGCGTGGGGTAACTGTTCCACTGGTTATCTTCAAAAGTTATTTCTTTTGCAGAAGCGAGCTCTTCGTATAATTAATTTTGTTGATTTTTGTGCCCATACTGATCCTCTCTTTTTTAAACATAAAACCTTACAAATTAAGGATATTTATTACCATCAGCTTGGGTTCCTCATGTATCAGTCCGATTCCAATACTTTACCCTCGGCTATTAAGGCAATATTTGTGCGAAATGATCAGATCCATGCCTACCCTCGTCCAATTTAAACAGGAATAAAACATGTTTGTATCCTGTTGCAAACATGTTTTTTAAAAACATGTTTGAAACGATTGTATTTGGAACGGCTAAAAGCAGGGAACAAACAGGATTTAAACAGGATAAAAACAGGGTACCGGAAAACAGTTTTCAAACAGGTTCCTGTTTTCTTGAAAACAGGTTTACAGACTTCACAAAAAGTTTAAGTCAGCCAAAAACAGGTTCGAAACAGGATGACTGAGGAAAAACAGGAAACAAACAGGTTTGTTCGGGGACAAATAGGAAACAAACAGGTTAATACTCCCTGGTATTTCATCTAAACAGGATAAAAACATGTTTTAATACTGGTTTACGGTACAAAAACAGGATAAAAACATGTTCCAAACAGGAACAAAACAGGAATTTGTACAGAAATTTCTGCAAGGGTACTTTACTCGACAGGCTTGTCATTTTCATCTCCCATTAACTCGTACTTCTTTTTCACACAAAACTATTAAATATGAGGGACCCAGGTTATGGAATTCACTTACTAATACATTAAGAAGCTCCAAACATATTATCGCTTTCAAACGAGATTATAAGTTTGCTTTGTTGAACTTTTATTGTGAACTAATGTAAAATAATAACTCAAAATGTATTTTTTGTATTTTATTGATGCATTCCTAAACTGGCTTGTTGATGTGCTGTTTATTGTTTGTCCTTGTCTTTTGTTTGTTTTGGTATTAGTGTATTTAAGTAAGTAACTTACTGTTATTTATAAAATGCTGTATGTGCTCTGGGCCTACTGTCCGTGTTTGCTCCTATTTTACATGAATATTCTTGTATCCAATACATGTAGCCCAGAGCACGTACATGCATGCATAGGGGGCCCACACCTACAAGCTTCACCTATCATAACTGTATAAACTACCATTATCATCCTGTATGTTGATGCCGAAGAAATAAATGAACCTTGAAAAATTAAGTCCAGTGCGAACAGGGCTTTAAACTAACTTACAACCATGTTTCGTTAGTGGATTTGGTAAAACTTCTACTGCCTTCAATAAGAAGTTACCGGTATAGACCTTGTAATGCCGGGTTCGAATTTCCGGATTTGGTTGTGACTTTGGCTCGCTTTGTTAAAGGTATAGAATACGCCATTTGCAGATATCGAAAACATTTACTACCGAATTATTAAGAAATATCTTACTTATTTGAAAGTAAATAATGATTCTAGGCATCCAGCAAAATGATTGCGCTAGATATCATGTAATTATTCTGAAAAATAGAATTCAGAACGGACGGCTATCGCGAAAAACACACAAATAACATAAGAATAACCGCTCGACGCCGGTTGAAAACAAACGATGTTTTTCGTACTTTTCTCGGCATCCATGATGGTAAAACTTCAGACAGGTCAGTTAAACGATATTTACTATAAAATACACCCCCCAAAAAAAAAAACCCAAAAAAACCAAACAATCCACCTATTCAATATAATTCAAGCAATTACCAATGGTGTATCTTATCTTTAAGGGCAGACAGTGACTGCACATAGCAACAGCATAGCAACGGCCGCAGTCACAGCCAAAGCCGGCAATTCGGAAACGGCCTTACTCACAAAGGTCACGATTGAACTTCCTGGCTCCACCGAGCCGATTTTGTTTTGTATAATACTTTGTTTTTACGAAGATCTGAACCATAACACGGCCATAAATAAGGCTGATAAATTCGAACCTAATTTTTACAATAAAACATTATATGAACATATGCACGACTGTCTAAAATTATTAAAGACAAAACTTTGACCTGAGCGTACAAGTTGCAACCACCGACCTCTACACCTGGACAGATCATCATTGTTTCACACTTGAAGTCGGCGCGAACTGGAAGTGCAACATGGCGGACCCACGACGTCACTCTGTGAGCCAATGAAACGTCCAGGTTTAGAGTTCAGTGGGTACAGTACGTATGACATAATGGCTATAAATACAAAATGTACAGAGTAAATCCACACCTGGACATTTCATTGGCTCACAGAAGTGACGTCTTGGGTCCGCCATGTTGCACTTCCAGTTCGCGCCGACTTCAAGCGTTAGCACAGCAGAATAAGGACAATGGTCCGTCCAGGTGTAGAGGTCAGTGGTTGAAGCTCATAATATGAGCAGTTATCACAGATTATTGTCATTAATGTCTTGTATGTAAAAACGATTAATAAAGATGAAAATAAAGAGGATTTGTGTGCGCTGTCCGTATGATTTTTGTCAATTTTGTTTATTTCAAAGCTGTTTTTCTCGGAATGTGGATTCGGCAAATAAATATACACATGTCATCTTTATCAGACCATTACTCGTTAACCTAAGAAGATACACACTTGTGATGGGTATCATTAGAAATCTTATAAAATTCCCTTTCTCACCATGTGCATATCTCAAAAAGTCATTTCGAGACTTATTCCTGATTTCGATGGAGCGGGTCACATATTTGAGTTGCCCGGAAGTTCGGTTTCTCTTAAAGTCTCGTAAGTTATCGAGGTCAACTTACGCCCTCTATTGCTCATCACTTCTAAAATTGTGTTTAGCAAGAAAACACCTTTCTGAACACTTTCTTGCTATCAGTTTGTAAACATGTTTACATGCTAAAACGTGAGGACGGTGATTAGCCATTGAACCTTGACGTTTAAGGAATTCGACACGTGCGTTTAGCTTTTCAACATGTTTACAAACACAGTTTTTTTCGAGTGATGTATTGTATCTTATTTCCACGCTTCTCATTCGCCGACTTTTATACATTCACATTACTCTATATATTACTTAGGTATATAAAAGCATAATAATCAATTTGTCTGTTTTCATTCCCTGTTTTTTTATTTGTTTGTTGAGAACATCGACTCGAACAGATCAGTTGCCTTGTATATATATACGTGTGTGTAAACCGATTCAACTTCAGAGAATGCTCTACTTTACACAAGGAGCGGTACAAAATCAATCACAAACTAGGATAGGTTTTAGTTCACCATATTTTATTCCGACAAATCTGTTCCGTGGATACCTCCACTCGTCAATTCCCTGACGAGTGGAAGTATCCACAAAACAGATTTGTCAGAATAACATGGTGAACTAAAAACCTATCCTAGTTTGTGATCGGTTTTATATGTATTGTGACCCAGCATGAGTAAATGAGACACTTTGAGGCAAACATGAAAATTGAGATTTTGATTTCATCGTTTAAAGCTAAACAAGCTTTAAATGATGAAATCAAAATCTCAATTTTCATTTTTGCCTCAAAGTGTCTCATATACTTGTGCTGGGTAACATATATATATGACAGCAGGATACGAGTTAAAATAACTTCGGCATATTTATATCTGATGGACAGACTGTTTCGTACCGCGTGGCACTCATCAGCAGAATATTGTTGATATTCAGTTGAATTGTATTGATAGATGCCGATTTCATTGGATTTATGTGACCCAGCACGAGTAAATGAGACACTTTGAGGCAAATATGAACATTGAGATTTTGATTTAATCATTTAAAGCTAAACAAGCTTTAAATGATGAAATCGAAATCTCAATTTTCATTTTTGCCTCAAAGTGTCTCATTTACTTGTGCTGGGTCACATATATATATTTATATATTTCACAATGACAATCAGTGAATCAGGAAAGCGAGTCAGTATGAACGCGTAAATTGAAAGAGAAAACGGTTATGGTCGCGAGTCTAGTGTCCAAAGAAAACACACAAAAAGCTACTGAAGAATTCACAGTGTATAATAATTAATGCAAGAGTGAGATACAATGTGAAGCTTATACGCGCACAAAATAGATCTATCTCTTAGTTTTGTTGACGTCAGCAGGGTACGAAACGAAAAGCTCATAGCTCGCTTTTTTTGTGTCAGCCTAAATCACACGATATACGTTTGTAACGTTGATATTTAAAATTGCATTTTTAGATAGATAGGATAGACTGAGATTTGGCACACGAACTGATAACCTCTCCGACGACAGGGCGAATTCTGCATTAAAAAAGGTATGTTATTTGGTGATTTATGTAATTGTTTAATCACTTGTCGAGGACGGCTTGGAAATTTGTAATGGTATTTATACAGGGTGTCTAACAAAAATACACACAAAATATAACGGAAATGAACCAGCGCTGAGCCGCCATGCCCGCAGCCGTCACCAGAGCTGGTTCATTTCGGTGGCGCCTGCACGGACAAAATACGACAGTGACTAACGAATTGATTTCAAGTCTACACTCGCACAGTATCCAAATAAAATCCCAAAACTTGGTGCCACGGTCAATTCGACCTCTCTTGGACAACTTTGTCAAACATTATCAGATTTGGACGGTTGATGTCTCATTTTAAAGTGTAAATATGTATTTTTCAAACCATATATACATAGGGTGTCGTGGCCGAGTGGATAAGAACACCGAACTCAAGCTCTTGTGTTTCTGTTCAGCAGAGTGTGGGTTCGAGTCCCGGTCGTGACACTTGTGTCCCTGAGCAAGACACTTAACTATAATTGCTTCTCTCCACCCAGGGGTAAAATGGGTACCTGTGAGGGCAGAGATGGTTTATATTGTGATTGATTTAGCCTAGTAGCGCATATATTGCAGCACAGGCTGTATACTCCCTAGGGAGCTGAGATGGTTTAAGGATTGAAAATGGCCCAGTGACCAGGGGTAATAATGTTGGAAGCGCTTTGGGATGCCCTTCGGGTGTGAAAAGCTCTATATAAATTATTATTATTATTATCTATGTTGGTTACACATTCCGTGTGACATTCTGTTACATTTTGTTTGCATTTTTGTAGACATCCTGTAGTTTTCTTTAAAATTTCGAGACCACGTCATCGTCTTGCTCATTAATATTTGAACCTTCATAATCCTTAAACAGGAAGTGTGGGCTTCAGGGAATTATACTTTACGTTTGGGACTTACAATTGTTTGCCGCTTAACCTAATCACTCCTTCCCGTAATCCGAAAACAACGCGAGATTTAGATGAACATTTTGATGAGAGTAGGCGTACAAACCCAAATTGCAACTGGGCCAAAAATAGGAATCTTAATAACAATAATAATAATAATAATAATAAAACGCCCAAATGGGTACTTTGGGAGACAATCCCATAGAGACGTGCACAATCTTTTTTGTACCCTAACCCGTTTTTACCTAGAGCTTTCGCCACGAAATTACATATTTATGCTATTTAGACCCAAATCTGTCTTCTCCGAGCAAAAATAACTCCCAAATATCGTTTTGTGGGGTAGCTAGACACTTAGGGAGACACTGAAATGTCTCCCTAAGTGCCACTGTCTCCCAAGTGAATCAAAACTATCGCTAATTTGTCTCCCAAAGTGCCCATTAAGTAAAATAAGTAACCGAAAATGGTACATTTGGGAGACCTCTCCATAATGACATGCACACAATTGTCCATTCTTTATTGTAACCTAACCCGTTTTTACCTAGAGCTTTTTCCACGAAAGTTCATATTTATGCATTTTGGACCCTACTCTATCGATCTGGACTGTTAAATGTTAAAAAATGTATCTCCTTCCTGTAGTTGGAACGTTAGGGAAACCTCGAAATGTCTCCCTAATGACGCTGGTCTCCTTAATACTGTAAAACTTACGCTTATTGGTCTCCTAAAGGGTACTTATTCCAAGATAAACCGTTCTTATTAAGCGCATTACACACAGAGTACCAATGCGCTGTACATAGGGGAACATTAATCAACATTGAATACATGGGTTTTAAGAAGGCATTTAAATTGTTCCAAGGTTTGTGCATCTTTGACGTTTTGGGGGAGTTTGTTCCAAAGATTGAGAGATGACGTAGAAAAAGCCCGCTGGCCGTATGTCTTTGTCGATGACGATGAACAGGTGAGTAGGGATTGAGATTGTGAGCGCAGTTTTCTAGGAGGTTCATATTTGTGAATCAGATCCTGTAGATATGTTGGCACATGGACGTGGGTGGATACAGTTATATGAAAGCACAAGTACTTTGTACACAATCCGTTGTCTAACTGGAAGCCAGTGCAGGTCGCGGAAGATTCAAATTCAATAGAATTCAAATTAAATAGAACATTTATTTCCACATTCTTACATTGAATTATACATGTACATTAAAAACAAGTGTGGAGGCATCGTCCTAGAAAGCTAAAGCTTGTGGCGGATGTGCCCTACAGAACAGGACAAGATAAGACAGAAACACTGATTACAAGATTTAGTCGTGATCACATAATAAATAATACATGGATCGGTAAACATGTTAGGTATGGACTTGGTATTAAGCAAGACGGATTATTATTAGCTAAAATAACTTAACAAATGACAATAAATTAAGTACTCTGGGAGTTGAGTAGGAATTATTTCAGTTTACATTTGAACGTATTAATTGAAGGGCAATTAGTTACAGACGATGATAAATAATTCCAATTTTTGGGTCCGGAGAAGATTGGTGAAAATATGGTCACTACTTTTGGTTCTTGTGAGCAATCTGGCTGCTGAGTTCTGAACCCGCTGTAATTTGGAGATGGTTGAGTCAGGTAGTTCAAGAAGAAGACAGTTTCATAAATCAAGCCGGCAAGTGATAAAAGCGTGAACTAGCTTTTATGTGGTGGATTTGTCAAGAAACACTCTGAGAGCGATTCTTGAGGTAGGATTCGAACCAATGAATTGCATGGCCGGATATGCCATAGTTTATATAGTATATGTTTGTTAGACGCTGAAGCATGATGTTGTGATCTATGGTGTCAAAGGCAGAAGAATAGTCGAGGAGGACAAGAACAGCTTCTTGTCCTTCGTTAGCAGCCAAAAGTAGGCCATTCTAGACACGGAGAAGGGCAGTCTCAACGCTGTGATGTTTCCTGTACGCAGACTGCATGTTACCATGAAGATTATAGACATGAAAGGTAATCTTTGAGCTAAGCAGCAGCTGCACGTTCGATTCTCTTTGAAAGAAACGACAGGTTGGAGATGGGTCTGTAGTTCTTGAGAGGTTTAGTGTCAAGGTTAGGTTTCTTGAGGAGGGGGGTGATGTGGGATCGTTTCAATGCTTCAGGAAAGTGTCCACTGAGAAGAGAACGATTGGTGATATTCGTGATGATGGGTGAAGGTTGACGAAAACCTTGCAGAAAAAAAGTAGTAATCATCTGTATAGGAACTTACCTGACGACCAACTAATTACGTGCAACCAGCCATAAACTCTAAAAAACACACCTGTGTTTAGCAATAAGCCAGTTCGGTGTTCAAACTGCGCATGTGCACAACAAGATTTGACGATCTTTCTTTCGATATTTTTTTTGTATCGTATATATACGTGCAAAAGCAAGGTGGGTACCGTAAATTTATAGAGATCGTCGTGTTCTAAAGTAACGTTTTTTGGGGGGCAGCGAAGTTTTTTTTAGGTGTATGTGTGTTCTAAATTTCTGAAATCTACAATGCTGTGATCTGCAATCTAAGGCAATTTGAGAATAAAATGTAATCATGTTTGCCCCATTTTGTTGTAGTATAGAATCTGTATTTATGCTGGAGGAGGGGGGAGTAGGGGGGTCAACCTTCTCCAAATTGCCACTGGTGTGGAAGGGACATTGTTTCAGGATTTGAACCTTACGATCGAATTGAAAATGTTAAAAGTTTCATGAGAAACGGGGAATTGTCAGACGTCTTTAACCAGATTGAGTATTGTAAAGGTTATTTAGTTTACAATCCAATGTAAAACCGCACTGGGAGTAAAGACAATTATCCCAGATATAGAAACGTTGTCATTTGCCGAATATCTCCAATTGCCATTTGTAATGATTGGATACAATAGGGGGCGCTATTTGCGTTGTGGATTCTCTTTTGTATTTTCCACACTTTTATCCGAAATAAAGAGCGCCCTCTTTATACTGTGTCTGCATTATTCAAAACCGCAGCACACCAGAATGATGTGATTTCACATAACGCTTGAGACTGTTTTTCACTTACAGTCAAGAATAGGGTATTTATTAATAAGTCAATTTTATTTTAATGTTTGCAAATGGTGTACACTACCTGTAAGGACGATTCTCGTAGTGAGTTATACAATTTAAAAGACATAAGGCCAACATTTAGGCTGAGACTAAATTTGCCAAGTATGTCTAATGTAATAGAGAAATCAAATAAGTTAGGAGGGCCTAATATTTCGATCTTAACAAGATCTTCTTCAGAGACATAATGGCTGTGTACAAGAAACAAACATAATATGGCAACATACAGCATGATGCACGTCATAGCTGGCAGGAGAAAAACACAAAAGAAAAGGCATGTACAGAGTTCTGGGGGAACAACAAAAGGAGGATTAGGCTGAAGGGTTAAAGGGAAAGGTCAGTGTGGGTAGGATCAAAGAAAGAACTAACAAAGAAGTATTAATAGGAGAAATGTAATAGAGGGTTGTTATTCTTTCTTGTAGTCTTCTGCTTTCTGCAACTCTTCCTGTGTTTTCGACACTCGGTATCAAGTCCAATCAGACGGAACAATGCCATCCGAACATCCACCAGGATACCGTAAGAGACTTGGCTTCATCAACTCTATAGTCTTGGTTGCAAGACGTCCTAATCGCGGTATGCAACGCATGTAGCCCGCCAACGTGCCCCGTATAGTATAGACCACGCCTCGACCTTCGAATAGGTCGTCTTGGCTAACAAACATTATCGCTCGGACAATTCCGAGCATTGCGTTACATCTGTAGGCGCGTGTGACGTTGCGTGAATAATCGCATGACGTAATAATATTATGCCCAGTCGCTGACTCATTGGTCAAGTTTATGTTACGTCACGTAATTATGCACACAACGTCACACGCGCATGGAAATGCGACACAATTTTGCTCAGAATTTCCCGAGCAATTATGTGAGTTAGCCAAGACGACCTATTCGAAGGTCATGGCGTGGTCTAACTATACACAGCGTACGTTGGCGGCCTGCACGCGCTGCATACCGCGATTAGGACGTTTTGCAACCTAGACTACATCAACTCATAATCAGCACAGTTATTTTACTAAATGAGCACTTAGGGAGACAAATTAGCGTATGTTTTTAGATACATGTAATAAGGAGATAGTGACACTTAGGGAGACATTTCAGTGTCTCCCTATTGTCTAGCTCCCAAATGAGCACTTAGGGAGACAAATTAGCGTACGTTTTTAGATACATGTAATAAGGAGATAGTGACACTTAGGGAGACATTTCAGTGTCTCCCTATTGTCTAGCTACCTTACAAAAAACGATATTTGTGGGTTATTTTTGCTCTAGAACGACAGATTAAGGTCTAAATAGCATAAATCTCGAAGATCTTAGAGAAAAGGTTTAGGGTAAACAAGTTAGGACTGTTTTAAGTTTGTGTACATCCCCATGGGATTGTCTCCCTAAGTGTCGGTGTTTTTTTATTATTATTATTATTTGTATTATTATTAATTATTTATGGTAATGAAACCAAGGATCCATCAAAAGCGCTCTAGGCACTGCAGTTTGTGTTCGCAAGCCTGAACAAACATGTAGACAGACGACGATGCGAAGAAGGTACAGTTTTTTAAAGGTGGGAGGAAAACCCCAGAAGAATATTCTGGGGAAAACCCACGGAGTCAGGCAGGAACTGAAAACCCAATCCACATATTGGCCCAGGCAGGGTTTAACAAATTAACAAACATTAACAAATGTTTGGTATGTTTGTTTTGTTTTAAATTTGAACATTTTGATCGAATTGTTGAGTTTCTCCATAAAGTTGAGCTCTGTTTTATTGCCAATAGCTTACGATGTATTAGACGAGAGAGGAGATAGTGACAACTGTTCAAGACCAGGAACTGTCTTCGTTACCACTCTGACCACGCCCATTAAACTTGGAGAGAAGTCGGACAGAGCAGAGGGGGAAAGCAATGCACACGCTATTACCGATGGGGTAACATATAAAGTAAGTACCAACACGAAAACGGTTTGTTGTTTATCTTAGGCGACTTTCGGACGGAGAATTCAACGTTCGAGTGTGCTATTACTGGGGTTTACACGATACCCTCAGGCGCACAACCGGCAAGTGTTTAACCGGCGAGAATCCGCTTCGTTTCACCAAATCGAAATAAGACAAGGGTATTGGGCCCAAGACTATAGTTTCAACTATGAGAACTTGCACAAACAATGCGGTAGCTCATCCACTGATAGTATCGACGTCATGTTGTAGTTCAAGCGCTGGTTCATGCGCCGATGTCTTCGCACACTGAAGCTATGGGTCATTCCATCGGGTTGGGATACAGTGTGTTACATATACCCATATCTTTATTAGTATCATTACATTTGATTCAGTTATTGTATGTAACATCCGTATTTGGGTGTGGAATGTTTTGGAAGGTTAAACACAAATGTGATTTTTTTGTTTTAACACCAATATTAAACAAAAAATGTGTAATTTGGATGTATAACATTGTCAGTTTTATGTCCATATTTCCGTCTTTGTGGTTTTTGTTCAACACTTTATTACAAAACAAAATTGGAAAACTCACTATATGTAACACAACATTGGAAATGCGGTTGTAACATTGACAGGTTACGTTTGTAACGTTTATTATATTTTTGTTACAAAATAATTTACATAGTTTAAAACGTTCCAAACTATTTCACACCCAAATACGTATGTAACATAAAATAACTGATCAAATAAGTTAAGAGGGCCTGATATTTCAATCTTAACAAGATCTTCTTCAGAGACTAAATGGCTGTGTACAAGAAACAAACATATATAGGGCAACATACAGCATGATGCACATCATGGATGCGGAAGAAACACATAAGAAAAAGCACAGAGTTCAATGGAACAATCAACAAAAGGAGGATTAGGCTGAGGGATGAAAGGGTGAGGTCAGTGTGGGTAGGATCAAAGGCAGGGTAGGAACAAAAACAGAAGGGGTAAAACCACAAGGAAGGGGTCCAGGGTGGAGATCAAAGGGAAGAACTAAAAAAGAAGTGTGAATATGAGTAATGTGGAGGGGGGGGGGGTGAGGAAAATAGACAGGGAAAACCAGAGGAGTGAGAACAAACAAAAACAAAATTCTGGCAAGGAATGAATCTGAAACAGATGACAAATGGAGAAAAAATAGAAGTTAGTCATTTCCAATAACTGAGTCAAATGTAATGATACTTTTAAAGTAATGATACTTTTAAAGAAATGGATCAATGTCACACAACGTATCCCAAGGCGATGGAATGACCCATATTATGCGCGTGAACCATAACGCGCGGTACACGTTGATATTGTATTTTTCGAAAGCCAAATAACTCCATCAAACAGGCATTGATGTGAATTTGAAAAATGGTCACTGCGCATTAATGTATAACATTAACGAATGACAATTTGACTGGTGAAAACATTAATAACCAGTTCGCGCCGGGATTATTTTAACATTACCGAGCCGAGGCGCGGGATTGTTTTTAACAAAAATCGACCCGAGGCGGGTTTAGGCCGATGGTACCGGGAAGCACACCCACGCATATCCGGCCTTGCTCGCTGCTGGAAGACATTTCCGGCCTTTCTCGTGGTGTGTTTATGCGTCATCCGTTTTGAATCTGGGAACAACTTTGCTTGTATATACGTCCTTCGGCGCGAACTGGTTTAGGGCTTGTTATCAATATGGAACATTATTCAGATCGAAGACGGTGTAATGCATGATGGAATGCAAACGAATGGAATCAGCCACCATACTGATATGGTATGGTGTTCTATATGTGCCAACGATTGAAAAAAAAACGGGCGTTATATTAATTTTTTTAGCGACGCCCCCCCAAAAAAAATGCGACGCCGAAAAAAAATAATGCGACGCCGACAAAAAAAACATCTTAAAAAAAAAAAAAAATATTTAAAAAAAAACAATCGTAAAAAAAATTAAAATCTAAAAAAGAAAGAAAAAAAGAAGAAAAAAAAAAAAAAAGCCCCCCCTTTAAAAAAAAAAATCGT
This sequence comes from Crossaster papposus, assembly GCA_037893245.1. NCBI lineage: Eukaryota > Metazoa > Echinodermata > Asteroidea > Velatida > Solasteridae > Crossaster > Crossaster papposus. The sequence goes on from JBAIAA010000472.1 coordinate 269,938, forward strand.
TGGCACATATAGAACACCATAGATATGGTTATCTAAAGGGGTATACATGTAGTTCTCTGTACTTGTCTGTTGCAGTCGTACCTACAGTCTGATTCTGGGGCTGACTGCGAAGAGCCACAATGCGAGATCATCGTCCACACGGCCCAGCAAGATCCGCCTCCTGTACAGTATGCCGCCGATCATTGCACCCTCGCACTCTTCGTCTTTCTCTGCTGTTTCCTACCATTCGGCATTGTGGGAATGGTTAAAAACCACGAGGTAAGCTTTCATACACACCAGTCCTGCCAAATGTTCTATGTCCTAAAGTTCATGTATTCGCGTTTTTGTATCACTGTGGAGACATGGCTTTGTTCTCGTGTACAAAATGGTTAGAAAGTCGAGCATGTTTTTCAAAATGCTCCCATTTTTACCACAATTATTTTCCTGGGTTGAAATTTCGACCCAATATACCCTATATTATACCCTAACCCAAACACTAACCCTAACCCACATTCTAACCCTAGTATTTGAGTAATTTAAGTACAATCCAAAAATCTAATTCGTGAAATTCGAAATGGAGACCTATTTATCTATAGAAATAACCATTTGGAGACCTTTTCACTCCCTTTGCCCCCATTGTGTTTAAGTCTCTAGAGGGTACCGTATTTCGCACCAATGCTGCTGTCGTTAATCTAGTTCCTAATTTGACTGCGTCATACACACAACTCACTGTTTTTAGCATCAATGTCTGAAGCTTGTAAAACAAAGTGTCATAACTCCAGGTACTGTTGTTTTTTTTGCATAAACCTGACATAATTATTTGAACCGAGACATGGCTGAACGGCAAATATTTTGGACTCGGAACTATTTTGCTGCTTTAGAAACAGGGACGTGCGGATCTAGCTTTTCAATAAGGGGAGGGGGGGGGGGGGGGGGTGTGGTGTACCATTCACATACCAACATTGACTCCAGCGAGCTCGTAGCGTAAAATCAATTGACCATTTGCGTGTGGAATTTGAATAATATCTGGTACACTGACTTGTTCACGCAGCTTGGCACAGTTTACATTGAAAATTCTCCAGACCAAAGACACTGTTGCTATATCACGTGATTCGGGGCAAGCCTTACGCCAGCAACCCCTGGCTCTGGAATGGTCTGGTGTCTTTGTACCATTCCCAACCATTGTGAACAATGTATTGGTGCTGAGCGTCTCTAACGTAACTATGCAAGAGCTTGCCCCGAATCACGTGATATAGCAACAGTGTATTTGGTCTGGATAATTTTAAGTCAAACTGTGCCAAGCTGTGTGAACAACTCAATGTACCAGATATTCCACACGCATGGTCAATTACGGCGTGGGGTACAAGGCCTGCCTCCCTTTAAGGCCATCGTGGCTAGGCTGTGCGGCTGTGGCGACTGGAGTCGAGACCTGCAACCACAGTGACTGGAGTCGAAACCACCCAGCGCCATCGAGCCGGAGACCACGTCTCCCAGTTTACCCACAAGGCCTTTTAACACTTGTCTTATTTTTTTCTCTATTTCTCGATTGTGCCTACCCCTCGGGGGTATCAAAATGCCAACCAATCACAAACAAGATGTCAGTATACATGAACCTATGCAAATTACAAATATGCAAACCACTGTTATTTTGACATGTTATGTCTGGTACTTTTCGTTATTCTTTGTAGTCTCGTGTGAAGGCAGTCGCAGGCGACTATGATGGAGCTATTGCCGCATCGAGAGTGGCCTTGAAGTACGCATTAGCTGGCTGCATCATAGGTACTATCTGCTACTTAGCATTTGCTGCATTCGGCATGGCAGTGTTGGTAATGACATTGACGGGCGATATTTGATAGTGTCCACAATCATACATTCTGAAGCCTGCGATCACTATAAGTATCAAAATAAAAAAGATCGCTGTTCAATTTTATAAAAAAAATGCAGTCAACCTAACATTAAAGGGATCGTATACGTTTGGTAATTACTCCAAAAATTAATGGCAATAAAAACTTACTCGGTAAGAAGTACATTAGCTTTGTATAGTATAATGCATTTTTAGAAACTGTTCACTTCGAAGTACTGCGGTTAGCGTTACTGCAGTGACGTTTCTCAGATTGTGTATTCCAATGCAGATTATTCTTCCTGCTTGGACATAACCGCTCCAGATTTTCGGGAATATCTCAAAATCGCTACCACCTTTTGAAATGAAATTTGTACAGGTTAGTTTTATGGTATATATCTATAACTATATAGGATTGAAACAAACAGTGGGTTATAATTACCAAACGTATACGATCCTTTTAAATACGAATAAAGACACAAATGTAATATTATTAAAGTATAGAGCGCGAAAATAATTGTTCAAACGCAAAACCACTGTTTTCCAGTTATTTTAACACTTAAGTCGCACACATTGTATGTAACTTAGCTTTAATTTCGTGCCCTATCCTCACCGGGCTCAATTCCATTTCAAAAGTTACCAATGGAAGCCGTTAAAAGTCAGTATAAATTTGTAGCATTCTCGCTAAATTCGTGAAACTCGTTCCTTTTAGGTTTCAAGGGGGGATGGGTTAGGTTACAATAGTGTGGAGTGCGTATAAAGTATAGGGATAAGAGGGGGGTACCCCTCTGCCACATACCGTGCTGGGTATAGGACCAATGTATCACAGAAGGTTGAATAAACGAAAATATAGTTTACAAACTTAGAGCAATAAAAGTGTTTCCAGAGTTCAGGACGATTCAGACAAGTTTTTAGAGTGTACCAAAAAAAGGAGAAAACAAATGTGACCTGCTCCCACAAAACCAGACATAAGTGTTTTTGTTGAAAAGTGAGATATTGTTATTTCCATTTTTTTATTCCCATAGAATCGCGTGTACAGGCAGTCTTAAAATCATCATAAAATTGGAAGTATGTATGGTATAAAGGTGGTTTGGGTACCAAATGAAAGCTGACGATGTGTACTAAATGGAAATAACAATGTCTCACTTTAACAAAAAACACATTTATGTCTGGTTTCGTGGGAGTGGGTCACAAATGTGCATTCAAACTGACATTAATCAGGAAACATGAGATCTTTGTGCATGCAGAAAATTCTAATTTCAACATACAACATAATACCAACAACAAACGCTTACTTTATCAACAATGCAAATGTACCAATCCATGATATTTATTTCATGTTTGTCGTTTAGTGTTTTAGAAACACACCTTTTAAAACGAAGTACAATTCCGCTAAAGAATCAGAGCAACCGAGTCTGAAGGGAACATACACCATTTGCTTGTGGTTGTCATTTTCAGAAATTGGTGGATTTGAGGGGTTAGTATTGTATAGCAAATATTATTACGCTGACTTGTTTGAAGGTTTGTATTTGTAGATGCTGGGAAAACCAAGAAAAACAATCTTGTGCTCTTCGTCTCGTTTCCTGAACCCACTTAAGACGAAACGGAGTATTTTATATAGAGACGTCAGGGAATTGTACGGTCAGGACTCAGTAAACCAGTCTAGCTGTCTGGTGGTACCAGTTTATATATATTGCTAAAAAAATATAACTAAATATGGTCAATTGGTGTAGTATTTCCAAAAAGCTATTATTTTTTCTAACGCTGGTCGGCCGCTATGCTTTAAATTGTCATTTACCAACGGTCCAGTAGGTATTTCATAATAGTTTGGTAGTTTGTTTGTTTTTAATTTTTGAAAATGTTGTTTAATAATTTATTGTAATTTAGTTTTGTATGTGTAATTTGCTTGTAAGGTTATCTGTCTGACATGCTGATCATTAGGTCACAGTGGGGTGCTATATCAATAACTTTACTTTAGACAGTCTGCGCACATGCGGTGTATACTGTATACAGTTCGACAGGCCCGTTGGTTATTACGGGGTAAAACTGCTTTGTTAACCAGTTTGCGCCGGATGACGTATATAAACGCAACGTGTTTTCCAAAATTCAAAACGAATGACGCATAAACACGCCAAGTTCAAGTTCAGAAATGTCTGTCAGCAGCGAGCAAGACCGGAAATGCGTGGGTGTGCTTCCCGGCACTATCGGCCTGAACCCGCCTCGGATCGAGTTTCGTTAAAAATAATCCCGCCCCTCGGCTCGGTGATGTTAAAATAATCCCGGCGCGAACTGGTTTTAAAGGTGTAGAGGAAATATAAACAAAAAGTGAAAGTACATATATATACACCTATATTTTCTCTCGTTTTTTTCAGCTTATTTGAGACGGTTTGTTTCAAATTTGTTAAGCCAAATCCTATTTAAAGTGCACTATATTTATTCATGAAACACAATAAAGCGAGAATAAAATTGTTTGAATGAGTCTAACTTTACTGGCAAGTGTCGAGATTGACCATTGCGTACCTTGCAACGAATAAATCTCGACCTTTCTTGTCCATTTCACCTTGTTGAAAGATAAACGCAACAGCCTCCTTTCCCTCATGCAACACAGGCTACGTTCAGTCATTCAATGTAGTTTACGATCGCGATATACACGCTGTGTGTTTCCCATAAATTGCACACGGCACCATTGCACTTAATGTTGTTTCTTACACGTCCGCAAAAGGCGAAGACTTTATGGCTGCCATGGCACAATGATACACCCGGAAATAGTTCGCCTTTTGCGGATGTGTAAAAAACGACATTGTGCAATGGTGCCGTGTGCATACACACGGCGTGTATATCGTAAACTACATTAAATGAAAACGACTCAGTGCGCATGCGGGTGCGAGTAGCTATTTGAGCTATGCTTGGAATGTCTTCGAAATGTTACGGGTTCACGTGACCCTTGCGTCAAGACCAAGCTGTGAAAGAAATCAAGAGCGCCCTCAATAAGCCCGTTTTCGGAGTATTGGTGATTGATGAACTGCATAGACGGACGGCGCGCCCGGAACAAATGAACCACTCGGTCTTGGAGCAAGACTAGCGTACTACATCCCCCTGCTTAACGCTGACACAACGTCATAATTACTTAACAAATTTCTAGCAAACGCATGACATGATTTTGAGCGCACAAAATTATTTCGAACGCACGAAATTATTTATTTCACGGTGATTTGTATTCGTCATTAGGTGCCCCGTAGATATCCCTTTACACCATGTAATGTGCACGTGATATAGATTGTGACGACCAGCCGCAGCGTTCTGCAACAAATATTTAATTCAAGCGAAAATACATGGAGATTTGGCAGTTATTAGTGAGGTTTAAACGTCGTTCTGTCTTTAATGTCGATATTGTGGCTTTATTCTGTGTAATATTTGTTGTTCTGCAGAGTTTCGCAGAGTTCTGCACGTTCTGCAAGTTCCGCAATAATGCAGTCAGGGGCGAGATGACTATCGCTAGGCCTTTGATGTAGTACGTGCGAGCTCCGAGCAAAATGGGGCTGCCTGAAAAATAACGGATTTCCCATAACCTGTCGGCAAATTCACAAAAAACATCGTGACCACGAAAAGAAAGAATTCAAAGGTCTTTCGTTGCTCGGGTCTAAAATCTTCGAGGAACAATTTATCCGCTGCAGAATTCAAACAACACGACAGATCTTCGGACGACAGACGACGCTGAATATCCGCCGTTTTGTCCTAAATGTCACTCATGCTGCAAATAAGTTACTGCATCTAATTTGATGACGTCGGGATTAACCGCGTTGTGATTGGACACTCCATATCTTAGCCCCGCCTATATTTTTCTGTATTCCCATACGAGGTAATGCGCTAGAAATGTGGCGCAAAATATAGGAAAAACATACGATTTAAAAAAATGATTGATCCCAGGCGCAAAAGTAGCTTCAGTTGATTTGCATAATAAGTGGCCGTGTGGGGTCGTTGTTCGCGCAGTATCTTTGCACCGCGCGCTATGAGCGCAAGCTAGCATATTCAGCGTGTATTCGTTGTTCAACTTTCAAAAAGTCGTGGTTCAACTTTAAAACGTCGTGGCTCAACTTTAAAACGTCGTACTAGTGTTCCTTCGTTTTGAACGTACGTACGACCGTACACCGTCAAGACCTCGCCATCGCCCAATGAGAAGCTCTGCACAACAGGCTCCGCCCAATTCAGACCGTTGTATTGATTGAAAATCATAAATATTCATGTTATACATAAGAGCTTTTTCAAGAAAGGCAGTGCACACAGAAAATCCCGTATTGTACATGTACCTGTAAAGTAGGTACATGTACAAAGTTGATATCTAAGCGCAAAGCTGCATCAATATGCACCTATTCCATGTACCACACGTTGCTATTCCCCATAGCATGCACTGTGCGGTACGAACAATAACAAGAATGCCACCTGTTAATAGGAATTGAGCCCGTAAAAGAATGTCATTTGAAAGTAGGTTGTGTTGCGTAGTTGAAAGTCGACCATGTTTCTATTGCAAGATAGAATAATATACAAACAGTTTTCGCTATTAAATAATAAATAAAAAAATGCTATGTTCAACAGCAATTTTAATGTGTTAACATTTTAACAAATTCGAAGAAGTTAGAAATGTTTCCTAATTTAGTCGTTGACATTCACCTCAATCCAAGAAACCTCTTTGATGATCTGGTGAGGGACCCGCCAGGGTTGTTTCGTCTCACAGGAGAAACACCAGAGTCGATGCTGATGGTCACCCGTGATCTGCAGCCTTTTATCACTAACCAGGGACCCGGAAGGAGACATCTCCATCGCCCCATTAATATAAAATTTTGATATGGCTTCGACAGCACCCAACTTATGATGTACTCGCTGCATTATTTAATATGAATGAGGCTGCTGTCACGAGAGACATTTATTCTGTCATAACTTTACTTTGGTATTATTTCGAATCAAACATTTCTTGGCCAAGTAGGGAGAAATGGATCGCCATTAGAGGGAAGTGGGATGTATTTCCTACTGCAGTGGGGGCCATCGATGGCACCCTACATGAAATACAAAAGACCACAGTCAGAGAACCAAGAGGACTTTTACAGCGGATATTCTCGATATCACTGTATGAGCACACATGTAAGAGTTTTGCAATTGCCATTTGTTTCACTCAAGTTTACGTTCAACTCTTTTCTTACCGAGCACTATATATCACTGTTGTCTAGGTTACCACACTCCGGTTACTATTATTACCACAGCAATGTTTTTAAGTTTTATTGTAAAACGCCTTCGCGTGACAGTGCAATGGAAATGAAATTTGTGTATTCTTAACAAGGGGTGTCATAAATTATTAAGTGCTCTTAGGGCCATGAAATGAACTTTACAATAAAAGATCACTAGTCCAGTTATATTTGCCTCAGTTTGTATCTCCCACCATGCAAAGCGTCAAGTTTTATTTATTTGGTTATACTCTGTATATATCTCTATAACATAATTCCGTGTAAGGTCTCAAACTGAAGATATTTCTTCTTTTTTAAGAAATAAAAAGAGAAAGGTTTTTAGTAAGAAGGATATTACCTGATCCCTCATCATCGTCTCATATCTATCATCTCTCATCTTCCCCATCGTCATATTTTACGATCAACTCTAATTATTTTCCCCTCACCGTCTTCCATTTTCACTAACGTCTCTCAATTGTCATATTTCTTTAATTACACCACAATCATCCCTTGAAAAACATCATAATAAAATCATAGATTTGTTTTCTTCACAGATAATCATCGACAACATCCGCTATGTTCAGAGTGGCTTTCTTGGACATCAGAACGATGTTGGCCAGGACCACCATACATTGGCCCTGACCTGGATTTGAACTTTCCGGATGACAGTTGTGTTCTTGGGGATAACTGCTACGCCAACAGGTATCCAGTAATGACAAGATACAGACGGGATCAGATCCGAAATGTGGCAGATGCTGATGAACGTATGGCCATGGGTGTGTTTAATGAGGAACATTCGATATGTAGAATTGAGCAAGTTATAGGATTCTTCAAGACATACCGAGCAGTGAAGGGTGTGTACCGACATCCAAGATGGCTGATGCCCATTGTCGCGGAACTCTGCGCCTGCCTAGCCCAGCGACATATGAGATTAACAGACAATATTCATTGATTTATATTAAAGGCATACCGTTGGTTGTTTAAAGGTTAAATATAGACTTAGTAAAGCTGACAGTGCAGTGTTTTTACTTTGTGTGATTCAATATATACATGATAAAACAAACCCGTAAAAATTTAGGCTTAATCCTTCATCTAAGTCAGGAGAAAATATTAAAAATCCGTGCAAACTTTCAGCGTGTAAACACTGACATTGTCCTTAATTTCGATTGTTACAATCAAAATTGCTTAAAATGCTATTTTCTCGACTTTGAGAGTATTTCAGACAGAAATATTTTCATGTTGCGATTTTCATTCTCCAATTCGTGTTTCAAGTTTGGGGACATTGAAACTAAATATGGTCACCTTTTGTTAATGTTCACACCGGCACTTTCTAGAAGTTTCACATTATACTTTCATCTTAAAAGAAAGATTCTGCAAGGATTGAAACATCAGGCCCTAACTTTAAGCAAACAAAAACAACTTTGTAAGAGAAAGGTAATTTTCCGTCGTTACGAGTACTTTATAAATGTGTGTATTTACCAGGGAGTTGGACGGGGCCCTGGTCAAACATAGCAAGGGTTTGGTTGTCCGGTCAGTTGTCCGGCAATGTAACCAAAGGTACAACAGTGTGGTCTATGATCAAACCAAATTTCATTTGAATGTGAACAGCAGACCTGAATAGCATTACGACCGAACGAAATCTCATTTGAATGTGAACAGCACACCTCAATAGCATTACGAACGAACGAAATCTAATTTAAATGTGAACAGCAGACCTGAACAGCATTACGACCGAACGAAATCTCATTTGAATGTGAACAGCAGACCTGAACAGCATTACGACCAAACGAAATCTCATTTGAATGTGAACAGCACACTTCAATAGCATTACGAACGAACGAAATCTCATTTGAATGTGAACAGCAGACCTGAACAGCATTACGACCGAACGAAATCTCATTTGAATGTGAACAGCAGACCTGAACAGCATTACGACCAAACGAAATCTCATTTGCATTACGAACGAACGAAATCTCATTTGAATGTGAACAGCAGACCTGTTGCAAGGAGAGATGCACCCGGCTCCACCACGGCAAGACATATGAAGCACGATATGTGGCAGAGAAAACCCCCCCTTCTTTTTGTTGACCATTGTGTTCCCGGAAGCTCAGGAGTTCCTTTTAGGTTTCAAGGGGGGATGGGTTAGGTTACAATAGTGTTGAGTGTGTATAAAGTATAGGGATAAGAGGGGGTACCCCTCTGCCACATATCGTGCTGGGTATACGGCAAGATGATGAACGACAAACAGGAATAGGCTGTCCATTTCATGTAAGATTTAAGTTTGCTTATTATAATTAGCCTATTAGGCTATAGTTTTTATTTATTTTAAAGATGTCACAAGATACTCTTCTGCTATGTTATTTTAAACCCTCGTGTTTTTAATAAATTCATTACGATGAATTTAAAATAAATACTCTGAGAATTGTTTTATTTCGGATGTCATTACCAGTGTATGTATTTACATTAAAGTTCGACAACACCTTGATGGAAAAGCTGAGTAATGCGATAAGTAATGTGCTTGTTTGAGACATGGACATTTTTCTTAATTTAACATTTTAAAATTTAAATACGTAACAAATACCAGGATTGAAACATTCTAGAACATTCTAGGTATTCAAAATGATGCTGTACATAAATAACGGGGTCCCCTGCAATTAATATAATTTCAATGCATCTACACAATAAGGCATTTTTACTATTTGGTTCATAAAAGATGGTTGTTATTTAAATTATTATTTATTAGGTGAAACTTTATTTATATATTATTCTACCATGCAAATAAAAACAGAGTCGTGTCAAGAGCCACGCAACATAACCTACATTCAAATGACATTATTTTACGTGCCTAATTCCTATTAACAAGTGGCTTTTGTTTTGTTTTTGTTCGTACCGCACGGTGCTATGGGGACCAATAGTCCGCATAGCAACGTGCGGTACAGGAGAACTACATAGCTACACGCTTATGTACATGTACAGTGTACATGTACATGTACAAGTACAATACGGGATTTTCTGTGTGCACTGCCTTTCTTGAAAAAGCTCTTCTGTATAACATGAATATTTATGATGTTCAGTCAATACAACAGTCTGAATTGGGCGGAGCCTGTTGTACAGAGCTTCTCATTGGGCGACGGCGAGGTCTTGACGGTGTACGGTCGTACGTACGTTCAAAACGAAGGAACACTATAAACATCGTACTAGTGTTCCTTCGTTTTTAACGTGCGTACGGCCGTACACCGTAAAGACTTCGCCATCGCCTATAGTGAGAAGCTCTGCACAACAGGCTCCGCCCAGTTCAGACTGTTGTATTGATTGAACATCATAAATATTCATGTTATACAGAAGAGATTTTTCAAGAAAGGCAGTGCACACATAAAATCCCGTGATGTACATGTACCTGTAAAGTAGGTACAAAGTTAATATGTAAGCCCAGAGCTCCAGCAATGTGCACCTTTTCCATGTACCGCACGTTGCTATGGGGACCAACAAATTGCTAACAGGTGCACATTGCTGTAACTACACGCTTACATAATGAACTTTGTACTTACTGTACTGTACATTACTGCACAGGTACAATACGGCATTTTCGGTGTACACTGACTTTCTCTAAAGAGCTATTTTGTATACATGTAACATGAATATTCATGATGTTCAATCAATACAACGTTCTGAATTGGGCGGAGCCTGTTGTGCAGAGCTTCTCATTGGGCAATGGCGAGGTCTTTACGGTGCTATGGTGCTACGGTGCTACGCACTTTCAAAACGAAGAAACACTAGTACAACGTTTAACAGTTAAACCACGACGTTGTGAAAGTTGAAGTACGACGTTTTGAAAGAAATAAAACCATTTTGGAATCTTTGCTGCTATTCTGTGAGAAAAAAACAGACATAAATGTGTCCTGGAAAATCAGCATTTGAGAAGAACTACATTTTCTAGCATCATGAAATTCGTATTAAAAACGATTACTCAATAATCTTCTCAAGAAATCCTTAAGAAAATCAGTAGCTGAGAACTGTAAATATTTGTAAATAGTTTGAAGCTGATAGATTAAGTTCAGTACAATCATGGAGCTATAACAAGCCTTTTTATAGGTCCATGGTACAAGAGACGAGTTGTCGGGTGTTTTCTTTCGTTGTTGGGTTGGATAATGTGACCCGCTCCAGGAAAAGGTGATATAAGTCGCGCTATGCATTTAGGAGTAATGGCCTGTTAAAGTTAATAGGGTACATTTGTTTGTCAAAATTGATTTTCATTTTTTGTCTTAAATGACATCTTTAATATCCAAAGTTTCAGATTTAATTAACAAAAAGCTGAAATTCGATAAATAAGGTGAAATGAAACATTTTAAGAGTGCATGTTTCCATTGTATTGTCTTAGTGTTTTGAAGCCCGTTTTCTCAGTTGTGTATTTTAAATTCCATGCAACGATTAATATGCAAAAACGTCATATCACCGGAACGGGAGGGGCTATGAAGCTGTAATATGTACCAAATGAAAGCTTATATCCTGTACTTTCTAATCATGTGCATGACTCTATTTTCAGTTTTTGCGACTTATGTCACCTTTTCCCGGAGCGGGTCACATATTGCTGTGGACAGAAGGGACACATAATCCTGGGAAATATTTTTACAGTGTGTTTATTTGTTTTTTATTTTTTTTTTATTTTTTTTTGGGGGCAGAATTGCGAGTTGTGTTCACGTAACACCGATTTACGCAAGGATAATTTAGTCGCTTTGCTGAAACCAGTGTGCATAGAACCAGCGGAGGTCTCATGTAGAAGATAATGGGGTGCGCTATTTTAGAATGTATGATCTATACACAAATCTTGAAAAGAAGGCCAAAACTCTGAACAAATAGTCGTTTATGTGCACTAAATTACTGAAGTTATGCGAACAAATTACTAAAGGTACTAAAGGTATACAAGTAAACAGACATTGTGTGTTCAGCGTGTGTGTCCCAGCAAAGTTCAAGTTCAGTTTGATATTGGTACTGTGCTAACGCAGCAGGTCAGCAGTAGCTAAGGTTATAATCCCTGCTACAGTGATCGCTGGATTATTTGGAAATTGAAGGGGCTCGGCTGGCATGGTTTAAGTGATTAGTATATGGCAGCCTAGAAGTCATCTCAGAGTAAAGTATTGAAAAACAGCAACGGGCGTATTTGAAACCGGTCAATTTAGAGAACAGTTCGATGGAGGGTCCTGGTAGCTACACGATGTCTACGCAGAGTAACTCTGGTAACTCTGCAAGCAATGTGAACCTGCAGCGTAAGGTTACCCTGCTGAATGCTGTGACAGTTATTGTAGGCTCCATCATCGGCTCTGGGATCTTCATCTCACCGGTGGGCGTCTTGTCTAACAGCGGATCAGCCGGGCTCTCTTTGCTGATCTGGGCTGGCTGTGGTATCATGTCCCTAGTGGGTGCACTGTGCTACGCCGAGCTAGGAACCACGCTGACTTCATCAGGGGGAGACTTCACCTACATCCGAACAGCCTTTGGCTCTCTACCCGGCTTTCTCTATCTCTGGGTGACCATGATGGTCGCCTTCCCTTCCCAACAAGCCATCATATCGAAGACGTTTGCCAACTATGTGTCACTGCCTTTCTACCCCGAAGTGGAATGCCCACCATCTGATGAAGTCCGTGGCATCCTTGCAGCTATCTGCCTAGGTAAGTCTGTATAGTTCTATGGAAATAGGAAATTGCAAATCGCAAGGCCAAAATAAATAATTAAAGAGAGACAGGGAATGTATTAACATCTTGCTATAAGGAAGTCAGTTTAGCGTACCGGTTCTTTCCTCGCCTTCCACCGCTGGGGCCCGGGTTCGAATCCGGCATGGGCCAATATATGAATTGGGTTTTCAGTTCCTGCTTGATTCCGTGGGTTTTTTTCCATGATAATCTTCTGGGGTTTACGAGTTACAGTGCCTAGGGCGCATCTTAGGGATTCATGGTTTTATTACCAGAAATAATTAATAATAATACGCCCAATACAGGGAACACACGGTCTTGACCAGAGGATCCACAGTGAGACAGAACCTGCAGTATCCAGCACAAACCGGACGCGTATTTTTTTTCTAGGAGGGTTAGGGGAAGACACTTAGGTTCTCAGATCCTTACTTTCCCTTAAATTAAACTCACTCCAACAACAAACTTTGAGACCAAAAATAGTCAATGAAAAATAGGCAGAGAGCGAATTCGAACCCCAGTCGAACGATCTATAACCTAACCCATTATCCACTAAGCCACCATGAGAGAGGTCGACAGAAGCCGTGTTTCAAAGGGCTTTAATGTACCCCGGGGATATGTGTAACTAGTTGAATGAGCAATAACAATGTATTAGCGTCTTTGTTAAAACTACTAAATAATCATGATGCGAGCGGTCTAGAGCCGCCCATTTATGATAATTACCCCTAACCCTCCTAGGAAAAAAAATACGCAAACCGGACCCCGTGTTTCTCGCTATACCCTACACAGCACTGCCGACTATTGTTACCTATAACGCATCCCCCTATAGATAACACCGAAACACAATGACCACTATATATTAGTTCATGCATGTGGCCACCATAACAGCATATTGATCATAAATGTATTTAGATTAAAAGGAGGTTGTGAATTTTAGAAGGCGTAGGGGTACGGTACGCGATTGGGTTACAAAGAGCATTATAGCAAAACAAGAATGCAACAAAGTGATTAAAAGCTCTCATTACGGGAACCAAAAAAGCCAACAAAATGCACAATATAATCCACACATTATGGTGAAACAAGAATGCAACAAAGTAATTAAAAGTTCTCATTACGGAAACCAAAAAAAGCCAACAAAATGCACAATATAATCCACGCATTATGGTGAAAAAAACCATTAGAACCTCAGGATACTGGTTTTATCTCGATGAATGTATACCCATAAACAAACCCACGACGTGGTGCTATCGCAAACCTGTTCCTTGCGTTGAATATTGCTCGATTTGACATCGCTCGATTTTACATCACAAGATTTTGCAACGCGCAGAGTTTGTGCTTTGTAACAGGGAGCAAATAAAATGGCGCATATGTTCTCCACCTTGTGATGGTACTGTACGTGTTACGGGCGATACGTTTATGAAGAATTCTCTGGATGTAAAAAAGCGGAGAGACAAACTTTATTAAGTATAGTCTTCTCTTAGAAAAGTCTAAACTTGAGCTCTTGTGACTTTTTCTGTTTGCTGTTAGACTGGGAGCTGAATAGGATGTGATCAGCATTTCGGGAACAAATCCCTGTATTTTCTTAAATCATAGTATCCTCGACTCTGATCACAAAAAGGGTGGTCTTAAGTTGCACTAAATCAGACAAAGGCTAATTAGCGCCATGCTAAAAGAGGCCAATTTTACATTTAATCAACATTTTGGGAACGAGAACGAAACCAGTTTTGTTTGGTAGCTTGGCACTTGTGGATACTGAAAATATAACTTAAGAGCGATTTCATATCAGACTAATTAACTTAAGAGCGGCCCGTAAAGCGCGGGGGTGGGCGTGGCTATCATTCCTTCTTTTCATTTTCGCTGATGCCGTAGCAACGAAACTGTATAGACGAAAACAAAACCGGTTTGTATTGATGCCTTGGCGCCTGTGAAACATTACAATATTACTTAAGAGTAATTTTAGGTCAGACTTAGGCCGTGTCCGATACGGGTGTCTAGAGCTACGGCCAGGTCTATTATCTTCGGCGGCCATCAGTCAGCGCGCAGCCTGTGCTATAATGAGCCGAACGGCGAGTCTTATTTGCAGTAAAAAGCAGTCTCGTGCGTTTTGGAAATGCGCGAGAAAATCCGCGAGTTGAGGAGGGTCCCTGCAAAAACGCTTGGGAAACCCGGAAGGTCACTGCTGGGTCAACATGGATTGGTGAGTACATTTTCAGAGATATGATGCGTGAACAAATTCAGATTTTCACCATTTTTCACGTATTTTTTTGAACTAAATTACCTTTTAAAATGTGATGAAATATATGATATTTTCTAGACATACCGTAACATTTCGGGTGCTCCTGACTGTTTCTCACAGAATTCGTTCAAACAGAGTCGATATTTGCGTTGTTCGTGGGTTATGCTGTCGTTACATGTCACGTTTATTTCTGCCGGACCGGGAATACATTTGTTGTTGAGCTTTGAAAAAAGCGAAATTTTCATTTTTTAGCGGATAACACGATAGTACGTGTGACGTCATAGTCGCACTAGAACTGTGAATTTCCCGTACTTCTCGCGTGTTTAGAAAAACGGAGGTGACGAACGTAGTTTTTTAACTTTTAACGTGTATTACCAATTACGTGATAAAATAAATCGTCTTATTTTTAAGTTTTTATGAATATTATGTTACCCAAAATGACAGAAACATCATATGATACAGGGAATTAATGACTTACGATTTTAAATTATGGTTCAAATTTGTGTTATTATTTTTTTTGTAAAAAAAAAAAAAACCAAGACAGGTAGTTTTAACGTGTATTACCAATTACGTGATAAAAAAAAAAAATGGTTTTTATTTTGAAGTTTTTTATGAATTATAATGTTGCCCAATATGACAGAAACATCATAATGATACAGGGAATAAATAACTTACAATTGTAAGTTCTTGTACAAATTTGCATTATTTTATTAGTAATTATTTATTTTTTTAAGGAAAAGATGGGGTGGGGGGGGGGGGGGGGTGCTTTTTTCCTTTGAAAAAAAAGCCAGGACAACAAACATTTTAAAATTATATCTGGTCTAATAATCATGCATGTATCTGAAGGTGTATCGTCTAATGTAACCCCCTTTTTTTTTTCACCCCAACCACAGGCCCACCAGTCAAAGCGATCTTCCTTGGTTCAGGGTAAAAGTAATTGGCGATTCGCTTACAAGGTATTTACCACAAAACATACGAAGTGAGTGGATCTGCCCTGACGTGGTGACAAAGCCTGGGTGTACTTTTTCAATTGAAGTTGAATGGGGCACTAAGGAGAATGTACACAAAATCCGTAGAAATGTTCAATTTCTGACAAGGGGATGTTCTTGTGCCAAAAGCCGTTGCGCAACTAGGGTCTGTAAATGTAAAAAGGCAGATATTTTATGTGGCCCTGGTTGTTCTTGTAAAAGCTGTGAAAATACTGTCAGTGTTACCGAAGCTGTGGATGAAATTGCTGATTTGGATGACAGTGAAGACTCAGATAGTGGGTCTCTTTCAATCAGCAGTGATGTCAACAGTTTGGATAATTTCCAGGAAGTGGCAGAAGATGAAGCACTCAATGGAACAAATATAGACAGTGAATAGTTTTCTATTCCACAAATGTGCCACTAATGTGATGATACATGCACTTACTTTAACTTTGTTATTATTGTAAGGAGTTGCATTTAATCATTTTCAGGGTACATGTTATAAATATAATGAGTGTGTATGGTGCTTTAATATTGTATTTAAATTTTTAACTGCCACTTTAAAGTTTACATTGAGTCAGTGACTGGCTGCGGTTACTCATGGCAAATGCAATATTTACAACTAACATTTCTAAAAACCATTCCAAATGTTTACAGGTCATAAAAACATGTGATACATTTTCTATTTATAAGGTTGCAATGTTTTCATTGCATTTTAAGAATATCATTTTGTATTGTGATTGTGTAAGTCACAGTTTTCTAATTATAAGGGTGCAAACTTATCATTGCATTTTAAGAATATTGTTTTGTATTCAACTCGGGCCTTAATAGTGTGATTGTTTAAGTCACAGTTTTCTATTTGTAAGGGTGCAAACTTATCATTGCATTTTAAGAATATTGTTTTGTATTCAACTCAAGCCTTAATACTAGTGTGATTGTTTAAAGATGGACTACAACGAAAACTCACACATTAAATTTAATATCGGACCTTGTTTATGTTGAATTCAGGTAACACTTTATTGTTACGGTCATGTTTTTCTCTAAATAATTTTGTTGCAATTTGACCGACAAAATTAGACCTCGATTCTTCGATTTTGAAATTCCCCGCCCTGTACTGGTTCCCGGCAAAGATCCACTGAAAACCACAATGAAATCCACGATATAGTACCAGCGGACTTGTAAACCAGCGAAAAGTGATGACGTACTACCCATGAGCAACCGAGAGTAAACAAAAGACGCCATGTTATTCCGTGTGTATTATGTATGCGTTTTCATGCAGAGGCATGAAGTTTTTACGAATCTTTTTTTTTATAGTGTATCACTATCACTCAGCTACAATAATGCCACCTTCATGTGTTGTTGGTGGATGCACAAGAAAATTGTTCGAAGAATCCAGAGATTAATTTTGTGCAATTTCCGCGGGATCCTGCGTTATCAAAGGAATGGGTGAAGTTCGTAAATATTACACGAAAGGATTTCACCTTCTCGGAAAGAAGTAGGCCTTTGATTTGTTCAGCACATTTTTCAGAGGACTGTGTTGAACTTTCAAGTGCTTTGAAAAAATCACTGGGATTGACAACAAAGTTTCGTTTGAAGCCTGGATCGATCCCCACATTGAAAGCGCCAAACATCGAGAGAATTCGTACTAGTACTACCACCAGGCCTACTGCTTCTGCGTCGGCCGAGTCATCGGCAACCGCCGGGTCTGCCGTGGCCGCAGAGTCATCAGCAGGTGAGCTCCCCTCGTCTGGTGAGCTCCCCTCATCGCTAGAGCTGCCATCACTGTCCTCGGAAGTACCTCCACGAAATGCCTCTTCCTCAGCTATACTGTGGTCTTCCCAATACTCGCTGCTATCGGACATTTTTCGCTGTTTTTCGGTCGAAAATAGTTGTACCAAAATATAGCCTAGCTTGTCCGCTGTTATTCCGCATTGCATTGTACGGTAAAAATGCACGCACACGATCGACCCGAGTAAATCGTCGTGGGTAGTACGTCACACACAAAGTATGAATTATTCATGAGTTAAGGGCTTTTGCTGAAACTGAGTTTTTCTGGGTCGTAGAACGCCGATCAATTTTGGGTTTTTTTTGCATAAAGGAACAAGTTTTATTGAATACTAATGATATATTAGTAATCATTATACATTTCTCGAACAAAAACAGTAACACAGCCTTTATCATTATTCCGTTGTAGTCCATCTTTAAGTCACAGATTTTATTTATAAGGGTGCAAACTTATCATTGCATTTTTCATCACTTCAGTTTCATGATTCCAGCCCTGTTAAACCATTTCCATATTGCCATTTTACTTTAATTTTATATTTACCATAGTAAATTAGTATGTTATTGTTGACTTGAGATTGAACTGTGCTTAGGATGAATGCAATACATCATGTGTATGCAGTTAATGTCATACATTTTGTTTTTTAACTTATTTTATTTTTATGTTTCATATAAATGTATACAGTCTATGCATCCTTTTGCCTTTCAAGAAGTTGTTTTGAAATCAACTTGTGCCTTAGTGTGAATTAATTCACAGTTGACCATTACAATTTGTGATTATTATTTATTTGTATATATTCATATTTTAAGCTTGCCACTTTAACTTGACATTGAACTGTTCTTGGGGTGACACATGATGCAATATTTAAAATTAACTTCACACTTCCTTACTCGATGGTCACATCTATTTCTACCTCCATGGTCACACCACCATGATACATGAAAACACTTGTTTTTAATACAGCTTGTTGATTCTACCTCCATGGTTTCAACTACTTGTTATACCAAGTCTTTTTTTTTCTTCACACAAACTGAACAAATGTATTTCTACTGGAGTTACGATTTATTTACTGTTGTCACTTGTACTTTTACCATGCCGTTAGTTACTGTTTTATTGCAGCTGCCTATTGTATTGTTTGTAGGATATTGTGCTATTTTTTAATGAGTTTACATGTATTGTCATTTTCATATTGTATCTTTTGTAATTGTATGGTTTTATAATGGATGAATCATAACTTGACAGGAGACTATTGGAGGCAATAAAATATGTTTCTTTCATGTACATTTGATTCAAAAAAATCTGAACAATGCCTATTTTACTGTTTTGTTTCGTGTCATTAACATAACATTGTTTTTTTTATTTATAATTTCACTATGTCCCGAACGGAAACCCCTCGATCAAACGAAATCATTTTTACAACGAAAAATAGTCTGGTAACCATGTGCTCCTCTCAGCCTTATGTTAAGTTACACATCTTCACGGTGGATACCATACCCTGCTCCACTGGACTAAGCCGATACGTGATTGGACAAGAATTCTCCAGATCTTGAGTGATGACCAATGAAAATCGCTCTATTATAAATAGATATGGCTGCTTTCGGAAAATGTCAACGTTGTGTCGGAGGCTGTACTTGCGAAATATTTTGGGTGCTCTTGACTGTTTCTGAAATGATTGAGATATAACATGGCCTTTCTAGGAAAGAGGAATAGTTAAACTACACATACATGGGTAGGTTGTTTCTGCCGGTCATTGTGAAAAGGAAAAAAATCCGGCTTTTTCTGTGACCATTTTTTCTGGATTTTCACGGCTTCATTTTCGTTCCAAAATTTCTCTTTTTGATCATCAAACAATTTATTTTTATGAACAGAACATTAATTTGAATCATTCTCCATGTTGGTATATACTTTTAATTGTTTTTAAAAATCGTTATCATATTTTAAATGTTTTATGAAAATGGCACGTCAAATCTCATTACGTATGCATAAACCGGACGGTCTATGCATACGTAGCAAATAAACGGAACGTGTTTTCAACAGGCTGCGCGCTGACTGCCATTTTGTAGCGCTGTCCGAAATGCCGTCTAGAGCTACAGCTATACGTCTACAACGTCACAGAAATCTAGCCGTAAAAGAAGTTGTCTAGCTCAGGCAAAACAAAATGGCGGCAAATATTCGTTTATTTGTTTAATGGTAGTGCATTAAATTGAAACTAAAAGATCGACAAATACGTCAATATCATCAGGTATTCCGACCGGCTGTAAACAAACATTGCGTAACATCTAGCAGACGATAATTGTTGTAAATAATTTCTTACATCGTAATTTTGCAAACACTAATTCAAGCATCGCTTGGGGTGCAATAACTAGCCGTAGGCTCTACCGTAGCCGCGTCCGAATTCCATTTGCCTTAGCGCCTACGTAGACGTAGCTGGAGCTGTAGACGTAGACCGTAGCTCTAGATACTCGTTTCGGACACGGCCTAATTAACTTAAGAGCGGCGTGGAGGGGGCGTGGCCGTCACCCCCTATATATACAGTTTCGCCTATAGTCGCAATGTACGTTGGAAATCGTGCCAATTTTTCCTGACATGTTTGCTGGTGTCTTGCATATTTTTTCATTTAATTTTTGTATAAAAATAGGACACATTGTTCCCACGAAATATCCATTTCCCGAAACAAGTAGGCCTAATAATGTTAACTGTTCCTATTGACCACGTTAAAATGAACATGCACCGGTATATATTTTGTGCCGACTTTAACTGACCATCATAACACAACTGAAACTTCACAAACTTCACAGACGTACTACAGATACGGAGGTCCTTTTATTGTAGATTGTTAAGCCCTGGTCACATAGCCGTTAGTGGACGTAGTTGAACGTAGCGGAGGTTAACGTAGTTGAACGTAGTTGAAGGTAGTTGAACGTACCGGCATCCGTACCATACCGTACTTGTCCGTGATGCTAACTTGGTATTAACTTGGAAGAGCCGTGATGATCGAGTAAAATTTTGGACATGTTCAAAAGAGCGGTACGTTATAGGCGAAATATGCATCCGTGTTGGTAACGTACTGGATCGAAGTCTAACGTAGTCTACCGTACTCAGGCGTAATCATACGTACCACTCCGTAATTGTCCGTGGGCGAGCCGGACTCGAACTAGCGTAGTCTAGAGTAGTTTATCTTACTTTAACGTGGTTTACCTTACTTTAACGTACTTACCCTTCTGTAGCTCCTCACCCAAACTATGCCACTTACACCACGTCTGACCCACATAATCTACCCTACGGATCACTACGTCCACTAACTAAACGGCTATGTTACCAGGGCAAGGTCTTATGTGAAACACACAGTTAACAAGAGATAACTACGTATACATAAGAACAATGGTATACAACTGTATTTTGAGCTTGAGACTGAATTGAAGCTAACGGGTAGCAGGTGTAGCAGATGTAGGCCTATAGGTTGCTACTTCATAGTCAGTGAAGCATGAAAAATAGAATATAAATATGTGTAGTTTGGAATTGGTAGTGCCCCAAAAGCCCAAACGTTATAGTTGATAGACTTAATATACCACAACAGTAATGTTGTCAGGTTTGTGTGGAAACTTGCTGGACACTAATATTAAAATTTAAGCTGAAAGGGTTTAGCAGTGGTTTAGGTTGCTATTCCACAGTGACTGAGGCGTGAAGCCACAAATATAATAAAATAGTTTGGAATTGGCAGTGATAAAAAAACCGATTAAATGAACTTAATGAACCACAACATTCATGTTGCCAGGTTTGTGTGGCAACTTAGTGGACCGTAATATTCAAGTTTCCTGTTGTGAAGACTTCATGGATCATGATATTTATGTTGTCAGTTCTCATCCGATAATGAGGTGGATCCGCAGTCATCACTCTCATCTCTGTCTTAGTAACACTCGTCGTCTGGATCATCGTTGACGACAGTAGTCATAATGGTTGTCTCAAAGATTAAAACCTGCATGTCTAAGTAAAAACTCTCACAAGCGAAACTGCGGATGGCTCATTAAATCAGTTAAAGTTCATTGGAGCGCACCCACCCCGGGGAAGTATTGTTGCGAAGCTGAAACAAACAAATTGACTTGTCTGGTTAATTCCCCGGATAACGAACGAGACTCTGGCTTGCTAAATAGTCGCGCCGGCCGCCGCGCCGGGCGCTGACTTCCTAGAGGGACCAGTGGCGTCCAGCCACGCGAGATTGAGCATTAACAGGTCTGTGATGCCCTTAGATGTCTGAGGCCGCACGCGCGCTACACTGAAGAGGTCGGCAGGGCGGGGCACCCCGGCACCTCGCTCGGGCGCCCGGAAGACGATCGAACTTGATTATTAAGAGGAAGTAAAAGTCGTAACAAGGTTTCCGTAGGTGAACCTGCGGAAGGAACATTACCGAGAGAAGAGAGAGCGACTCGCCCCTCCCGGGCGTCTGATCCGATGTCCCTGGCCGGCCCCCGCTTCGGTGGGGCTGGGCTCCGTGCTTTCCTCTTAGGCGTGTAGGCAAAAGTGACCCACGCCGGTGTACCGAAGCAGCCCGCCGAGTGTCGGCCGCGCCACTGCCCCTCTCGGGGAAACTGCGCGGCCGCTGCGGGTGACGACCGACGGAAGACCAGGACGTCGGGGTTCGGTTTCGAATGAAGCTGGGATGACCGCGGTCGAGCCAAGCGTTCCCCCGTAGCTCCGCCTCCCGGTCTGGTGGTCTTGTTTTGACTGATGCTTTGCGCCGCTGGCCACCGGCGCGGTCATCCCGTTGTGAATGATACAGAGAGAATGAATGGGTTGAGAAGAGCTATATGTACATATAAAGTTGAAGGGTGGGTAAAAATCTTCATTTTAGGAGCCCATTGTATTCGCCACGAGAGAGGCCAAGTCTTATATTTTATGACTAGAAATTAGGCTAGTTTACAGTGGGCAGTTAGTTCATGTAACTCAGAATTGCATTTTGACAAGATTTAGCAAGCATTTGCATATTTAGCTCCTATCGTAAATATTTAACGGCAAGTTAGGTTTAAAGTATTGATATCAGACAATTGTAGTGTCTTGTTCACCTTCAACAGTAGTGGGTATATTGTCTTGTTTACCTTCATCAGTAGTGGCCATATTTACACGAGCAGATTCCACTGGGTGAAGTACAACGTGTGTAATGTACATGTACTTCCTGTATATTGCGGTCTCATCATCCAGTCTAGTCCGCCCTCTCTCGCTGTCGTGCGTGTATTATACATAGGCCTATACCTGTTTCGGGAAATGAATTATTTGTTGGAACAGTGTGTCCTAGTTGCATGAAATTGGTGTCAAAATAAATGCAAGACACCATAGAACATGTCACGACAAATTGGCACGATTTCGAAGGTAAATTGCGACGATATAGGCGAAACTGTATATAGAGGGGGTGGCATGTGGCCACGCCTCCTCTGCGCTTTTCGCGCCGCTCTTAAGTTTTTTTAGTCTGACCTAAAATTACTCTTAAGTAATATTTTAGCCTCAATAAAATTAGCCTCATTTGGCATGGCGCTAATTAGTCTTTGTCTGATCTAGTGCAACTTAAGACCACCCATTCTTTGATCAGGGTCGAGGCTACTATGATTTAAGACAATATATACAGGGATTTGTTCCTGAAACTTTGATTAAACCCTATCCAGCTCTAATTTTGCAATTAGGCTAATGCGGTCTGTCTGTTTTATTCCTAGTTACGTTGTCGATCGTGAATTGTCTTAGTGTGCGCCTAGCAACTCGGGTTCAGGATGTCTTCACGATTGCCAAGATGCTGGCCCTGATACTCATCATCATCATGGGTATTATACATCTCACCCGAGGTAAACAAGTTACTTTAAGAGAAGACCCAAGGCGTGATTCGGATCATTTGAAAGATAAACAGACACATACAAATGAATATGCTTTGACCCCCCCCAAAAAACAAAAAACAAAAAAAATAATAATAATAAAAATAATACAACGCCCAAATGGGTACTTTGGGAGACAATCCCATAGAGTCGTGCACAATCTTTATTGTAACCTAACCCGTTTTTACCTGGAGCTTTTTCCACGAAATTTCATATTTATGCTATTTAGACCCAAATCTGTCTTCTCCGAGCAAAAATAACTCCCAAATATCGTTTTGTGGGGTAGCTAGACACTTAGGGAGACACTGAAATGTCTCCCTAAGTGCCACTGTCTCCCAAGTGAATCAAAACTATCGCTAATTTGTCTCCCAAAGTGCCCATTAAGTAAAATAATAATAATAATAATAATAATAATAAATAATATAATAAAATATTGTCAAAATGGGGCAAACAATAAATATTGACTGAGAACTCCTTAATTGCATTTGAATGCAATACCTATAATTATGTCCGCCTGTCCGCAACAGTCAAACATACAAAACATATGAGAGCCTGACATCCCACCCCTGCAAACATTTCTCATAAAAAGGTTTACATAAATATTATTTCTCCATTCAATTTATAACATGTGAACGACATATCAAATGAGGAAAAAAGAAATGATAGTTACGTCATACGCTTACGTCAATCTATCGTTCTCGTTCACGCACTAGTCTTGCTAAAAGCATAGACCACATGCAGTATAAGGCGGTCATCGCCAATATCACGTTAAACTTTACGCTTTAATAAAACAAAACAAAAAAATTCCCAATAATTCTAACAGCCGTGCATGTTTTAGTATTTGGTAAAATTAAGTTACTTTAAATATTTAATTCATATTTATGGCCGTTTTATGGTTAAGATCTTTGTAAAACCAAAGTATTTAAAAAAAACAACAACCACAGGTAAAAGTCCTATAGCTGGCGGTTGGGGGTGCCATTTGTGACATTTGTGCGCGCGACTTACACGTTCTATCAGAGCAGTACATTTGATATAGATATAATCAATTATATAGCTATATAATTGTACATTTGTGTTTTTTTAAACTGAACAAAGTATATATCTTAAAAAATACTGTTGTTATTATTATATAATTATTTAAGTTACATTTTGCGAAATTCCGACAAAGTTGTCCCCCAAAGACCGCAAAACCGCTGCGCGCAACCGCTGCGCGCAACCGTTGCGCGCATCTTGCCTTAGTATTAGTTATTGGAAAGAACGTTACGTTAGATGCGCGATAACCCGCCGGACCAATAACGCCCTTGCGGCGGCTGGTTACCGCGTATCAAACGTAACAAGGTGCAGTTGCAGATAGAGAAGGGATGGGGGTAAAAAAACAATCCGAAAATTGATGTATATGTATTACGTAATTTCAGAGGAAAGTGACAAGAAATCACCTTAGATTGCATCTTATTAGCCTTCACTTGAGTCGAGTCGAGTTATTTGCTCGCAGTGACTCGAGTCGAGTCGAGTCATTTATCTTTCAGGACTCAAATCCAGTCGAGTCGCCCAAAATAATAATAATAATAATAATAAATAATATAATAAAATATTGTCAAAATGGGGCAAACAATAAATATTGACTGAGAACTCCTTAATTGCATTTGAATGCAATACCTATAATTATGTCCGCCTGTCCGCAACAGTCAAACATACAAAACATATGAGAGCCTGACATCCCACCCCTGCAAACATTTCTCATAAAAAGGTTTACATAAATATTATTTCTCCATTCAATTTATAACATGTGAACGACATATCAAATGAGGAAAAAAGAAATGATAGTTACGTCATACGCTTACGTCAATCTATCGTTCTCGTTCACGCACTAGTCTTGCTAAAAGCATAGACCACATGCAGTATAAGGCGGTCATCGCCAATATCACGTTAAACTTTACGCTTTAATAAAACAAAACAAAAAAATTCCCAATAATTCTAACAGCCGTGCATGTTTTAGTATTTGGTAAAATTAAGTTACTTTAAATATTTAATTCATATTTATGGCCGTTTTATGGTTAAGATCTTTGTAAAACCAAAGTATTTAAAAAAAACAACAACCACAGGTAAAAGTCCTATAGCTGGCGGTTGGGGGTGCCATTTGTGACATTTGTGCGCGCGACTTACACGTTCTATCAGAGCAGTACATTTGATATAGATATAATCAATTATATAGCTATATAATTGTACATTTGTGTTTTTTTAAACTGAACAAAGTATATATCTTAAAAAATACTGTTGTTATTATTATATAATTATTTAAGTTACATTTTCCGAAATTCCGACAAAGTTGTCCCCCAAAGACCGCAAAACACGGAGTAAGACAACTATAATGGTTAACATTGTTGTTTTGGGCCAGTGGATGGACGGTTAAAACTCAAATATTTACGGCATGCTTTGTCGAAATAAAAACCTACCAATGTTTACTAAGGTCTACAGTTTCTGATAATTGTCAATGGCATCACTGGTTATAGTCAACACCCTTGAACATTCTCTGCCCTTCCAATCTTATCACGCAGACAAACTTTGGAAGCTATACCCGTTTCATTTCAACCACTCGCCAAAACTAATACTTGCGAGTTCATTGTACTCACTGTTGACATAAGTGTGAACACCAGGATTATTTATCTGAGTGACGTTGACACACCATAATTGATACTGGACCAACTTCCGAGCAACCAACAACTTGCACGTTCCAAAGGGCGACGGGTCAAAGTTAAGTGGCGTATGTTTCAATAATGATGCAATACTTGGTGGGCGTTGCCAGGTCCATCACATCGCTTATTAAAAGATCACCAGGCTCTAATTGTATTGCAAATGCAAACAACAAGTTCCAACGTAGTGTTGTTTGCAAGACGATGTTTATCGCTGTATATACAGCGCGCGTAGGCCGCCGATGCGGGCGTCCTCTAACGTACGCCGTACCATACACGCAATGACGTTCGATAACATCGTCTTGTTTAACTTAGCGAAGGTCATTCGCGCGTGGTCTACGGCGTACGTTAGAGGGCGCCCCGCATCGCGAAGATCGTCTTGCAAACAAGACTAGTTCAAACGCTGCGTTCATCATGATAAACAAATTGGGGATTCTGGATTTGTTATTTTTTCTCGTAGTGACATGGCGCCCGTGAGTTTATACTGTTACAGTGTACTCATGCTACACTGTCAAATGTTACTGTAAAAAAATACTGTATTATTGTATTTAGCCACAGTATTTAACTGTACCGTAATCCAATGTCACAGTAATTGATATTTATTTTACAGTATTTAACGGTGTTTCTACACACATCTCATTACGCAGCAACTGACAATTCAGAACTGAGGAAATTTGTATTTACAAAAGTCTTTGTCGTTTTAGTGCAAAAATGCACTTTCTTCACCGTATGAGTAATTATTGAAAAAGATTCCCCAATAAAATTAATCGTTTATTTTTGGTTTTGTTGGGGGGTTTTGGGGTTGTTTTTTTTTTGTGGGGGGGGGGGGGGGGGGGGTTTGGGGGGAGGCAAACTTAGGCGAAGATTTGCGTTACTTCTTCCTCCTTTTTGAAATGTTCAAATTATCAGGTCAAAAGGTAAATTATTTTGAAAGTAAAAGATCATGTGACGGTCTTCCGCATACCTCGCGCAGCCGCTGCGCGCAACCGCTGCGCGCAACCGTTGCGCGCATCTTGCCTTAGTATTAGTTATTGGAAAGAACGTTACGTTAGATGCGCGATAACCCGCCGGACCAATAACGCCCTTGCGGCGGCTGGTTACCGCGTATCAAACGTAACAAGGTGCAGTTGCAGATAGAGAAGGGATGGGGGTCAAAAAACAATCCGAAAATTGATGTATATGTATTACGTAATTTCAGAGGAAAGTGACAAGAAATCACCTTAGATTGCATCTTATTAGCCTTCACTTGAGTCGAGTCGAGTTATTTGCTCGCAGTGACTCGAGTCGAGTCGAGTCATTTATCTTTCAGGACTCAAATCCAGTCGAGTCGCCCAAAATTGTGACTCGATTTAGAGTCAAGTCGAGTCATTGACTCGAGTCGTTACACCTCTGTAATCTTCTAAACATGATTATTATATAAGCAAAGTGTTTCAAAAAGTGACTTTTCCTTTAATCAGGAACTACAACTAGTTTTCAGAACAGCTTTGACAACGTGCCAGGATTAGAAACGTCTGCATCGGGAATTGCACAGTCAATATATGCCGGACTCTTCGCTTACGGTGGCTGGTAAGTTGCAAATTATTCCAAAATTCCCGTTTATATACCTAGCCAGAAATGGAACCGACGGACTCCCCGTTATAGTCGCCCTTCATATACACTGTTGTTACTGTAACGCTTCCCCTAAAGAGAATTACTGAGAAACCACAACATTCAGGCAAGCATAATGAACGCCAAAGGACGAACGGAACATAATGCAAGACATATCTGTCCCATTCTTGCATCATATCGTCACCGTTTTCACGAAGGGGCGAATTTCATAAAAAATCGTCTATTTATCGAATATAAAAATTATGAAAACGATTAAATATTATTTCAACAACCTGGTGAAGTTATACATCAAACAAATCATTACAATCCTAATTAACATAATTAACGAATGGGCGAATTGGTCCTCAAGTGCCCTTTTGCGTTTTCACGAAGAGGCAAATTCGAAATAGCGTTGACTTCAACGTGTTTATGAAGGGGCACTTTGGTGCGCGTATTGAGTTTAGCGTTTTCACGAAGAGGCGAATTGGGCGAATTGGGCGCGTACTGGCTTTTAGCGTTTTCACGAAGAAGCAAACTTGTGGCGCAATGGGGAAATGTATACATTCTGACTCTCACAGCCACGGGCGAATTTGCTAACGTTTTTTCGTTTTCACGAAGAGGCAATTATATTAATTGATTAATTCTGCAAAACTAATCACCTATTTTTCTTAACGTTTATATATTTAAGAAGATTGAAATCTCTTCTTTCCCATTATACCTTAATCTTGTATATTCTATGGATATTTATGTTTCAAACTGCCAAACGAAAAAAGGACGAACTTTACAAGCGATTTTCTCAAATTTTGTTCAGACCGTGAATTCGCCTCTTCGTGAAAACGGTGACGATATGTTCCCGTTCGTCCTTGTTTGTGTGGCATTGTCAGGTTTACAGACAGATGCAGATAAACCGTTACCAACATAAATCAACACTGTAGTAGAAGGACCTTGTTTTTACCTTGGAATTGTTTACTTTAATGATGAGAAACTCATAAGTACAATGTTCGTATTGCCTATCTATAGGTCTACTGTTCAATGGCGGTACATTGTATGTATATGATTTGTATGCAAAAAAGGAAAGCGCAGGCATATGCGTCATGCTCCTGTTTTTAATGTCAACACTTTTTGTCATCTTCTTCTTATTATGCCTGTTTTCTCTAACAACAGGAACAATCTGAATTTTCTTACGGAGGAACTGAAAAACCCCAATAGGTAAGACAGACAAAGCAGCTGATATTATTGTGTATGTATATTTGTTGGTTTGTTTGTTTATTGGAGTGTTGGGATGATTTGTTTTGTTTGTTTGTTCGTTTGGTGTGTTTTTTATGGTGTTTTGTTTAACTGTTCGCGCCGGGATTATTTTAACATCGCCGAGCCGACGGGCGGGATTATTTTTAACGAAACTCGATCCGAAGCGTGTTCAGGCATTTCCGGCCTTGCGCGCTGCTGACATACATTTCCGAACTTGAACTTTGCGTGTTTATGCGTCATCCGTTTTGAAGTTGGGGGAATTTTTGCGTTTATATACGTCATCCGGCGCGAACTGGTTAATGGTGCAGTTTGTATTGAATCGCTCGTATTTAATCCCACCATTTCCCAGGAAATTTTGGACAGTTTGTCTGCGCTCTTCCCGCGTTTTATTCACACTCTGTTGTGATAAGCAAATCACGATTCCACCTATATTGATCGAACAATGACTGTTTTTGTAATGACAGAAATATGCCTCGTGCGATCCTGATAGCTGTGCCGTTGGTAACTGCCGTGTACGTCCTGGCTAATGTTAGCTACTTGGCTGTGATGAGCCCTCAAGAGTTGCTCATTTCACAAGCAGTGGCACTGGTAAGTCTTTTTGCTCAGTCCATGCACTGCCCATACTGGGTGCTGGGAAGCGCTGGTGAGCTTTGAGCTCTGATTGGATAGATTTTGTGTGAACTGTGAACCCGAGGTCACCGGGTCAGCTGCGCTGCGTGCAATTCGAAAGATTAAGGTATACTACCCAGAATGCCAAGCATTTCCTTTACAGCAAGGTTGGAGCAATTACACTGACGCACACAAGAAGTGTGGGTTATTTTTGGGGGGTTGAGGTTTACCGTCTCTCTCACTCCTGATTTTCTATTTTAAGAAAGCTTCAAACTAGCCGACCTGCCTTGCTTATAACAGTTTAGCACCAACACAACAATTAACGCTTAGTTACCTCGGGTGAAGTAGGGCCTATACAGAGAAAGTATCCCTGTCCTGTCTCAAGTTGTTGTTTTGCAGTCAGTGTTGCCACTTTCCATCCCCAGAATGTTCTAAGAAATAGTCGGCCATTATGTCTCATTTATTCCCCAAAACCTTGTATTCTGATCCATGCAGTTCTTCTATGCACAAATACTTTATAATAAAAGCATTTGCTTCAATTTTATTCAGATGCTATTAAATGCAACAAGTGGTAGTTTGCTTGTTTTGTTATCAGTATGACCCATTAGGCCGAATATATAAACACTAGCAATTGCTTATAAGCAGAAGTACTAAGCAAAAACAAAAGCTCATTAAGCAGAAGCAAAATTAATTGCTTAAAAACATATACATAACCTTTTGCTTTGACTAACGGGTTTTTGTAAGCTTTTCTAGCAAATGCTTAGGTTCGGAACAATAGTGCCAATTATTTAGATGTGCACTGAGGCGTGCGTTATTGTAAAACTTGTTATAGACGCATGTTTTGCTTTTTTATCCGCACACATTTTCCAAAATGGCTGCAGAGAGTGATGTTAATCAAACTGCCGTCAAATTTGACCAAGTGTAATACCATCGTTAAAAGACACGTATTTAAAGAGTCACCTCCCTCCAACTACCATCAGGCAGCAAGGAAAAGAAAGTAAGGACAGATGGTGGTAACGGTCTATCTTGTCTGATAAGCAAGAGGTCAAGCACTCAAGCTTCCAAATGAAGAAACAATTGCTTAATGACAAAAGCAAAAGCTTGTTTTATGTATTTGTTTTTAAGCAGTTGCTAATCTGGGAAGCATTTACTTGCAAGAAACAAGCTTTCGCTTTTTTCTTAAAAGTCGAAGCTTTTGCTTGTTAGCAATTTCTTATTTGTATGTATACAAACTAGAAAAAGCAATTGCTATTTTGTTTATGCATTTGGCCTACTGACTCGACTCGGACTCGAGTCACATTTGTTTTGCGACTCGACTTGAGTCCTGATGGGTACATAAATCGACTTTAGTCACTGCAGGCAAATTATTCGACTCGACTCGACTCGAGTCCCTCATCAGAATGACTTGACTCGAGTGAAGGCTAATAAGACTCGAATCCCAAAGATAAGAGAACTTCGAGAAACATATTTGCAATGACTTACGCCAGTGCCGGTGTATGTCACGTCACGTTACCCTATGTTAGCGAATAATTTTGTACATAAGTACATACATGTATACATATACAGCGGCCATTTGTTTTCCTTCCTTCATTATACAACAACAGTAAACTGCGTCGTGGACTTCCACATTCTGTTTTGTAACATGTCTATTTATGATGTAGTATATTTCTGACTCGAATTGACTCGACTCGAGTACACACTGTGACTCTTCTCGAATCGACTCAACTGAGGGCGCTGTTTTCTGAATACCTATACCAACAACAATTTCGTGTATTAGAGCAGTTTGGTAACTGTACTAAAATCTTGAAAATACACGTTGGTGCTGAATTATCTTTAATTCAATATTGAATTTACCCAAAAATATCATTTTACACCAACCCTCTTCGTTTTTCAAGAATATTTGAACTATGTTTCCCTTCGCAAAGGTGATACACATAAAACCAAACACTTAACAACACATTTATCATGAACCCATACATTATTTTATCAAAGCTAGTAATTCAACCTTAACACTGACTTGTAATGTCAAAATACATAATCAATTATTCTTTGATGGTCAAACAAATCCCCTTTTAATTGGCTTGTTCTTTAAGGTCGTTAAACCCTATTGATCGGCAAAAGATAGGAACAATATAATCATTCGTGGGAAATAGCTCGTGTTAACATTGTAACAACTGATTTCAAGGAAAAGGAGCACTAAAGGTCCCACTGTGACCTCTTTAACAAAAATCTGGAAAACACTACTTTTAGTATAAGCCGATTCACTATTTCCGCGGCGCAAGGCATGCTGGGTAAATTGTCAAAGGTCACGGGAGGTAAACAAATTGCGTTGTCAGCGGTAACATATTAACTCCCTTGCAAAAAAACTAACGATACCGGTAGTGTGGCAATTTCTGGGCATAACACGCGAGATTTCTGGTTTTTTTTTTTAAGTAGAATGGAAGATCTTACATTAGAAGAGACAGTAAGCACGTTCGTTTCCACAAATGACAACAAATTATCTAAAATACGGCGACGGTAACGGTTCTGTCTAAACATGCTGAAAGGTACGCGGGTGTATTGTTTATCTTCAAAAAGCAGTCGTCAGGTTATGTAACGGACATGTGCAGTTGCAATAGTGAATCGGCTTATTTTGAACGTCGTGCTTCAGGCAATCCAAATAATCGAGCTCGTACAGTGCTGCTTGTATAGAACCGCCATATTTACACGTCCATATGTCATTCATTGATGTTCTTTTAAACAGACGTTCGGCAAGAAAGTCTTAGGGGAAGCAGCGGTCATCATGCCTATATCGGTTGCACTGTCCACGTTCGGCGCAGTTAATGGTATGCTCATTGCGAGTTCCCGGTAAGTATTATAGTCAAGCTAAAAACTAACCCCAAAAAGAGACCCTGTCGGTCCAAGTAAAAGTCGGGCATCACGCTGATGAGTAGCCCGCATGTATACCATAGTGGGGTCACTGAGATGAACCCAAAAAAGAGACCCTGTCGGTCCAAGTAAAAGTCGGGCATCACGCTGGTGAGCCGCCCGCAGCTATACCATGGTGGGGTCACTGAGATGAACCTTCATCATATATATATGTTTGAATTTGTTTGAAGAGGTTTTTGGTCGAATAATTGGCTGCTTTTGGCTGCAGCAAAGAACCAAGATGATGTTTGTTCTGCATTTTAATTGCGTCCAAGTATAAAGCAGGTGTCACTGAAACGAACACCGCTATACATGCTATACTGAAGCATTGGCTATAACTCTATTAGCTCCTAAAAATGCGTTCCTGTGATATTTTCGAGTATCATCCCCCCCAAATAATCCCTTCTCTTATGTTTGAATTTCTCTAGCAACACGAGCAGTAAAGCGGCAGAACTAGCCACTTCCCATTGGCATGTTTCTTACTTTTAGCCGTATTTTCACCAGTTCGCGCAGGAAGACGTAAAATAATATACACGCAATTTGTTTTTCGAGATTCAAAACGAATGACGCATAAACACGTCACGAACAAGGCCAGAAATGTCTGTCAGCAGCGAGCCAGGCCGGAAATGCATGGGTGTGCTTCCCGATACCATCGGCCTGAACCCGCCTATAGGATCGAGTTTCGTAACAAATAATCCCTCGGCTCGGTTAATGCTACAATAGGCTAATCCCGGCGCGAACTGGTTAAGACGAGACCTTAGAACCTCGGGATTCGATTTATTTTGATGAACAAGAACAATACAAACACAGGATATTAAATTCAACGGTATAAGTTAATGAACATTAATCTCTGGATTAGTAGGCTAATGTAGAGGACGTCATCAAAGGGATCGTATACGTTTGGTAATTGGAACCCATTGTTTGTTTCAATCCTATATAGTTATAGATATATACCATAACACTAACCTGTAAAAAATTCATTTCAAAAGGTGGTAGCGATTTTGAGATATTGCCGAAAATCTGGAGCGGTTATGTCCACGCAGGAAGAATAATCTGCATTGGAATACACGCTCTGAGAAACGTCACTGCAGTAACGTTTCTCAGATTCAATTTTTTGGGGATAAAAAGTGATATCTTTTTCTATAACCGCAGTACTTCGAAGTAAACAATTTCTAAAAATGCATTATACTATCCAAAGCTGCTGTACTTCTTACCAAGTAAGTTTTTATTGCCATTAATTTTTGGAGTAATTACCAAACGTATCTGATCCCTCTAAAGGTAGGATACGGAACTAACGCAATCCTTTCGCTATGCCTACAATCATCATTTACTTTCAAATAAGTGAGATATTTCCTAATAATTCGGTAGTAAAATCTGCAAATGGTGTATACTATCTTTAAAGCTTCAAAGTGGTACCATTGATTGAAGTTTGATAGGGGAATTCATTAGGTTAAAGTGACAGTAGCTTTGGATACCTGTAATTTGAACTATTGCATTTATGACGTCATTTATCCAACCGGCGCACTTAGAAATGACACCACGCGCATGCTTTATATTACTCCAGTCATGCAGTGCGTGCACAAACAGCCGCACGCGACCTCCGGTAAGCGATTTTTCCCCCGTACCACTAACGCGTCAATTTGCCCGTTTCATTGGAATGGGGCGACTTGAATGGAGACTTTTATACCTTTTTCTATAGACCCTATCTAGATGCGATTATTAACCAATAATTTTGGTTAATAGAAAAAGTCGTGTATACGAACAACTAGGGACTGTATACAATTAACTAGGGACTGTATCCATTTATTTTGGTGAATTATGGCTGTCAACGTCGTTGGTCTTCATACGTTCCGCGCGTATCAAAATCTTTGGTCTCCATTCAAGTCGCCCCATTCCAATGAAACGGGCAAATTGACGCGTTAGTGGTACGGAGAAAAAAAATCGCCTCCGGTAATGTTTGCTTTCACTGATAGATTGTGTAGTACCATGTGACAAGATCTCATTACTATAGGATATTAACACCGGACTGATGTACGTCAGTGCTTTTCATTTTTTGTCTAACCATTACAGTGAAACGCCGTTATAACGAACTTCACGGGATTCACAGATTTTGTTCGGTACATGTATATCGATCGTTCGGTATAGCGATTTTTAACCACCGGTCTATCAGGTGCAAGGACTTGAACGACTTTAAACAGGCGCCGACCATTGAATCATGTAATTACATACATTATGTAAAAACGTACATTTGAAACACACCAAATTTCATAGAAACTGTTGGCTTTTCCCTTCTATCCATTATGTTTGGACAACACAAAATGGGAGCAAAAGATGGTGGATTTAGTTAATCCGTTGATATTTTTTCAATAACAATGTTTGGTATTTTTGTAAACAAAAATCGTCAGCCAAGAATGGTGTTCGGTACAGCCGAATGTTCGGTGTAGCGGCGTCTCACTGTATAGGGATGATTTACGTTATAGATAATGCCCGAGTTACGCGCCATTCGTGGGTAATAATGTCCCGAGGACGAAGCCCGAGGGACATTATTACCCACGAATGGCGCGTTAACGAGGGCATTATCTGACTTAACCTCCACCTGGGACGTCACCACCTATTGTCCTACCGCTCCATTATTTTGAACGAATGGAGCGCTTTGTTCAGAAGACACTTTATACTAACCGGTGTAGCGGTTCGTGATATTTTTTTCCAGGAGCTGGGTGGTTCGTGATTAAAATATTCATGAGAAAGAGCAATGGCAACTCATATACATTAAATAACTATAAAGAATTATAAAGAACAGCTTCTTTCACCAACTCGTCAATAGCATAGTTGGTAGAGAGGAGAGCTATGGATCGAAAGGTCTGTGGTTCGAATCCGACTATCGATAATGTTTGTCTTTTTCTTCGACACATTTTCGTATGGGTTAGTTTAACCATAGAACAAGATTGAAGGGAAAATCGGATTGGAGTACATAGGTTTCTTAAAAAATACAACGAAAACCGCCACACTGGTTAGTTTCAGTGACTTCCTCTTTGTTCACTTGCGTTACCTTCCCAAAATAATGGAGAGATATCGCCTCCAACGCTCCATTCGTTCAAAATAATGGAGCGGTAGGACAATAGGGTGACGTCACGGGTGGAGGTTAAGTATAGCCCTGTATCAATATAAAACATACATTCTTCTTATTTTTCTCGACACAATTCTTCTCCAGAATAGTATATCGACAAGAAAACTTATATTGACTTCATGTAATGACGACATAATGACGTCATGTATACAATTACAAGCAATTTATAATTTAATCTTTGAAAATCATTAAACACTCTACCGTTAAAGACCTGAATTTAGCTTTTGCGGGAATTTATATAATAATCCAGGATCTTCATTGTATCTCCTGCGTGAAAAAAACACGTGACCCTTTCTTCCTGTCCTAAGATTTACAGATTTAATCTTTGAAAATCAATATAAAAACAACTTTAAAAGTTATAGTTATGTTTATAGACAGTATAATTGTTGCGAGTAACTTATTTTAGAAAGAAAACTTATTTATTTATTTGTTTAGCTATATAGTTAAAGGGATCGTATACGTTTGGTAATGGAACCCACTGTTTGTTTTAATCCTATATAGTTATAGATATATACCATAAAACTAACCTGTTAACATTTCATTTTAAAAGGTGGTAGCGATTTTGAGATATTGCCGAAAATCTGGAGCGGTTATGTTCAGGCAGGAAGAATAATCTGCATTAGAATACACAATCTGAGAAACGTCACTGCAGTAACGCTTCTCAGATTTAAATTGTTGGGGATAAAAAGTGATATCTTCTTACATAACCGCAGTATTTCGAAGTGAACAGTTTCTAAAAATGCATTATACTATCCAAAGCTGCTGTACTTCTTACCAAGTGAGTTTGTATTGCCATTATCTTTTGGAGTAATTACCAAACGTATACGATCCCTTTAACTAGCACAGTTTCAACTAAATCTGTTTACGCATTGTGTAGTAAATTGACTTCTAAATGTGTCATTCTAAATCCTGTTGAACCATTTTACAGGACTTAATTGAATGTATACTTACTTCTAGTGTTTCATGTCGTTGATGTACCTCTTTGCGAGTGACATCGGTCAGCTGTTGAACTACTTCAGTTTCGTGTTTTGGACTGGTGTCGGCGTCTCCATCGCTGGAATGTTGCTGCTGCGTTGGCAAAAGCCAGACCTGGACAGACCACTAAAGGTACAACCACGTAGACGATAGGTTTTAAAATGGCAAACTCTTGTGTGTTGGGGTTTTAAGTACTTAAGCACTTAGGTATAAACCTAATTCGGTTTTCCCTTCAGCCTTGCTCTATGGTCAAAATAATCCACACAACAAAATTGGCGAAGAAAAAGATAAACGTTAACGATATTCGGATTCGAACCTAAGACTTTCGATTCCTAGCTCACCTTTCTATCAACTAGGCTATTGGCAAGTTGGTTGAGGACAGCCGTTCTCTTTACATTTCTTTAATGTAGCTGAGTTGCCATTGGTTTTTTTTTTCTCATGAATATACATTTACGCACAACCCAGCTGCTAACAAACAATCGCGAACCACTACACGGTCTAGTATTAAAGGGATCGTACACGTTTGGTAATTGGAACCCATTGTTTGTTTCAATCCTATATAGTTATAGATATATACCATACAACTAACCTGTAACAATTTCATTTCAAAAGGTGGTAGCGATTTTGAGATATTGCCGAAAATCTGGAGCGGTTATGTTCTTCCACGCAGGAAGAATAATCTGCATTGGAATACACAGTCTGAGAAACGTCACTGCAATAACGCTTCTCAGATTCAAATTTTTGGGGATAAAAAGTGATATCTTTTTTCATAACCGCAGTACTTCGAAGTGAAAAGTTTCTAAAATTGCATTATACTATTCAAAGCTGCTGTACTTCTTACCAAGTAAGTTTTGATTGCCATAATTTGTTGGAGTAATTACCAAACGTACACGATCCCTTTAAGTGTCTTCCTAAAATTAACAGTATTCT
This sequence comes from Crossaster papposus, assembly GCA_037893245.1. NCBI lineage: Eukaryota > Metazoa > Echinodermata > Asteroidea > Velatida > Solasteridae > Crossaster > Crossaster papposus. The sequence goes on from JBAIAA010000472.1 coordinate 307,572, forward strand.
TAAACGTAGGAGGAGAGGTCATTCTAGGTTGTGGAATGACCCCTTATCAACCATCCGATTGCCTCCTAACCCACAATAAATTCAAACCTCTTCCTAAAATAAATATCTCTGCCTCACTTATAATTATGTTTTGGTTTTCCTTGCTATTATCACTTATGTACAAATGTAATGAACATTTGTGTTTACAAGAACAACTGTTATAAATAAAGTATGTAAAGGTCATTAACCTCTCAGATGTCACCAGATATGAATAATAAAATGCCTGCACGTCGGAAAATCATGGCATGAAGAACCAAAATGCAAAATGTCATGGTTTAGTCACTAATTGCACAATTAAGTTGCTTAACGGCCCCACTAAGTGGGTTTGCTGGACTGTGGATTGAATTTTTTTCTCAGAGTTGGCATAGGTTTAATTGGAGGGGAAACAATCCGAGAACCTCTTCCGTCCACACAGCGTGATAACTATTAATGTTATGGTGCGTGATGTTATTGGTTAACATACGATGTATGCTGCAAAACAAATGCTGCCCGCTTCAATGTGTGTTTTACAAAATAATACGCGCGTAAACACACATATTGGACTTTCGCACACAAGTGTCAGACATTAATAGTCACGGTTGTGATTGGCAGAGACGTAGATTGTTGGGGATATGCGAAGGGGGGGGGGGGGTAATCTGGATTATTTGGATTACATTTGACCAAGAATAACAAGTAAGGGATATTTATCATTCTTAGTCAAATGTTTATCATTCTTAGTCAAATGTTGGGGATTACAACCCCCCCCCCCCCCTTTCCCAACCCATCAATCTCCCTAACGATCTACGCCTACGGTGATTAGTCAAGCTACAGATGTATACCTGTTTTATAGACCAAGTTTGCATTCTTAATTTGAGGCGCGAGTGCAATAGGCCGTATACTTGAACGAAGAGGGCGCTGTAACAGTGACATTGGTGATAATTATAGTCAGTAGTCAATTGAAGATGATTCAAGGCAGTTTACACATTTTGTAATTTTAGATTAAATTAAACTTACTAAACTACTCCAATAAACGTGATTTTGTTTCTAGTGTTGGTACGTATGGTTGGTAGCGTTGATCAAAGGTTGGTAACAAGAAAACGGCCTGGGGCCAATTTCATAGAGCTGTTAAGCACAAACATTTGCTTAGCATGACAATTTGTCCTTGGCAAAAACAAGGTTACAGACCAACTTTTCACGTGATCTTTATTGTTTTGGATTAATAATCAGCTGTTTTGTTGCTTAGCATGAAAAACACGTACAATTTTGGCTGGTAACCTGTTTTTAATAAGCAAGACTTGTTTGTGCTAAGCAAATTGTTGTGCTTAGCAGCTCTATGAAATTGGTCCCTGTTTGTAAACCCATGACCTACATTGGTCGACATTGATCATGGTGCCGTTTGGTACTGATGACTTATGATTGTTGCAGATTCCATGGATCCTACCCGTCGCCTTCATCCTCATCTGTATCTTTCTCGTGGTTTTCGGCACCATCGGCCAGCCCATGGACACGCTCATCGGGTTCTGTATCTCACTCACTGGCATTCCTGTCTACGTCATTGGAGTCTACTGGACCAAGAAACCAAAATGGCTGCTGGATTCCATAGGTGAGAAATATATTTGCTTGTCACATTAAATACATACTATGGAGTATGGTTTGGCCGAGTACGATGCACCATTTGCAGATATCGAGGAAAAAAATACTACAGAATTATTAAGAAATATCTTACTTATTTGAAAGTAAATAATGATTGTAGGCTAGGCTTCCAGCAAAATAATTGCGCTAGATATTCTATAATTCTAAAAACAATTTACGATCGCCGGACGGCGATTACGAAAAAAACAAGAGCAACATAAACACAACTACCCGACACCGGTTTTTCTTGCTTTTTTCAGCATTCATGATTGTTAAACTTTATACAGGTCAGTTTATAAACGATATTTACTATAAAATACAACCCCCCCCCCCAAAAAAAAAAAAAAAAACCACCACAACACTTTCTCACAAACAGCGATGCTGATGGGAATACAAAGGCAAAACTTTGACATTTCCGATTAACCGCTGCAGTGTTTTCAAGAGCGCATTCTCTGTGGACAGGATTGCTTCTCTTAATTGGGCACAGGAGCATTTCTTTTCCTCTGGTATCCTGAACGATGGGGACTCTGAGCATATTCTCAGGCCTAAGAAGACCATCCTGGACACTGGCTCCAGCTGGCTCTTCTTCAATTTGATGAAGTACCCCAAACTGGACTGCATATAGACCATGTGCCCTCTGTTTATATCTATATTCAAATGTGCCCGGCGATATGCGCACACGTCGTGTTTTACATAACATTTGGTTGAGGAGTGACGCCACAGGTCAGACCACCTTTGAATTATGTGACCTCTGATGTCGCTTCTTAACCAAATTTATGTAAAACACGATGCGTGCGCATATCGCCGGTCAGATTTGAATATAGATATAAACAGAGGGCACATGGTCTAAAGCATACCACGTATATAATGCCCTCATAGCTTTCTCCTTATAAAACCCGATAGAACCCCGAGGTGAACAATACAGCACACATAACCATAAAACCCTTGACTGTACGTAGTCTGGGAGCCAGCTCTTGGATTATGTCGTTTTGTTTCACCCCTATAGGGGAAAGGGTTTGGCACTTGTACATGGAAGGGGCTGTCTCTGGAGTGTTTTAAGACCGGGCGTAAGCATCCAAGGTGGCAGCAAGGTTTTGTAATTCACCCAATCTTTCTAGATACCTCCGCCTTGCTACACGCATCCCCTACATTTATATTTTTGTATATTTTCTGAATAGATCATTCAAATTTCATTAATGTGGAACTAAACATTGCGATTGTGTTAGCACCGAGTTATGTTTCCTCCAATCATTACCATTCTAAATTCAGTTCAGATAGCCGAGTAAAAGTCGAGAATGTGAATTGGTCTGATGGAAAACAACACCATCCTTGGACCATTGTTTATCAATAGAAACATAAATAGCGTATACATTTTGTGTTTTACTCAGCCTATACTTTGTTCCTACAAAATAGACATTTAGGGGATGTGAGTAACAAGGCGGGGGTACCTTGAGAGATTGGTGAATTACAGTACCTTGCTGCCACCTTGGATGCTTACACCAGGTCTTATAATACTCCAGAGACACCCCCTCTCATGTACAAGTGCAAGAACTTTTTCCTTTTAGGGGTGAAACGAACTACAACAATTAGTTACTTTTCGAACTTGGCTCACAGACTAACAACGCAAAATGGTGATTTGTAGCTTTCTATTTGTTACTGGCTCGTGACTTTACGAGCACGCACATGCAACAATGATTACTAACATGCAGTCAATGACTGAATACACAGAAGCCTGTTGGCTTCCGGTTACAATGGTTATGTTAATTATTGATCTCCATTGTATAGCATTATGCGTTTTGTTTATAATTGTGACCGGCACTACAAAAAAGTGGGTGTTAAGTCGCGCTGTGCATTATCATGCAATGGCCTACTCAAAGTTGAGAGGGTAAACATTTCATCAAAATGTGATTTACATTTGTTGTCATGAATGACATCTGTATTACCTACAGCTTCAGGTTTCATTCACAGAAATGTTGATTTTGTTGAATAAAGTAGGACAAAATACAATGTTGGGTGCATCGTTCTGTTGTACTATCATAGAGCCGGCTTTTTGAAAGCCTGTTTTCTCAGTTGTGTAATTTGAACTCCAAGGAAGTAATCAATATGCCAACTTGTCATATATCCAGAACGGGAGGGGCTTTGGAGCTATATTATATACAAAATGAAAGCTTACGCTGTGGGCTTTCCAACCATGTATATAACTAAATTTCACTGTTTTGTGACACAATACCCATTATTGTCGAGTGGGTCACAATTATGTGTTACGCGTTTTCTGTCTTTTATAGTAAGAAACATTCACTGTTTTAACTAAAAAATAATGAGCCTCTTTGATTTATTTGTTGCTCAATTGTACAGATGCCGCCACCGTGGTGGTCCAAAGGGCGCTCCTCGTTGCGCCTCAGCATTTGACGAAAAACGAATGAAAAACTCCAACCTCACACTACACCACTGACCTCTACACATGGACAGATCATCATTGTTACACAGTCTTGAAGTCGGCGCGAACTGGAAGTGCAACATGGCGGACCCACGACATCACTCTGTGAGCCAATGAAATATCCAGGTGTAGAGTTCAGTGGGTACGGTACGTATGACATAATGTTTACAAATACAAAATGTACAGAGTAAATCCACTGACCTCTACACCTGGACATTTCATTGGCTCACAGAAGTGACGTCTTGGGTCCGCCATGTTGCACTTCCAGTTCGCGCCGACTTCAAGCGTTAGCACAGCAGAATATGGACAATGGTCCGTCCAGGTGTAGAGGTCAGTGCACTACAATCCCCTTTGGTAGGTTTTTAGATCGGCATTGTGGTCATTGCGGTGTCGCATGGATATCCGACTCATATAAAAATCGGACTCTTTTTCCTATTATTGGTTAAACCATCTCATGTGACCGGTCGCTCTCCCAGGTATCTATACTTAAACATGCGCAATACTACCAGGGAGTCCGGATTTTTATAGAGGCTGAAATTCATGCTACACCGTATGTGTTCGTTTACCTCACCCGGGTCGACACGGGTTAGCCCATGGGTCGTTCGTTTAACTCTGACGCCACACTCGAGTCAGCCACCACATATCCTGTTCGTGGAGCAGAGTCAATTGATACGCGTATGGAATACGTACGCGGCTCAACAAAAGTATCCTATTAAACCACCATTTTGCATTATAATTTCATCAATCAAACATTTACAGTCAATTGCCGATAGTGTATCAGATGAAACTATAAACGCAAAATGGTAATTTAATAGGCGACTTTTCCGAGCCAAAATCCCTTTGTTCTCATGTACAAAATGGTTAGAAAGTCGAGCACGTTTTTTTTCAGAATGCTCCTTTTTTTTCAATTAATTGTAATTAATTTCCTGGGTTGAAATTTCGACCCAATATTCCCTATATTATACCCCAATCCCAATGCTAACCCTAACCCACATCCTAACCCTTGTTTTTGAGTAATTTGAGTAAAATCCAAAAATCTATTTCGTGAAATTTCTTGTGGAGACCTATTCATCTATATAAATTACCCTGTTGAGACCTTTTGACTCTCAATATCCACATTATGTTCAGGTATCCACAGGGTACCGAATTTAGAAACACCCACATAGTTGTTTGGTACTGTGTTTGCTCTTTCCTTGTAAGTTCTATATGTAATTGTGAGTCCTTACCAGCCATTCCGTTACTCCTGATTTGTACGTTTTTGTGTGCATTGTGGCCGGGTTTATTTTGGCAGGTTTTTTTCTAGGAAAGAGTGTCGCCCAGACTGGGGCTGTTTGGTTTATTTCACGTTTAAAGTCAAGTTGACATTGGCTAACGTGCACCAACGTACTGGGGTCAATTTCATAAAACATGTAAGCGCAAAAAATGCGCTTAGCACAAAGTCTTGCTCAGTAAAAACAGATTATCGGCCAAAACTCCACGTGCTTTCCACTTAATTAAAACAAAATCCAGCTGAATACAAGTCAAAAACAATAAACATCAACTAAAAATTTGGTTTGTAACCCTGTTATTTTTAAAGGAAGAATGTTCATGCTAAGCAAATGTTGGTGCTTACACGTTTTATGAAATCGGCCCCTGGTCGGGACGACTCGTTATGTCGTGTATATAAGCAAGATTAGTCACTGTATTATTTAGTTTATCCATAATTACCATTTAGGCCTACTTTTTTCTTCAAATATTTACCGGTAGTTCGTTTTTTAGCCGGCAAATCAGTTGTGTGCCGCAACTGAGAAAGTAAATAATTTGGTTCTGGTTGTGAATTTGAGTAACTATTTTCTTTCCTTCGAACCATTGAGTTTCGTCACAGCGTTACAAAGAATCAAATATAAAATATTTACAATAATGTGCATGATTTTCCGCCTTTACAAGTTATTTGCTTTTACTCACGGTATAAAATGGTACGGCGATCAAACCGATATCTTTGAGAAAGCTCAAAGTCATTGTATGTATTAGATAGATGCATCCTGTCCCGAGATACACGTTCCCGCCTCATTGCGCGTCGTTGAATTATGTCCATTTGCCAGTAGCTCCCTTTACACAATGATTAGAATTAATGTTTAAAAACCCAAAGCACTTGGACTTAAGACACCCCAAGATGTGTTGATTTAGGGGTAGATTTGATTTGAGTAAGATTTTAGTAAGAGCGCCTGAACTAATTCCATGTAAGTATACAACTTTACTTAAGTTGCTTAATAAATGATAATGAACATTTACTTAGTGACCTGGTGTCTGTTATTCGTCAAAACAGATATAGTCTTCGTTCAATGAATAGTGTGTTACTGACTCCGGGGATTGCCAAATGTAAAGTTTCACTAGGTGATTGTGCTTTTCAGACAGCTGCCCCTAAATTATGGAACAAACTTCCAGTTCACATTAGGAATCTTAGGAGTCTATAGATAAGTTTAAAACTGAAGTTAAAACATATCTTTTTAAACTAGCTTTTGATTTTGAATCATGATTCTCATTTTTAACTAAGTAATAGTATGATGTAGTTAATTTTGTTTTATGTATAATGTACAGCGCACATGAACATATTTTTATGGAATGCGCGCTATATAAATGTAATTATTATTATTATTTATTATTAGTGTCAATTATGAAGCTGTTTTTAGTATAATTATATTAACCAAATAGTTTATGCATTATTTCTTTGTTTTTGTTAATGTCGTTGCCTTTACTCATTTGTAGTGTTGATGATAAATAATGGAGCATAGTTCACCCCTCCCCCCCCCCCCTTTTTAACCTAAGTATTAGTGTAAACGCCTCTTTAGAAGAAACCAAGATGGTCCCGTACACACCGACTATTAACACGATCGGGGTTGAAATTGTCGATTGCGAAAAATGAATGATTAACACAATTGTGCTGTGGTGTTGTCTCTCACGACTAGCCACTCTTATTTCCATTAGCTTGTATCCTTGACAAGTGTTCTTACATCTCACACTGAGCACTATATGCTTAATAGCATCGAAACGACTGGGAGTTTGGTGCTCCAGCTGAGCCACGAGTTTACGAATTCATGTATGTATTGTAGCCACATGGTTTGCAATTAAACCAAGGCAATAGAGACGGGTGTTTATAGTATACAATTGTTTGACTGCTGTGATGCGGGATATGACGTTTCGACCTTCAATGACTACGCCTCATCAAACATATCTGCAAATTGGCAAATGAAAACAAGTCGCTAAAGGAAAGATGACACACGTAAACATTCACAGAAAGGGGACACAAGTAATATTACAAATAAGATATACAAACAACGGGAGATAGCGAATAAGGCAACCGGACATTGTATCAAGGAGGTTTCGTAGCCTTCATGGCAAACGTACGGTGTGTTTTTCAATTGTTCTCACCAGAGATCGCGCCTATAGGTTATTATTTACTACTTAAAGTGGTGTAGTAAATCTATCCTCCAGAGGTAATCCCTGAAGTGTCGAGACCACAGTGTCGAGAATCGCAGCCACAAGTTCTTTTCTCATTTGTCTTATGCTATTCTTAATTTCTCATTTTGTTGCTACCCTGTAGGTTAGACAAATTCCAACCAATCTAAAACGTTGATGCCATTATATACCAGTGTTGTACATGTATTTGAGTCCTTGCAAGTCCTTTCACAAGTCCAGTCACAAGTCCAGTCACAAGTCCAATCACAAGTCCTTTCATAAAGCCAGAGAATGTTTTTGTTAACAGTTCCTCTGAATTAGCTAGTGACTTGACTTGAGACTGAAGGACTTGTGATGGACTTGCAGGGACTTGTGGGGACTTGCGGGGACTCAAATACAACTCTGTTATAATATACATTAACATTTTCAAATAGGAAATGCGCCGTAACTACAGCCGTTTCGTAAACCCCAGCTAAGGCTTCATCTCCGGCTCTATATCTGCATTGCCAAATTGCATGAACGATCGAAGCCAAGCTGGGGACAAAGCTGGGGTTTTAAAACGACCCAAAATGCTCTTTAGACTCTCGATTGTCTCAATTTCTAAACCCACGCGGTTGAAACCCCACGTGTTTTTGGTACGGGGCTCCGAAAGATAACACAATAAGGCAATATTGCACAAATAACGTGCATTGTTATACCTCTGTCTTGAATAGTATTGTTATTGGTCTAGAACGACCACGTGTCTATTGTATAACAACGCATATCCCACCCTCGTGTGATATCACATCGGTGTGAGGGCGGCTGCTGTTCATTCTGTGAGCTGTAGATTATTGGTAATTTTTACTACCCACTATTGACGATAGTAAACTGTAGTGGAGCAGCGAACGAACAAACGATCAGCTGTTTTGTTTTGCGTGCGGGATGAGGTCGAGTTCATTTCATTTGAGTTGTAAAATATTTTTTTTATTGAACGTTTCGTATCTACAATCCTTATATTGTCTGCTAAGCTTCAAGGCAGAGGTATAACAGACAGAGGTAAGACAGACGCTCAGCACCCAAGGCTCTGAAGGCTCTGTCACACCATGGCGTATGGCCTGAACGTATGCCGACGTATGCAAAATATTAAAAATACGTTGGTGTACTTGACTTTTTCTGTGAAAGTTCAGCGATTGCCAGCGTATCAACTATTTTTAACGCGCTACTCACGCGTTGGCCTAAAACGTTCTGGTGTGACAGGGCCATAACCAGCGTGTCACCAGCGTACGCCAGCGTGTGAGTAGCGGGTTGGTAACGATCGTCTAGCGTTTTCGACGCGTGAGTAACGAACCTCCAACGCGCCGCCAGCGTATGCCGTCACACGCTGGCAAACGCTGGAAATTTTAGGTATGTTGAAAAAAATATGTTTTCCTCAGCGTGTTACAGCGTGTTACAGTGTGTCCCAGCGTGTGAGTAACGCGATCAGCGTGTTGCTAACGCTGGACTAGCGTTGATCAGCGTTTGCCAGCGTGTTGCCAAAATTCCAACACGTTAGTCAAGCGTTGGCCTAAAACGTTCTGGTGTGACAGGGCCATTACAACGGCCAAAAGGGCTGTCACGGATATGGAAGAAGTCAACCGCAAAAGTCCAGAATGTCAACCAATAAAATTAAAGACACCGACACTGCGGTTGGCTATTCGTTTGTTACATGTATACAGAAATGTACACCAGCTGCTCACACACAAAGGGGAGCTTATCTGTCAGTCAAGTCTAGGCAATAGTCAGGTTCATAATGTACATATTGAAAGTTTCGTTCACTTTTGTTTGTAGATTTGCTAAACTATACATTTTTGGAAACATTAGGATATACTCAACAGGAAAACCAATGTTTACATTTGTTTTTAGATTTTTTTTGAAAAAAAAAATGGTTCTTTAATGTGACGTGACACATAAAAAGTCATTGGGTGTCACATTAAAGGTCCATTTATTTCAATGCCCTATATTTCTGGAAGTAGAAGTCCGATTGGGTTCAAACTTGGTATGCAGGTATGGCGGGATTTGTTATAGATATAAATTGAAGTGACATCATGATGACGTCATCGTGTGTTTTTTATGATTTTGTTTAATTGTTTGACCTTTAAGCCATATCTCATCAACAAAACATAATAAATAAAAAATTATTTTTGTAATATTATGTTTATTGGGTCATAGACATATGCACACAATTGTGAAAAACGTGTGACATCATCATGACGTCATCAAAATGCTATTCAAAAAATTCAAGATGGCCGCCATAAAGAACCTAAGAGCAAATGTAAACATTGGTTTTCATGTTAAGTATATCCTAACGTTTCCAAAAATGTATAGTTTAGCAAATCTACACACAAATTGAACGAAAATACATAAGAAACCTGACTACAACACTCTAAAAACAGATTGGTTGAAAATAACCAATATATTGGTCGATTTCAACCAATCCAGTTGGTAGATATGTGGATAACCAAAATATTGGTTAAAATAACCAATCTGATATTGGTTACCTTTTTAACCCATCCACATTGGTTATAACACCAACCAATGCAATGTTGGTTAATTTAACCAATCCACAATGGTAGGACTCCAACCAATTTGTATTGGTTACCACGTAACCAATCCATATTGGTTATTACATTTTCTATCGCGAGCTAAGGAGCCTGTAATATTTGCATATTACGTAAGAGAGATGAGCTACAGTGCACACGGTAAGGGTGTGGCAGGCATTGATCGTTTTCAGCGCAACTACATCGGACGTCAAATTTAGTTCGTCTCTCGCTCGCTACAATGTCTTTTTCTGATGGTGCTCAACTATCTGACACCCGAGGCCTTATTTCCAACCTTCTCAACCTGCCTCGGTCCTTACTGCTAAGGATGTCTCAGCAATAGTGAAGGCAGGTGTATCGGAGGCTCTTGGTGGTTTCCAATCCCACTTTGACAAGGTTATAGCAGAACGAAAACAGGAAAACGAGAAAGCTCTCTTGCAAGTGCAGTCCTTATAAAGGGCTAGTGAGATGCAATTCCGATTTAAAGGTAATCGTACCCAGTTTGAATTTAACGAAAAAATAGTTCAAATCATAGGAGCTGCACAGAAGCTGTTAAAGGAAGGCTCTCTAGCATCCGCAGAAGAAAACCTATCAGAGGCAGTTACAGATCTACAAAAGAGAAACAAGTTAATTCGCCTTGCGGATAAATCCGAGGCAGGTTCGTATTGTTTGATCCGGTACAAATCAAATAACTTAATAGCATTTTGTCAATAAGTTCAGTTGATTTACATGTGGTACAGTACCGGAGGTAGCGTTTTAACCGCTGTTCCATTACATTTAATATCTCTTCCCTGGTTGGTAGCCATTGTCATTGATTCTGCATTATGCTTGTTGGATATGCAGGCATGCATGACGCCAGTATCACACTGTACACGTATTTATAAGTATTGGTTTTACCTATTGTTTTCATTCTGAATTCAATCGTATTATATGGCCTACTTGTTGAACACGCATGGTATTTTACATGGATTCAAGAATTTCACGTGAAGTTTTGTTTAGGCTGGGGAGCTGTGGATGAATATATGAGTGACGAGCTGGAGGCCATAGTAAATGTGCAAGAGCCACGGGAAGCCATGTGCCTTCAACTGAACACACCGAAATAGGGTATGATAAGTTATATTCGGATAATTATTTTGATTATGAACAAGGATCTGCAGAACCCATTGTTGTGGGACGTTTAAAAGATTCCATAACGTTTTGGGAGAGTATAAATGCTAAGGTCGCGATTACTCCGCCGGGATTTCAACTCAGGGATCGCCCACGCATTGGAAGGACTGGTGGTGGAACGGCTGTGTTGTTTAGAGACACTATTAAAGTAACTGCTGCTCATGACTCTTTATACAGTTCATTTGAATATTCCGAATGGACTGTGGAATATGGTACCTTTTTATGTAAACTTGTGATTGTATATAGACCACCATACTCGGCAAAACACCCAGTTACCGTGAATGTATTTTTTAACGAGTTTACAATATACCTTGAATCTATTGTATTGTCGTCTGAACCAATTTTTATTACAGGGGATTTTAATATACATGTTGATAATGGCAATAGTGATGCTTTGCAATTTTTGGATATTTTAACATCAATGGGCTTGAAACAACATGTTGATACACCGACACATGAAAGAGGTCATATTTTAGATTTGGTTATTACACGTCAATGTGATGACATTCTTGATGACAAGCCTGTCACTGATTATTTGTTTTCAGATCACTTTTCAATTTTGTGTAAATTGCATCACCGTAAACCAGACTTGCCCGTGAAACAACTTGCATTTAGGAAAACTAAAGCCATTGATCGCTCTGTTCTTATGAATGACTTGGTCAGTAATCGGTTATTCCTGAATCCACCTAGTGAACTGAATGATCTGGTGTGCTGTTACAATGAGACACTGAGAGCTAATTTAGATGCTCATGCACCGGTAATAAATAAAACTGTTAATATACGACCTGCTGTACCTTGGCTTAGCGAAGAGATCAAAACATCCAAAAAACTACGTCGTAAAGCCGAGAGAAAATGGCGACTCACTAAAAATGAGGATGATCTTATACATTTTCGTAGACAAAGGAATCGTACTAGTTTTCTTATGAATAAGGCTAGACACAATTTGTATACCAGTTTTATTAGGGAAAATAGTTGCAACCAACGGAAACTTTTTAGTTCCATTAGCAAACTCTTAAAACCTAAAAGACAGACTGCGATTCTTGGTGTGGACAATCGTGTTTTTGCCAATGAAATGGGTAAATTTTTTTATACGGAAAGTGGAAAATATTCATGCTAAACTCAATGAAATGACTACTGATAATTTAGGTGTTTCTCATCAAATAAGGACAAGTACCTGTGCACAGTTTGATCGTTTTCTACCAGTCACAGATTATGATGTTAAGATTTGTGTAAACTCGGGTTCTAAGAAATCTTGTTCCTTAGATCCTATGCCAACTAATCTTGTGGTAGACTGTTTAGATGTTTTATTGCCAACTATTACCAACATCATTAATCTGTCTTTGGTGTCCGGTACATTCCCCTCAGTTTGGAAAGAGTCGATGGTTACTCCATTATTGAAAAAAGATAATTTAAGTTCCGCTGATTTTCAAAACTACCGTCCTATTAGTAATCTACAGTACATTTCCAAACTGACAGAAAGAGTAGTGTTTAATCAGATCCATAGTCACATGACCACCCATTCATTGTATCCATTGCTACAATCGGCATATAGAAAGAATCATAGTACTGAGACAGCTTTACTGAAGGTACATAATGACATTTTAATGAAAATGAATTCACAATGTATCACATTGCTTGTACTTTTAGATCTAAGTGCTGCTTTCGACACGGTCGATCATACAATTCTTTTGGACCGTCTTTATTCTAGGATCGGGATAACCGGTATAGCATTAGACTGGTTTAAGTCTTATTTGACAGGCAGGGGTCAGCGGGTTCTGTTTCAAGGAGCAGTCTCTGACCGGTTTGATGTGAATTGTGGTGTCCCACAAGGGTCCTGTCTAGGACCATTACTGTTCACCATATATGCTTCTGAATTATTTGATATTATTGAAAAACATTTACCTAGTGTCCATTGTTATGCTGACGATACTCAGTTGTATATGTCATTCAAACCAGGTAACATTACTGACCAGCAGCAAGCTGTTAGTAGTATGGAGAGTTGTATACACGCCATTCGCCAATGGATGTCACAGAACAGGCTAATTATAAATGATTCGAAAACTGAATTTATTATTATTGGGACTAGGCAACAACTATCTAAAGTGAATATTTCTAATGTCAAAGTGGGCGATGTCAACATCTCACCAGTATTAACAGCTCGCAATCTTGGTCTTTGGTTTGATTCAAAGTTTAGTATGGCTAAACAAATCAGCAGTGTTTGTTCAATAAGCTTTTTTCATATTCACAATATTAGACATATCCGTAAATTTTTATCTAGAGACACCCTTAACATTTTGGTCCATGCTTTAATAACTTCCCGACTTGATTACTGCAACAGTCTTTATTTTGGCTTACCAAAATCATACTTGGATAAACTACAACGTGTTCAAAATACAGCGGCAAGACTTGTATATGGTGCTTCTAGATACGCTCACATTACCCCCCTGTTACAGACACTACACTGGCTTCCCATTCCAGCTCGTATTCAATTTAAAGTATTGTTACTGACATTTAAAGCATTTCATAACCAGGCTCCCAAATATCTTTGTGATTTATTAACAACAAGGGCGAATTCCCGTTATTCCTTACGATCTCAAACTTCTAATCTGCTCAGTCTACCCATTGGAAAGATGTCAAAAACACTCGGTGACAGAGCATTTGTTGTAGCTGCACCCACTTTATGGAACCGACTGCCCCAAAATGTCCGCTCAGCTCCGACCCTTGTAGATTTTAAGCGTAAGTTAAAAACACACTTGTTCCTTAGTGCATATGTATAAATTATTGATTTATAGGGTATTCGATCGATCTAGTTATCGTACTTTTTATGTGTTAATTAATAATTTGTATCTTTTTATTTTTTAACCAATTCTTTAGCTGTAATGTAAGTACACTGCATTGTTATGCGCATTTGAACATAATTTCTTTTATGGAATTTGCGCAATATAAATTATTATTATTATTATTATTCCGAGGTGTTGGACATTATTAAAACTGGTTATAAAATTCCATTTATTAGCACGCCTCCGTTGTCATACTCCAAGAACAATCAATCGGCGATCTTCCATTCTGAATTCGTTTCAGAGGCCATATTGGAACTCAAGAGTAAGCATCTTATTTCAGAGTTAGATTCACCTCCTTATATTGTAAACCCATTGACTGTCGCAATACAAAGTTCTGGCAAGAAAAGATTGATTCTTGATCTGAGATATGTTAATCAGTTCGTTTGGAAAGAAAAGATTAAGTTTGAAGATCACAAGGAAGCATTGAGATATTACAGACAATATGATTTAATGTTTTCGTTTGATCTTAAGTCTGCTTACCACCACGTTGACATATTTTCCGACCACACTAAGTATTTAGGTTTTGCGAGGAATTTTGGTGGTGTTACAAGATACTTTAAGTTCAATGTTTTACCTTTTGGTCTGACTACAGCTCCTTATGTATTTACTAAGATTTTAAGACCATTGGTAGCCTTCTGGAGATCCAGAGGTATGTATATTGTTGTATATTTAGACGATGGATGGGGAAGAGAAGACTCCAGGCATAAGTGTGAATTGACAGCTAGCTTAGTAAAGGCTGACTTACTCGCCGCTGGGTTGGTTCCTAACAAGGACAAATCTATATGGAGACCAACTCAACAATTGGATTGGTTGGGACTGACATGGAATTCAGTAGAAGGCTCTATTCAAGTCACAGATAGAAGACTTGTCGATACGTTGGTATCGCTGGAAACTTTAATTAGTGGTTTACCTAAAGTAACCGCAAGAAAACTAGCTTCCGTTGCCGGTAAAATAATATCTTGTTCATGTGTTATAGGGTACATAGCTCAACTGAAATCCAGATATTTGCACATGCAAATTGCCAAACAAAACCATTGGGATTATGAGTTTTCTCTTAACAGCGACAGCAAAGTGATTGAAGAACTATTTTTCTGGAAATCAGATTTGAATAACCTGAATAAACGGTTACTGTTTGAATACTCTATTCCGCAGGTTCTTGTTTATACTGACGCAAGTCAGTCGGGATGTGGAGCATGGTCCATCGCTTCACAGAAAATCGAGTTTCAGCAAAACTGGTCTCAAGAGGAGAGAGCGAAAAGTTCCACTTGGCGTGAGTTGAAAGGGGCGTCCCTAGCAATCAGAGCGTTTGCTCCAGTTCTAAAAGAAAAAAATGTAAAATTGCATACATATAACAAAGGAGTTGTAGCCGTAATAACCAAAGGGAGCATGGTTAAAGAATTACAGGAAATCAGTTTAGACCTGTTTTATTTTTGTAGTCTTAACCAAATAAACTTGAAAGTTGAATGGATTCCAAGACACGATAACGCGGAGGCAGATTATCTCAGTAGACAGGATGATTTGGATGATTGAGGCGTGTCGCATGAATTCTTCCAATTTATCGACAATTTATGGGGTCCACACTCAGTAGATCGGTTCGCTAACGAGTACAACACGAAACTGCCTATATTCAACTCGAAATACTGGATGCCCAATTCCAGTCACGTTGATGCCTTCAGTGTTGATTGGAGCAAGGATAATAATTGGTTAGTGCCTCCAATTAATCTCGTATGCAATGCATTGGAGCATATAAAAGCATGTAAAGCTAGAGGGACATTAGTGGTTTCTGATTGGCCTTCTGCATTATTTTGGCCTGTTTTGTTCTCAGACTCTAGCCTCTATACAACTTTGGTTGTTAAAGTGTTGAGATTCAGTGATCCAGTAAACATATTTGTTCAAGGAAAGAACACCGAGTCCATTTTTGGCAGTACCAGAATGACAAGTGCAGTTTTGTGTATCAGACTGCAAGGTTAACACGTCTGATAATTAAAACAGCATTGATGCTCGCCAGTCATGGCTGGCAAAGCCGCTTGGCTCATTTAGAGTGTTCACATGATGTGGCCCTATGGAGAGTAGTAATTCCGCTTGGTAGCTCTCACAGACGTCGCTTGACATTGGCCTGAACGTAATTGTCGCTTGACTGTGGCCGAGATGCAAACCAATTGTGTACGGCCAGTAAACCGTTAATTGATAAGTTTGTTGGACATCATAACATGTGATTAATGTTGTCATCTTGTGGTCTATATCAGAATCCTGTGTTCTGTAGTTCAATAACGTTATTAATTCAGGTGATTTTTAATCAACAGAGAAAGAAGCCACACGCACTTATTACAAGAGGTTCTGAAAGTTTCGAGGGCACCTAAGACAGTACTCAAATATGAGAGATGCTTTGCCACCTGGCAGCATTGGTGTGTGGAAAACAAGGTCTTGGCTCTTCCAGCAAAATCAGAAGATGTAGCAAGGTTTTTTATGGAATTATTTAAAGAAAACGCACCATTTTCGAGAATAGAAGGAATATTCTACAGTATTAAGTGGCATCATGATTGCAATCCAAATGTTGCAGAAAATCCATGTGATAGAAAATTCTTACGTTTAATTTTGGAAGGTTTAAAGCGTCTGTCCGCCAAGCCTATATGCAAGAAAGACCCTGTTACTTCAGAACTTTTAAGAAAAATTGTTGATAAGCTTGGATTGACAAACAAGTTAATGCACATTCGACTCTGCGCAATGTGCTTAATTTCCTTTGCAGGTTTTTTACGTAATGACGAACTTGTTAACATCAGAGAATGTGACGTGGACATTCATTCGTCCTTTATTAGGATCTTTCTCACTAAAAGTAAGACTGATCAATATAAAGAAGGTTCTTGGGTTTACATTGCCAAGACGGGAACTGCCATTTGCCCGGTAAACATGTTATTGAAATATGTGGATTTGGCTAAGATCACAGAGTTTACGGAAGGATTTTTATTCAGACCAGTTGTGTATATAAAATCTATCAAAGCTCATAAGTTAAGAAAAGGTCAGCTCTCGTACTCCAGGTGCAGACAGATTTTCAAAGAAGCTCTGAAGGAGGTGTGAGTAGACCCAACAAAGTTCGGTCTGCATAGCCTACGTTCAGGTGGAGCCACAGCAGCTGCTGCTGTGGGTGTGCCAGACAGGTTGTTGAAAAAACATGGTAGATGGCGCTCAGAAAGTTCTAAGGACGGATATGTAAAAGAATCTTTACAGAACCAATTAACTGTGTCAATGAATCTAGGTTTATAAATACAGTATTAATTTTGTTTGATGCAAGGCGCTTAAACATTATTATTCCATAGCCGGCAATCAGAGGATATTTTTGCCATAAAGTACACCCTAAAAGTACCTGTCTTACTAGTATTTTCGATTATTTGACCTCGCAAAATAATAACAGTTGCGATTGTATGTTAATTTCAATATATTGGCATTATAAATCAAGAAGATTTCTGAGAAATGTATAACTTCATGCATACTTCCCGTTCTTTGTCACTTGAGATGGCGGACACGTATCGGTCCGTTTGTAGCTCGTCGCCGAAGAACGATGTTACCCATTGGTATTGCATTAACATGTTCTTTCTTTCAGGTCGGGGCGGGGGTTTAGGCGGATTGGCGTGATAGAAAATATTTTATTCACGTTTGAGCTGCGAATTAGTGAATAATTACATTTTCTATCGCGAGCTAAGGAGCCTGTAATATTTGCATATTACGTAAGAGAGATGAGCTACAGTGCACACGGTAAGGGTGTGGCAGGCATTGATCGTTTTCAGCGCAACTACATCGGACGTCAAATTTAGTTTTATGAAAACTAATTTATATATGTCATTGTGATAAGATGTATAAATATTGCATTAATGACGGCATTCTATGATTCAAGTTCACGTTTTACAGGTACTTGGTTATCGTGAATATGTCATCAAACTGGAAGGAACAGCAAGAAAAGGTTTGGTTCATCAACATTCAGGTATGGATTGGAGGAATTTGTATTCCTCCATGATTCAACTTTCCAAGCCACTTGGCCTTGGTACACGTATCGGTCCGTTTGTAGCTCGTCGCCGAAGAACGATGTTACCCATTGGTATTGCATTAACATGTTCTTTCTTTCAGGTCGGGGCGGGGGTTTAGGCGGATTGGCGTGATAGAAAATATTTTATTCACGTTTGAGCTGCGAATTAGTGAATAATAGCACTAACCAATACATAATGGTAGGGCTGCAACCAATTCATATTGGTTATTAGACATATTTTTAAAATGTTAAAAACAGCGTTTCCTAAATTTAGTGGGTAATCGTTTATGCAATTAGTGTAGCGATATTATGTTAGAAATACTGCTCAAGTAATTATATGCATTTATTTAATACATTATTATTACTACTTATTACTACTAATACATACTACAACACTACAATACTACTCTTATGAGCTTGCCACTCCTACAATATAAGCGGTACGTAAATGGTATATATGTACCCAGTATCGCCGCCGTCTGTAATCACAGTTTGCAATTAACTTGTGTTTGTAATTGTTTTGTTTTCTTTTTTCGGCATTTGTTTCCTTCGAGACTTGGAGTAATTAAATATTACACAATTATCTCTATGAAAACACCCTAAAACATGTCGCTATTACGCGAAACATAACGTTCATGTTGAAAAAAGTGACAAAATTGTTTCACCAAGTGTTACCACGTCTACTTGGGGTCAACATCATATTGGTTATGAATGACCAATATATTGGTTGATACCTTGGTTACAAACTCAACCAATATGACTGGTTGAAAACCAACCAACATATTGGTTATGAATGACCAATGGATTGGTTAATACCTTGGTTACAAGCTCAACCAATATGACTGGTTGAAGGACAACCAATATATTGGTTATGAATGACCAATATATTGGTTGGTACCTTGGTTGCAAGCTCAACCAATATGACTGGTTGACGGACAACCAATAAATTGGTTATAAATGACCAATAGATTGGTTGATACCTTCAACCAATATGACTGGTTGACGGACAACCAACGCATTGGTTACGATTTAACCAACACATTGGTTAAAAACAACCAATATTGGGTCAACCAATTAGATTGGTTGGTCTTTTAACCAATCTGTTTTTAGAGTGAAGCTACAAGGTTGTCACGTAGTCTATTCATTGGGTCTGTTTCTATTATCACCGGATGGGTGACAAGATTGCAAGGCCGAGGCTTTCCTTGAGGCCTGGCTGGGCATTCAAAGGGATTTCATGCGTCAGAGATTCGCCGGCCTCCCTAACATGAATATAAAAAAGCATTTCCGACTTGTCTCCCCCTAGGGAACCAATTTCACAATTCCAGCCATGGCTGTCCTAGCCACGATAGACACGATCTTACCTGCTTTGGATACGTCCACGGTCCCGGAAAGCACTTGAAAGATCAATGGTGTGGTTGGCGTCTTCACTTCCAAGAGGCACGGTTGGGCCTCTTAATCTTAATCTCACCCGGCTTGCCGATGCCGAATACGGTGCAGACGTACGTGTCAACGGGGCCAATCTTTATGTCCTCGTGCGTGGTCTATATAAATGAACAAGTACTTAATTGCAGTTCGGGACAATTTAAAGCTTTGCCATCGCGTACAACACTCTCTGAATTTAGCCTAGCTCTTCCCGCTTAATTGTATTACTTTAGATTAGGCATCAGTTGTTTACACACAGCAATTCAAGGGACTTTCTTTGCCTTCATCTCTAGCAACATAGTGGATAGTGGATCGATTAACTGAACTGTTTAAAGGGGTCGTATACGTTTGGTAATTACTCCAAAATATTATGGAAATACAAACTTACTTGGTAAGAAGTACAGCAGCTTTGGATAGTATAATGCATTTTTAGTAACTTTTCACTTCGAAGTACTGCGGTTATAGAAAAAGATATCACTTTTTATCCCCAAAAATTTGAATCTGAGAAGCGTTACTGCAGTGACGTTTCTCAGACTGTATATTCCAATGCAGATTGTTCTTCCTGCATGGACATAACCGCTCCAGATTTTCGGAAATATCTCAAAATCGCTACCACCTTTTGAAATTAAGTTTTCACAGGTTAGTTTTATGGTATATATATATAACTATATAGGATTGAAACAAACAATGGGTTCCAATTACCAAACGTGTACGATCCCTTTAAGTTGTGTGACAAAGTGTTTAAAACCTGTTGAATGTGGAGATTTTAAATGTTGTGGCAAGTTGTTCCAAGCCTGGGCACCCCTGAATTTAAACGTTCTTTTTCCACTTTCTGTTCTAGGGTTTGGAAGAACCACATTGCCAACAGTGCTATTTCTAGTTCGATGACCATGTAATTCACTGACTGGAATAAAAACTTCGCTAAGATAACTTGGAACATTGCCTGTTAGACATTTAAAAACCATGGTTTTTATATGAATATCTCTTCTTGTCTCTAGCGTTGCCCAACCTAGTTCACTACGTACAGCAGATGCTGATGTTCTAGATGGGACCTTTAGAATAATCCGTCCTGCTCTATTTAAAAGCACATCAAGCCGTTGTAACGGGGTTTTGGAAGCACTACTCCACACAAGATCACAATAATCAAACTGAGGGAAAATAAGACTTCTCACAATAAGATTAAGGGTTTGTGTAGGTAATACATGTTTAAGTCTATTTAAAATACCTATTCTTTTAGAGACAGAAGATGCTACATGGTCAATATGTTCCATCCATTTCATTTTACAATCAATATGAACACCAAGATATTTATAAGTGGTGATTTGTTCCAGGCACTTGTCATTTACAAAAATATCAATATTTGGATGTTCACATCTTGCAAGTTTTTTGGCTAAACCAATCAACATACTTTTTGACATGGTATTATTCAATTTTAATGTATCATCATTAAGCCAGTTTGATATTTTCTGTAGGTCAAGGTTTAGATACAAGTTAATCTGATAAATATCTTTGCTTGAATAAAAAATAGCAGTGTCATCAGCATGTAGGACAATGTTAGTATGCTCAATCACAGACGTGATATCGTTAATAAATATTGAAAATATTCCTAATGACGTTGTGATTACACAATTATAGTAACGATCAAAATTCCTTTTAAAGCCATGTTCGCACTGGATAAACATTTTGGGTAACTTTACCACGACGCCGGGTAACATTCCGATGGGTTAATCTTCCCACCGTCCGCACTTGGATTTAATGGACGCGGGTAGAATTGCCGAGACCATGGGTAAACTAACCGAGCTGGCTCCAAAACAATAAAGAGGGCGCCCTGCGTGACCTATGACCGCGACTTGACGACTGGATCGTCTGTTCCCGACGCTAGCTCTCAACATTATTTTCTTCGTTCAAGCATGTCTTATTTCTCCATGGTATGCCCAAATTAAGTCCAGTGCGAACAGGGCTTAAGAGTATTCCTTTTGACCTTACTCCTAGTGGCCATTAACGTTAAAGCATTGTGTTTCAATATGTGCCATACGATCAAGAGTTATTTATAATGAGATATTCCTAAGTCATAGTGCTTCACAATACAACCCGTCTTAATGGATCATTATTTGTCATGCAGGCCCATAGAATGTTGCAACAAAAACGACAGTGCATCCATTATATTGTCAATTTTAATTAGCTTTGCCAATATGAAGCGAACCTCATAAGCTGTATAATAGGGAATGAGACTATTTAATGTTTACATAATTTAATTTGGTTTATTAAAACGGTGTCATACAATAATTATTGATTAAATAGTGAGATTACTGTTAAGAAATCAAACCCTAGCCTGGGCATGTATGTGATGTGGAAATTGGAAAGGGTAGGATTCCTGGCCTTTTCAAT
The DNA here is from genome assembly GCA_037893245.1 of Crossaster papposus. NCBI lineage: Eukaryota > Metazoa > Echinodermata > Asteroidea > Velatida > Solasteridae > Crossaster > Crossaster papposus. The sequence goes on from JBAIAA010000472.1 coordinate 329,484, forward strand.
GCCCTGCACAAAACCGAGTTAAACAAAAATGTAGAAAATGAAACCACACAACACCTGATAAAATAAGATTGGATCTGGTCGTCCACAAATCAATGTCGTACTTTTTCCTTACACTGTCCGGCATTCCCCTTGAAAAGATAAAAACACTCGCATTTAAAAAACAAAAAATGCCGAAACTACGCAAAATATATTTTAGCCCGAACAAATTGGCACGTTGGTTTTGTGTATGTTATTGTTGCTAATTTAAACGATTATAGTGAGATTTATTGAGATATCATAATAAAATAATATAGAATGTCATGGCCCAGTGGTTACGGGGTTCAACTCATGTACGATGGTGATTGGGTTCGAACCCGGCCAGGAACATGGTGTTTGCGCCCTTGGGCAAGACACTTAACTAGAGTTGCCTCTCTCCACCCAGGAGTATAAATGGGTACATGTGAAGGTCGAGGTCGAGGCCGATTGAGCGCCTATAAACGGCTGCCGCGTGGTCCAGGGCCTGATGAACGGGGTAATTATTGTAAAGCGATTTAAGAGCGTTGATACGATGTAAAGCGCTATGCAAGCACGATGATCATTATAAAGCACGATGATTATTATAATGTTGGCAGAAAGAAAAATGCGAGTCGCATAAGATGAATAGAAAAAAACAACATTTTCGACTTAGTCTCCCTACCCCCTCCCCCCTCTCTCTCTCTTTCTTTTTCTTTCTCTTATTCGTCTTGTTTTCCCCTTTTTTTCCGAGACCACCCCCCCCCCTCCCTTGGGTGCGCCGTTGGCGTACGTTGGTCTACCTGTGACATAGAAGGTCGCACAAAAACAATCTTCGAAAACTAAATGCCTCCAAAACAGGTAGATCCTAAACAAACAAAATATTGCAACGCTGAGTTTCGTGGTAAATAGATGCTGGGAAATTATCTTCCTGTAGTCATAGTCATGGTTTCTCAGACAATATAGAACATGTTATAGATGTAATTGAATTATTAGGTTAGGACACCAAACTATAGATTGGCTTGCACCCATTCACATGTGTAACTAAATGGCAAATAACTAACTAATAGACCAACTCAATTTGATACATTGGGGCAGTGTTTACAAATAGTCAAATCGAGAGTAATTAAGCAAAAGATGCCGATTGATTTTATCGAATTGCTCTGTGTGGTTGTGCCTTCAAAAACGGCAAGATGTCACTGGAGCAAAGCCACAAATAGAAGCTCGTATTGAGGCTAATAAATGTAACCTTGACTTTTTTAGTTGGGCATGAGTCGGATCGCAGATAAATTAACGGAAACAACATGATTGTTTGTCTATCCTTCACACACCGTTTTAAATTCGCTTAAAACACTAGTTGAACTCGATTTGGTTAAAAGTTTTAGCTAAAACGATGTCGGAACGGTTTTAGTTTTAACAGATTCGGTTTTATCTCGCCGTTAAAACGCTAAAACATCTCGGAGGGAGCACTGTTAGAAAAGGGGTGTTATATCAACACCGAAAAACAGTGTTCACTGAACACCGTTTTTCAGGGTTCATTAGTTGCCATCACCAATTTTCGGTGTTGGCCCTGAACACCGATAATCGGTGTTGAGTGATCACCGCTGGACAGTGTCCATTTTTGAACACCGTTAAATAGTGTAGCTTGAACACTGATGATCAGTGTCAAGTGAACACCGAACAACGGTGTAGCTCACCTGGACACTGAAAACTAGGGTTTATTCAACACCCTTGGGCGGTGTACATCCTTACTCGACACCGAGAAACAGTATTGATCCAACGCCAATATTCGGTGCAGAATGAACACCGAAAAGTAGTGTAGGGCCAATACCAAATACTAGTGTTAAATTGACACCAATATTTGGTGAACACCGGAAAGTAGTGATATTCTAAAACAAGACAGTCGGTACAATAATTAGCACCATCTTATTTTGTCACCACTACTCCTTTAAGACTGAATACACTGACAGATTACTGCCATGCAATTTGACAGGGTAAAATAAAAACAACGTAGCTAGTTATTTTCCAGAAATTTTGTACATGATTGACTTGTTAAATATTTTAGGAATGGCTATGAATTCCACTTTCTAATGTAATCATCCTACACTGTAATACCGGTACCAATTTACTTATTGGCACGCAATTTATAATGATTTAAGTGACAACACTATAACAGGATCAATCTTTGTTAGTGTAAAATGGACTTCATTCACATTTGTATGGCAATTCATAGTCCAATTGATGTCGTGGTCATTGCAAGCTTGACCCCATCTGCCTCAACACCGATGTATTGTGTTCAGCAATTTCATTGAGAACATTTAATGGTGTTCAGTAGGGTCAACACCGAAGAGTGGTGTTGAATTTAGTCAACACTATTTTGAACACCGAAAGATAGTGTTGAATTTAGTGGACACCATTTTTGAACACCAAAAAATGGTGTTCAATCAAGTGAACACCATTTTGAACACCGACAAATAGTGTTCAATTGGGTGGACACCATTTTGAAAGCAGAAAACGGTGTTCAATCAAGTGAACACCGTTTTGAATACCGAAAAGTAGTGTTCAAATGAAGTGAACACTGTTTTTCGGTGTTGGGGTAACACTACTTTTCTAACAGTGAGGGTCTAGCTAAAACTCTGACCGTTTTATCTTTTTAACACGGTGTGTGAACGGATTTAGCTAAAATACTTCCTGTTTTAGCCGCCACAGTTGACCCGGTGTTGCGTGAGCTCTTTTTATGGCGCGCCTTTGGTGTAAACAAGTGCGGTTGTTTATATGCTCCAGTAGCTAGCGCGCCAACAATTATGTGTAGCCACACGCCGCATACCCACGCGGCCAAAGTCTTAACATAGACATGGAGGGAAAAAAACCTCCGTGTCTATGGTCTTAAGCCCTGTCCGCACTGGACTTAATTTGGGCAAACTAACCGAGCCAATGGGTAACTTACCCATTTCAAGTCCAGTGCGAACAGCCTGGGTAACTTTCCTCACAGGTAACTTACCCACGCCGCGTGGGTAGTTTAACCGAGCCAGAAAATCCAGTCCGGACGCGACGTCTCGGTTAAATCTTCCATCACCCATTATGTAAGAAAATAATGTTGAGAGCTAGCGTCGGAAACAGACGATCCGGTCGTCAAGTCGCGGTCATAGGTCACGCAGGGCGCCCTCTTTATTGTTTTGGAGCCAGCTCGGTTAGTTTACCCATCGTCTCGGCAATTCTACCTGCGTCAATTAAATCTAAGTGCGGACGGTGGGAAGATTAACCCATCGGAATGTTACCCGGCGTCATGGTCAAATAACCCAAAATGTTTATCCAGTGCGAACACGGCTTTAGCCAATGAGTCGTGTAGGCCGTGTTTTACACGGCCACATTCGAAATAATGCGGCCGATTTTTAATTACAACGGCCCAAGCTTCAATACGCCGGCCGTGCACTTTTTGTTATGTTAAAACGCTTGTGATATTTCTGCTGTCTGTGTATTTTGTTTAATTACTTACAATTGCTATTTTCGAAAGCAAAAATCTGCTGTTTTTTTCCCCAATATGCCCCGATAAATCAACAAGGCTTTGCGTGCTGGTATGGTACTGCGCGGTACGGTGATATGGGTACGGGCGCCAGAAGCCACGTGCTCGCCCCATGCAAGCATGCATAATACATGCAGCATTTTGGGAATAGTTCCCGCCGCACGCTTTAAAATACAAAGTTAAGGACCGGAACCAGTCCATGGCCGACAGGCATGTATTTTGTCGTTACACGAACTGGTCAAATTTGACATCGTAAGACGTAAAACTGCCCGGCAAACAAACGTCGATGAAGAAAGTCATTTCCTGCAGGTTAATTCTCAGATCATGGTCACCCTTTTCTGTGTTTGTGTTTTCTGTTTTATTGTATTTATTTTGAGGTAGTTACGCTCGTCCTTTAGCGATACAGCGTAGCGTGTTTCTGCAAAATGTTCTACCGCGGCATGTTTCCTGCATTCAGTCCGTTGCACACGCTTGATCGGCGTCCACTGTGTTAAAGATTTAGGCCTACTACATTCTCCGTTTTTTTCAAAAAGTTATCAACCTTAAACCTTTATCATGCTTTTACAATAACCCTGGCAGTTTTGTTGTCACCGGTGAGAATCAGTAATGGCTGAATGTTTTGATGTGCACACGAATTATGTAGCGCGCGAAATATGTAAATGTGCGGAAGTTCTACGTGACCCCAGAACAGAGATAAAACGTTATGAAGTTAAAACTCTCTATACTTAAAACGGTGTCTGAACGCTCGGTGTTTTAATTTCACGACCGACAACCCGTGGTGAGCGACCGTTTTAACTAAAACTGTTTTAGCTAAAACGCTGTGTGAACATGGTCATTTTTACTAAAACAATAATTGTACGTATAAGAACAAGAAGCTGATATCCGTTCACATTTCAAAGCAAAAGTGTTTAAATTAAAACCAAACAAATGTGTAGTGACCTGTAAGAAGACCAGGATGGTTCTCGAACCACGAGTCTCGCCTAGTACTTTCGCGGTTATCTTAATGTGACCAGTCGACCCAGTTGGGTCACTTGGTCCCTCCACTGCTCTTTCTCCCTATGCAATCATCTTTCTCACTTATTAAATGAGTGTGACAAACTAAAATACTTGTGTCACCTGCTCCCTTTCTAGCTTTTTAAATAACTTTCAATTCTTCAACTTTACATATCTTACATACCTGTAGTTAAAACTGTATTGTGATGCGGTGTAGAGTACTGTAAATATCTGCTAATAGTCATCCTGCGTGGCATTCCTCTGAAAATATGCAGTTATGCCATGTCTAGCGCCCTTTGTTGCATTAATTCAGATTTAACATTCTTCCTCCGTACTGTTGTCAAACTATGCAGCTATACGTGCATCCATGCAAGCGATATAATAATAGGCTCTTGTTGCTGTCCTGCATTCTCTTACTGTCATGTGAATATTTAGAATTCTTCCACCCCGCCTTGTTGGGTATGGGTGTTGGCATTTTGAAGCCACTCTGCTTCAGAGCTCCTACGAGATAGCAACACATTTGTATGCTACTCTTAGCTTATGCTGCGCTGCACGCAAATGATATCTGTATTTTGGACATTTGGGTTTCCATACGAACGATTGGCAGAGGTCGTGGAAGCTACATGGTGCAATGTGAGTACAAACACTTGCTTCTTGGCTCTTGCTTATTAGCATTACCTTAATTGTATTGTACATATTGAGTTACAAGTTGTATCTATAGCTAACAATGGATTATAACCGTGGGAAATTAGCTCACAAAACATAAGAAAATAGATATTTAGTTTATAACATCGATACAGGTAACCTCATAAACCTTTTATTTGTATTTTACAGCTGTACCTTCTGCATTTTAATGCTAACAGTGTAGCTGAACGTTGCACACATCACCCCCAGCTTTCATAGTTGGTAGGTTTTTGGTTAAGAATTGAAACCTAATTTTAACTTTATAAATATTATATAGAAATGCTGCTCTTTTTAAAACAGAATCAGTGAACAGTTGATATGTTGTGAAATATAATATTCACTTGGTAGAAGCTATGTACAAAGATCTGCCTTCAGAGTTTGAAAGTGACCGCCTTTATTAACGTTGTGGTTTTGGCAGAAAGTAAAATTGGAAAGTGCTCGATGTAGAAACTGTTCCAGTAATTGATAATGTATTATACATGCAACTCAAATCAGACACTTATCCTGTTTTATCTTGTCAATTTACGACTTGACCTCAAATTACCTTTGACCTTTATGTGGCATTTAATATCACCTTGACATGCACGTTTTCATATTGCATCCATTACCCAAGTTTGCTTGCAATTGAACTCCAAGTTTTCAAATAGGGGACCAATTTCACAATTCCAGCTTCTGTTAGAACTTGACTGCACTGTTGATCTTGGACCTCAGAGCTTGACCCTTGACACGACCATAATATAACAGTTGCAGTATTGCATAAAGACCTTTTTATTTACAAAAATGACACAGACGGATAACGTACCGAAATAATGGTGCTGCACAAGTACTACATGATGGAAGTCACGGTGAAGCTCATGTTTTTCTTGAATATCGCTTAAAGCCACTTGTCTTATCCCTAGTTGTGTTTGCAGTACGCAAAGTGTTCCGGGTAGGTTTTACATACCATTTTCAAAACAATTTATCTCAGCAATGCATTTACCATCCTTGATGATAACTCAGAGAAGTATGCCTCGTAATACGTCATCGTTATTCAGAAAGCGACCACAAACGAGACAATCACTTTCCGTAGAGCCACGATACCACGTGTCAGCAAGTTTCGCTACCTTGGCACAACAATAACTTACAATCTCAGTGACAGGAAAGAGGTCCAGGTACAGATACTGAGACAGAGATTGGAAAGTCTGCACTACGCAAGTCAAAGTACTTGGCACCTTCGCGTGTCTTCCTTGATACAAAGTTACAGCTTGTACAGTCATAATGCTAGGTTCCCACTGTGGTGCGATCCGTTACGAACGCCACGATTTGCCATTCGTAGCTGATCGTAGAATTGTTGTTTCCTTTTCTGAAATTTCACGTTTGGATACGAGTTGATGCGAGTCGATACGTTCTGGTACAATTTGGTGCGCTCTGGTCTCCCGTTCAGATACGATCAGATACGTTCCGATAGGATTGTCCCGATTGAGTCCTCGATTGGGTCCCGATCTGACACGATTAGCACGATCGGGGTCCCCGATTTGGGACGATCTGGTACGTGCAGATACGTTCCGATACGTTCCGAACCGATCATCACGAACTGATGCGCTCTTTTGCGATCAGATACGATTGTGGTCGTGACGTCTTTCACGATCGGGTTCAAGAGTGATCACGATTTGAGCCATGATTGGACCCCGACAGGTATATATGCAGCCCGATTGACTATGGTCTTCATTGTTTCTTGAACTTTTACAGAGTGAAGACTACAACCCACAATCAGATCGCAGCGCATCTCAACAGAGGTGGTGTTTTTCTTGTCCAAGGTTGATTCCGACCACTACAATTTGGAAGCACGATTGGATGCGATCTGTCGCGATTTGTTACGATACATTACGATCTGATGCGATGATCACGATTGAAAATTAATCGTGCTGATCGTAGTAACTGTTTGAACCGTCCAAAAATTGTGTATGATCAACACGATTGCCACGACTGACCTCAAGATCTGATAAGATTTGATAGGATCACTACGATTACTCCACGATTAAGACTACGATTTTAATTGTGGCGCGAATCGTGATAGTGGGAACCTAGAATAAGTGATTGCCAAAGTACTGTATAATAACTTTACTACGCTGACTCTTAAGGCAGCTTATCTGAAGAGCTACATGGCAGGACGATATGGATAACCCTGCTGAGCATAAAGTGGTCAGATATGTCACAAATGAAAGGCTGGCAGAGATGATCGGTTGACGTTGGTGTGACGAGGTGTTAGAGCGGAAGGCTAAAGCCGTGTTCGCACTGGATAAACATTTTGGGTAATTTTACCATGACGCCGGGAAACATTCCGATGGGTTGATCTTCCCACCGTCCGCACTTAATTGACGCGGGTAGAATTGCCGAGACGATGGGTAAACTAACCGAGCTGGCTCCAAAACAATAAAGAGAGCGCCCTGCGTGACCTATGACCGCGACTTGACGACCGGATCGTCTGTTCCCGACGCTAGCTCTCAACATTATTTTCTTACATAATGGGTGATGGAAGATTTAACCGAGACGTCGCGTCCGCACTGGATTTTCTGGCTTGGTTAAATCTTCCTGGTCAATCTTCCTGGGCACCTTTGGCTCAGTTAAACTACCCACGCGGCGTGGGTACGTTACCTGTGAGGAAAGTTACCCAGGCTGTCCGCACTGGACTTGAAATGGGCAAGTTACCCATTGGCTCGGTTAGTTTGCCCAAATTAAGTCCAGTGCGGACAGGGCTTTAGTGGTGCTCTTGTGGTGCTCTTGTGGCCTTCCCTACATTAGCCTTGGTCAAGGCGTTCATCGTTACCCATCCGTACGTACAGCGCAGCGGTAATCGGAGCTCAAACAACGACCTCACGCGGCCACTATTATATGCAAACTAACTGAGGATACTCGAACACCTTGGATCATTAGGTTTTGGGGGCGGTGCTCATTATGCTAATAGATTAAGCTGACCTTTATAGTCATTTTCTTATTGGTCGATCGTTGCGTAGAAACTGCATAATTTGAGCTAGCGGTGAAAGGTCATAGCTAGCTCGCAAGTGTTTACGAACACCGCCATCGTTGACATATTTTATCGGAGAAAGTTGAGTGATATTTACGAAGGCTTGTAGGAATTACACATGAAGATTTGAACTGTCTTGCTTGATTGGTGAGGGTCGCAGTTATTTTCGATCGTTTTCCTGGGTATTTTCTTGAATGTTGACAATGTTATGGTCAAAACTAGTTGTGTTTATAGCTGCTTAGTTTTGAGTTTTCAACCGCGGTGACTGGAGAAAGCCGCGACTCTCTTGAAACGTGTCGAACTCGGCCCTACATTATGTCGCACACATCTAATCCAGCTGATCTGAAAACCGTGGCTCGGTAAAACGCGGAACTCTGATAATAAAATGCCTTGCCGGCTGAATTTTGCCAAGAAAATAATCTGAGGAGTTATTGGGGATATAAGACACTTGTCCCTGTTTAAATTACGATATTGCGAACACTTTGAAGGTTGGTTCTGCAGCCGTAAACATGCCCCCTCCCTACAGCGTTGGACCATGCTTGAACCACAATGTGGCGATACTGCACAGACCAGCATGCCTGGGTTAATGCCGATTATGCGGCAATAAGAAACTGACCGAACACGCTGAAAACTGACGCAAACTGGCCGTACGTGCGAGCTCCGAGCAAAATGGGGCTCAGGCTGCCTGACAAATTACGGATTTCCCATAACCTGTCGGCAAATTCACAAAGACCACGAAGAAAGGATTCTAATGGCCTTTCGCTGCTCGGGTCTAAAATCTTCGAGGGATAATATTTTCGCTGCAAAATTCAAACAACACGGCAGATCTTCGGACGAAAGACGACGCTGATTATCTGCCATTTTGTCTTAAATGTCATGCTGCATCAAATTTGATGACGTCGGGTTTCAACCGCGTTGTGATTGGACACTTCACATCTTAGCCCCGCCTATACTTATCTGTATTCGCATACGAGGTCATGCGCCACAAATGTGGCGCAAAATATAGGACAAACATAAGATTTCAAAAACCCAATGATCCAAGGCGAAAAAGTAGCCTCAGTAGATTTGCATAAATAGTGGCCGTATGAGGTCGCTGTTCGCGCTGTATCTTTGCATGGGGCGCAAGCTAGCAGCATATATGCGGGGCGCGCGCACAGTGTATTTCTGGACGGATAACGACGGACAGATTACGACGAACTCGCCTTGACCAAGGCTATCCCTACATATGAAGTTATTGGCAGTTTCCCTATTGGTATGAGTCATGGCAGAGGTCGCCATCAGAGCTGCGCTTGGTAGACAATGTGATAACATCGAGTAGCAGGAGTGTGGAGGAGCTGAGAATAGCGGTGATTGAAAGAGAACACGTGATGGCGGGGACCCCTATGCGCCCCATTACAATTAATATGGACAAGGCGGCCACGAATGCAAGTCTATTATGCTGAATTATAATATGGTGGTGCATACCCCTTAACGGTAGTATACACCATTGGCCATTACTTGAATTGTCATGAATGAGTAGATTTGGGGGGTTGTATTTTATAGTAAATATCGTTTAACTGAGCTGTCCGAAGTTTTACTATCATGGATGCCGAGAAAAGCACGAAAAACAGCGGTTTGTTTCAACCGGCGTCGAGCAGTTATTCTTATGTTATTTTTTTTTTTCGCGATCGCCGTCAGACGATCGCCAATTTTTCATTTTAAAATTATATTTTTCGGAATAATTGCAGGATATCTAGCGCAATCATTTTGCTGGATGCCTAGAATCAACATTTACTTTCAAATGAGTAAGATTTTTCTATATAATTCGGTAATAAATATTTTTGATATCTGCAAATGGTGTATCCTACCTTTAATGTGTGCATCAAAAATATCAATGGAAATAGTATGACCCAAATATTATGACCCATAATTTATGATCACACAGTTGGCTCATAATAAGTGTGTTATCTTGTTTGGGAAACCCTGTAGTGTGAAATACAGACGTGACGTAACATGATTGTTAATAGGGAATCATTTTGTACACGGTGTTTGAGTAATTCATCTTCTATACACTGATATTGCTAATGACGTTGTAATTGCAGAAGTAACGATCAGAATGCCTTTGAAGAGTGTTGACCTTACTCCTAGTGGCCATTATTGTTAAGGCAATGTGTTTCAATATGTATACCATACGGTCAAGAGGTATTTATAATAAGATATTTCTAAGGCAATGTGCTTCACAATACAACATGTCTCATTGATTCATTATTGTTTATGCAGGCCTATAGATTAGTGTGAACAAATGTTAATTGGGAATAATTTTTAACGCGTTGTTTAAGTAATACATTTTCTACATTAATATTGCTAATGACGATGTGATTGCACAATTGTGATTTGATCAAGCAAAATCAGTCGGAACTCGGCAATTCTTGTTTTGAGATCGGGCCAAAATATGTTCGTAGGGGTGGACAAATCCAAATTGACTTTTGTACAAAAACAGAAGGTGAAAATATTTATCTTTTACATGAAAATACTCTTTTAACCAAATTCAGAAGGGGAGTGATACAAAAACATGATTTTCTCAGTTTCTTTATTTTTAACGTGTTTCATGTTCAAATGGTTGTAATGTTTTAACCAAAGGTCGTATTCACATACGATGTTTACTGAAATGGAGCCTGAAACACGCTACAAAAGAATATGTAAACATCCCCAAAATGACCAAGGCCTACTTCAGACTGATTTTGCTTGATCGCATCACAATTGTAGTAACGATCAAAATACCTTTTAAAAGTATTCCTTTTGACCTTACTCCTAGTGGCCATTATTGTTAAAGCATTGTGTTTCAATATGTGCCATACGGTCAAGAGCTATTTATAATAAAATATTCATAAGGCAATGTGCTTCACAATACAACCCGTCTTAATGAATCATTATTTGTCATGCAGGCCTATATGTTGCAAAAAAACGACAGTGCATCCATTATATTGTCAATTTTAATTAGCTTTGCCAATATGAAGCGAACCTCATAAGCTGTATAATACTAATAGGGAATGAGGCCATTTAATGTTTATATAATTTGGTTTATTTGAAAAAACAACTGGAAATCCGTTTTGGATTTTAAAAACTAAAAGAGAAACTGCTAAAAATCAATGACTCAATATCACCTACACAAACTAAAATTGTTTTTGTGTTACCAAGACAAGCAACCGCTCAGCTGGGACTCGCTTTTACTAGGTACAATTCACAGTTTATATATATGTGAAAGAACCATTCAAATTTACGAGTGGGGCCTTTTTGATCATCATTAAGTTTCTGACAATGCAATTCATCAATGTAATACATTGAGGGTCCTGAAATGCTGTCAGAACAAAAACATCCAACAGTTGTAACAGCCGTCACATTGTTTATCAATTGTCACATCTAGTGAACAATTTTCTACACAAAAGTTATTGGACAAAACATCTCAATGAAGCTTTATCAGTATTCCGAAGACCAGCGTTTGTAACGTGAACGTATACACGTGACATTTACAACGTCACCACGTAACTAAGGCTACGTGTGGAATTGCGGTCTCAAAACTGAGGCCTTTGCGAATGAATACCCTTGAACAGATCTTCACGTGCATGACATGTGACTATTAAAAGTAACTCGAAATAACGGACTTGAAAATATATGCCAGCAATCGATATAACAGTAAAACTCGTTGATACTTGGCCACAGCATGTATGGTATTCAGTATATCTAGAGACGCAGTGATTGACACGGTGTCGAGTGCTTGAACAACCAAACACCAAACGGTGTTAAACGGTGTCATCTGAACAACCTATCAGCCTCAACCTTCTGAAAGTCTGACAAAACACAGAGGAACAGAGGCGACACTTGGGCATCAAATGAAGGATGCATCTGGGACAGAAATGATTCCCGCAGCTTAAGCACGATTTACAAACGATGTAGCTGCACCTCACTGATCAGCATGCGACTTCGCGTTCCAGCACCGATGTGCTTGCTACTGACGATAGCAGTATATTTTGATGAACTACCCACGTCCCAGGGAGCGGTAACTGGTGAACGAAACGATCACGAACTGCGGCGTGTCCACATCGGCGGTTTCTTTCCCATCGAATCACACCCGTTCTTTGCGTCCCTTCCTTTGACCGTGCAGACAGCGGTGGACCATGTGAACAACCTGACGGGGATTTTGGACGGTTACGAGTTGAGAATGAGATGGAACTGGACTCAGGTATTTATTTTTTATTTTTTATAAACGAACTCCAAAACCCTAAATAAACAAAAATCCGTGAAATAAAGTACGGCGAGGGTTTGTTTTTGTCTACAGGTGAAAACCCCCCGTTATTTTACGATTTGTTTTACAGTGTAGCTATATAGTTAGTATCGTGACAACACTCGACAGTTCGACAGACTTCTAATGATAATTAAGGCTTAATATCAGTGATTCAGTGAAAGGGCTTGATATATCGCTATAGCTTGAAAGTTCATTGGTATAGAGTGATAGGGCTTTATAGTTAAGTTGAAAGAGCACACTTGGCATATCGTCCGTTGTTATTTAAAATTACTGATATTTGTGTATGTTTGCGTTTGGGATGAGGTGTCGAAAAGCTTTAATAGTTAAAAAATAAAACGCCACAGTACATTTTTCCTATTTTATAGACAGTAATTTCTAGTTAACACAAAATAACAATAACATGGTCCTTTGGTTTCAGCAGTTAATTAAAGACGATTAAATCGGTTGGTGCAATTATGAACGATCGGTGATTTTAATCAAGACAAAACCTATTATGCCCGAACCAATGGTCTGACGGCCGACTGTGAGCACAGGAATATTAGAACATTTTCGAAAAAGTTAAACATCACCAATAATTGTTGTAATAATGTGTTACGATACATATAAACTCGAAAAAGAAATCTGGTTAAATTTCACCAGAGTCTTGTTGAAATTTCACCAGATTTCTGGTCCGTATATACCACTCACTCTTTCCTGGTTAATTTTACCAGGATTTCCTGGTAAATGTACGTCAACCAGAATCCTGGTAAAATACCAGGACACACTGGTGAAATTTCCTGGTTATTTTCTACCACATTCCTACCACAAACAAAACTTCAGACACTTCCACTTTAGATTCAGTAGAATGTACAAATACTATACGATAAGCCTGAATGCTATACGATACGCCTAACTAATACAATACTATAACATATACTACATCAATGACTACAACTTACAACTACTCTACATACCAATAACGTGTCGCGGTTTAAATTTCTTTTACGCTTATTCCCGCCATGATGAAGTCACGGTTTCACCACGAATAATTCGTGTTAAAATACAAAAAAAGATATTTCACAATATTTTGTTTTACTTATGTTTGCAAAAATCAAAATGTTATCATTGATTCGTTAGAATAATTACATATTTCGGTCAAGAAAGTGCATTTTTAGACAAAACGCCACAACTTAACATAACTGTTGTGAACAAAACTTTCGTGAGTTCTGATTGGTCAGTTAATGTGTAATGAATGAACATTTATCCAACTTTAACATTGTACATGTAAGTTTTGTAAATCGCGCGAGCCCGCCGTAAGCACATAAGATTTTTACCCCTTCAGCCAGTAATGTTTACACAACGCATAACGTCTTACGTATTCGTTTTGTAAAACTTACGTGGCCATTGTACAATCTTGACCAAGGCTACACAACTATTGTAAAAAACGAAATTACATTTAAAACAAGACAATTTAAACTTGCAGAATAGTTGTTTATTTTCTTTTGGCAAAATTGTACATAAATTGTGTATTATTTTACCTAATTTGTTTTACCGGCTTTGTATTTTGTGGGTGTACACATAATATAACGGTACCGCGCGCCGGGTTAATGACAAATGAACCAATCAGAAAACTTGAAGACGGCCACGTCACAGGATTTCACCAGATTTATGTTGAAGTAATTTACCTAAAACCAGGATGATATTACACATGGTTTGATCATAACCAGTATCATGTTGATATGTTTGGTGATAACCAGTATAATATTAATATATGGTTCACCAGGAAATGTTCACCAGAGATTTGTTAGAGTGTAGCTTTAGTCTATAAAACACTATGGCCTTTTCGCAGACATTATAACGTTACGGACATTACTGTCTGAAATCAGCTTCACACGCACTACGGAAACATAGTTATTGAATCATTACGAAGCAATAAGAAACGGTGCTTGCGGAGTGTTGTGGTGTTTTCAGGAATACTTTTTAGTATTTTAGGAGTGGGGGGGGGGGGGGGTAATGCGTTAGGTATCAATAGTCTAGAGAGTGTATAATTTACGTTTGGGGCACTAAGGGGGGAGTTCCTCGGTCTCACATCGTGCTGGGTATATATTAAATACCTAAGAAAGTTTACCAATAGTTCCTTTTGTACGAGAGCCTGTGTGTTTTAAACGGTCTCGACAAAACACCAACTGGTTTCAATATTTTTCTCTGGTGTCACATGAAATTTAGACTCCTCCGAAGTCTGGTCCTTTTTATCTTTTATTGGTTGAAACCTCACATGGTATGGCAGTTTGTATTTCATAGTACATAACCCTAAATTCATACTACACGAGTACCGCTGCGTTTGCGTCACATCGCGCAGTATGCGGCATGCACGCGCCAACTCCTATTATTAAGGCTGATGCGCGCGAGCAAAGCACATGATATACACATAGCAATTAAGAGGTTTTTTTCACAAAACATGATGTAAAATGTTTCCGGTTAACGCGGATAAATCCCCGTCAACGAGTTTTAAACGTACTTGTTAAACACCGGCCAAGCGCAAATGTATTCTTTTATTTGAGGTTGGGCTGTTTCAAGTTCAGACGATTTAAGAAATTGTCCACTTTTTAGACATGTCCACTTTCAGGTGCAGTTGGCCACCAACAAAAACATAGCGGCTTGACACCATAGATTACATGTATATGGAAAGTGTTAAGACTATAGCGGCAACCTAGCCGATGCGGCACGACTGTACAGTAAACAGCGGCAAACGGCCCAGTCAGCAAAACTATGTTTCAAACGCAGGTTAGTGTCTTGGCGAGGTAAAATTAAATATCCAAACACGCGATTTAAATGTGTTCTAGACATTATTACAATGTAATATGCGTGTCTGAAACTGAAGACTGACCACCACATCATATGGCACGACACCGGCCCAAAGCCTAATGAACATGCAGAGCATATGTTGCATGTATAAAACCAATTAAGAGCAAACTGCAAGATGGCACAAAGCAAGTGCAATACTTATATACTCTACCAATAAAGCGGGGTACAAAGGTCAACTGTCGTATCATTACACTGTCAACATGTATTCATCAAAATAACGTAAAAGTCACAATTACGAGGCATCATTTTGACTAATTTTAGTCGAAATGATGCATCATAATGACCAATTAACGTTATTTTGACAAAAATTATGTTGACAGTGTATATTTTATAATAAAAGAACAATTATTATTACAGTCTTCAGTTCGCGCCGGCATTATTTTGACATTGGCCGGGCCCATGCGCGGGATAGTTTTTCACGAGTCTCGATCCCAGACGGGTTCAGGCCGGCATCTTTGGGTATAGCACACCCTGATATGTCCGGCCTCGCTACCTGCTAGCCGGTCGCTGACAGATATGTACGGCCTTGCTCGTGACGTATTTATTCGTCATCCGTTTTGAATCCTGCAAGTTTATGCTGGTACAAGAAAGCACATTATCAGTGCGAGGACCCGGTTATTACTGCGTGTTAATGACCGGGTCATATATGGTCATCCCCCAATCCGGTCATTGTCACGCAGTAATAACCGGGTCCTCGCACTGATAATACCTTTAATAAATACCTATTAACGAGAAAAATTGTGAAAATGCTCCAAATTTCGTGACTTTGCTTTCGGAGATATTTCCAGCGTTTTGTGTTCATGTTTAGGGGCCATGTTTTAGCTTATGCATGGTGCCTGTCTCTTCAATATGTGTTGTTATTATAACCCATACTTTGAGACCAGACTAGCTGACCACTGATGCCCACCGTGCATAGCAACACGCTAGCGTTAACAGACGACACGCGCATTTTGAAAAATGCCGCGCGTATAGATACAAACGTCCTACGCGTACATTTATAGCGCGCAGTATCAAGATTTGACGCGTCCTTGTTACAAGTTACCGTAGAGCTGTTGCATTCGGCCAATCATGGGCTTACATGATGCTTGATTAATGCTGGTTCGGGGAACATTTATTCGCTTCTTCTTGAAAGCCGGGTTATTACTAAGGGAATAAATGTGTGTTCGAGAGGTTTTAATCACTCTGTTTAATACCGCTTGGAGTCTGGGTGCTGATAATTACCCGAGCCGAAGGCGAGGGTAATTATCGGCACCCAGACTCCAAGCGGTATCAAACAGAGTGATTAATACCGACCGAACACACATTTATTCCCATTCATATACCTTTTTTGTAAAATTCAGCCAAAAAGCTCCGAAATTCACGGAAAATTGTCTCAAGTAAATTTCGGTGTTTCGCCATTCTGTGTGCTTTCCCCTATCCATGTTCACGGTCCACTGTCAAATGACATGTTTCCGCCTCTGTCGCTCTACACAATACATGCAATAAAGCGTATTTACTATGAACCAGACTAAATGGCCATCACTGCATTGGCAACCTCGTTCACAGAGTGTCGAGCTGTAAGCTATTTTCGCATGAACTTTTCAGGCTCGGTCAAGAGGTTTGCATCTATTGCTTTTTTTTCAATGGTTTTAAATTACAATTTATTTTAAAATGGTTTTGAATATAATTATTTTCTCATCCCAGATTCCCAGATCTCCGAAACCCACTTTTTTTTTTTTGGGGGGGGGGGGAAACAATTTATCTTCTTTCACAAAAGTAAATAACTCTAGAAATTATGACGCCACAACAAAAATAGCGCCGAGAAAGCAGACGATATTCTTACATCAACTTTTCAGGCTTTGCCAAAAAGATTATATTTATTAATCCATCTTGTATGGATTTAAATTACAACTCATTTAAAAAAGGGTTTAAACATAATTATTATCTTTATCCCAAATTCTTCCAAATAGGCACTTGGGGAGACAAATTAGAGTAAGTTTTTTGGTAATAAGGAGACAGTGGTACTTAGGGAGACATTTCAGTGTCTCCTTAAGTGTCTAGCTATCCTAAAAAACGATATTTGGGAGTTATTTTTGTCCTAGAACGACAGATTTTGGTCTAAATAGCATACATCTCGAAGATCTTAGAGAAAAGGGTTAGGGTAAACAAGTTAGGACTGTTTTAAGTTTGTGTACATATCTATGGGATTGTCTCCACAAGTGCCTATTTGGAGGTAAACTAATTTCCCTGAGCTTCATAACCCACCCACTTTCGGGGCAACAATTTAGCTTCTTTGATTAAAATAACGCCGAGGTAGGAATAATGTTGTCCATGTGCAGAGGCCACTTTTGTTGCCAGTTGGTTTTAAACACTTCCAGCCATGTCTTTATCGTCCGTTTAATACCGGCCACGTGACGGGCTCTCGACCAATAGGAATGCCTAAACTGTCCCAGGTATTTATGAATACATAATAATCCACTCCGCCTGATCGAGTCTCGACCAATCAGAAGCCAGGAACTCTCCTACGTATTTATTAATACTGTGTATTAGGAAATAACCTTTTGATGTTCAGACTGCATCATGGATATTGAAGACAAACAAGCAATGGAGTTTATTCACGATCCTATGTGGGCAGTGAATTAATCAAACCGTATTTGGGTTTTTTATAGTATTTTTTTCTGAAATTCATCAAACATTTAGGTTTTCCGGCTATATTTAAACAATTGTTACTCAAATTCACCAACTCTTACATTAAAATTCGTCTGAGCAAAACGTTTACACGCTTTTACCAAATCAATTTAGTAGTTACCATTCAATTGTAAAGTGTGGACACTGTTTAAACATTGGTTCGAACATTCACTATTCGTGTATATAAGTGTACCGGATACATTTGGAAGCTTTTACCTTTTGTGAGTCGTTCTTTTGTTTGCCCTATTAAATAGAGTGTACTCCGGAAAGAAGAACATCTATAAATAGATTGTTTAAAGTGGGTTTCTTTTGTTCAGTCCGGCGGGAAGCGATAATTTTTTCTGCAGGTAGGTTGGTACATAGTGTAGATTTATTAGCCAATCAGAACACAGATGATGTTGACGTCATCGATGATGTTAGAGTTGTCTGGGATCTAACTAGGGTTAGAGGTTAGGGTTAAGGTTAGGGTTAGGGTTATGGTTATAGGATAGGGTTAGGGGTAGGGGGTAGGGGTTAGGGTTGTCCCAGACATCTCTAACATCATCGATGACGTCAACACCATCTGTGTTCTGATTGGCTAATGTACCAACCTACCTGCAGAAAAAACTATCGCCGGCGGGAATGGTTTGGCCAGATGTCAGGGCAGTTAAAATGTTATACAGTGTATGAATTTTGTGTAGCCAGCTAGGGTCAATTGAAAGACTAAATTCACATTCTACCCTAAGCATACCCATAGACTGTGTACACACAATTCTGTATGGAGGCAACCTAACCCACATAATTGTCTAGTGGAGACATATTCAGTTCATGTGTCTCCATTGTGTTAATGTCTCTATTATGATATTACATGTAGATATATATGCAGTGTGTGAGCTGTTGCTGAATGCTCAATAAATCATTGTGTTTCACTGCTGTAGGTTTGTTTTCCGTTGAGTTATGGCCGAGTGAGGGAGCAATTACAAGGAACGGACGAACGTTACAGTAATAAGAAAACGCTGTTCTGTCACTAGATAAATCATTTATGCAAAACGAAGTTTAGATTTTTATATTAAAACAATCGTAAATAGTAGTTACTGATATAACTGCTGTCTGTTTTTTTCGGTATACAGGGAAGTCCGGCCAATGCGTTACGGCTCCTGAATGATTTTGTCCAAAACGGGCCGCCGGTGTTGATGACATGGGGACCCATGTTTTCCAGTGTCGCGGTCGTTGTCAACGAAGTCCTGCCTCGCTACAATATTGCCCAGGTAAGTTATTTCAAAAAAATGTCATGTTACATGTATTCCTAGTTCCAAGCATGCCGAATAATGTGTGAACATATAAAGCCGTAAAACCAAAACAGCTTGGGGGTATACACGAAATACGAGAGACTATCGAAAATAGTACGTAGTATTGTGTGTAGAAACCATATGGCGGCATGTCGTCGCAGCTTTTTGAGGTCTGAATTTCCCTTCCAAACAATCAATCGTGCTATTGTTGTCTTGCCTTATTCAACAACACCAGCTGGTTTCTGGGTGTCTGACCTATTATAAAGGGCTGTGTGAACATATAAAGCCCCAAAAAACCAACAACTTGGGGTATACAAGCGACTATCAAAAATAGTACGGACGCGCGTTCGTTTATAAAACAAAAGTACGCACGTCGAATGGTTAAGTTCCCTGCTTAAACAACCATGTGCCCTGTTTGTTCCACATGTTCAATTAACGATCTTCATCCAGACAAACTCTAACACAAGAGTTTGGTGGAGTCCAGCTGTTTAGTGCACAATTTAATAGCACAGGGTGTTGGGATTTGCAAGAATTAGGAAGGTTCCTATAGTAAATCACCAAAAGGAGTTATAACGTTAAGCAACTTTTAAAAACTTTTTTCATATCTTGCTTTATATGGCATTTTAACACGGCACTCCAAAGCACGTTCTCGTGAGATTTCGGTCAAGAAAGTCCGTTTTTAAATGGAGGGATGAGGTTAAGCCATTGGAGCACCCAACCGTGGTGAGAAACTTGTACCAAAAGTCAAGGTATATAAAAAAAATAGGATATACACCGATGTAATGTCAAGTTTAAGGCCATATGAGCGCCAAGTTTGCCTTAGATGTACATGTAGTTATAGTATAGCATACATTATTTGAGTATCATTACAGCATGTGTGCAAAATGTGTTTTCTTTGTCATGCTTTCAGTTGTTAGTCCGCCTAAAAGCTCCTTGCACAAGTACCCCCTCAACGGCTAGAAAGGGAGGGTTGGGGAGTCAGTATCACTATAAGTTGTACTAGCCTTATTCAAGCCCCATTGAAAACAGTGTAAAATCAACAATGTTCAGGAACAAGTTTCATGCAACCCGACATCACTGGGGTTTCTCAAACAACAATCAGATTATTGTCTTGGCCTTTATCTTTCCATTTCTTTTCCATTGTTGGTGGGTTAGCCATTTTCATTTGTTATAATTTACACCAAAAGAAACTCACCTTCCGAAAAGTGATACTTCCCGAGCCTGCAAGCAGCCATTTTACAAATGGCATCTCTCCTAGTTTTAGGACAATTGGGACCCATTTTCCAACCGTAATGTTATTAAGTCTGCCCTCAGATTGAAGCTAACAAAACAGGGAGTTGATCTTACACAATCCCCCTATTTGTTTACCAAACGTTCTAATGTTTCAAAAAAAATTGTGGGGGGCACATTATTTTCATGCTAATGCGCTCGCGTCGAAATTCCCCCTTCTATTAGGGTAGTGCACCCTTTAGTTTTGCAATTTTGCAATAAGGTTGGACGTTTTAAACCACTGCCGTGCGTATGCCGTCCTAACGTCGCGCTTGATTAATTTGCATTCGACACGACGTCTGAAGCAGGCCTTAATGAACGACCTTGCAACAATTGTTGAAGATCTATTTATTGATTTTATTTATTTATTTATTCCAACATCCAACAGCGCTATAGCGCCAAATACAAGATGGATAAAAGAGTAAAGATAATGTAAAGAGGTTACAGTTTTAGAGGTGGGAGTAAAAAAAACAGAAAAATATTCTGGATAAAACCCACGAAATCAGGCAGGGACTGATTCGAATCCGAGTCATATAGCAGTGGGAGGCGTGGAAAGAACCGCTGCGCCAACCTGACTCCACCTATCGTAGCCTTGCTGATCTCTGTATCATGAACTTCAGCAAGACATTTTTTGGCGTGGTACCGCACCAACGTCTCCTTGTAAAGATTGATCACCTTGGTACTAGAGGAATTCGTGGATCGTGAGCCCACACGTCAAGATAGAGATGTTATTGATGGGCAATCATCCTCATGTTCTCCTGTAATATCTGGTGTCCCGCAGGGAACTATATACTGGGTTTCCTGTTGTTCTTAGCATAATATGTTAACAATCTACCAGACGGAGTCTATTAGATGTTAGATTATTTGCAGACAGCCTGATTTTGTATAGGCCCATTGAATCTCCAGAAGACTGCAACATACTCCAAAGGGACACACATCTTTGCAAATGGGAGAAAACCTTGCAGATGAAATGTAATGCATCAAAATGTTTCATTATGCATGTCACTCACCACAAACGTTGTGTACTGCAGCAATACTAAATGATAGCCTATTTTCTAGAGAAAATTGATCAGCATCCCTATCTGCATACCTCATCCCCGACTTTTGGAGCAAATCGTGAAATTTGTCGTCAATCTTGACGTCAATATTCGCGACTTGGGGGCAAGTCGTGAATTCTGTCGCAAATATTGACGTCAAAATTCGCGACTTTTGGGAAAAGTCGTGAAATTTGAGGCAAATATCGACGTCAAATTTTACTTCAATTTTCGCGACTTTGGGGGAAAATCGTGAAATTTGACGTCAATAATGACGTCAATATTCGCGACTTTGGGAAAAGTCGTGAGATTTGTCGCGAATATCGACGTCAATATTTACGATATGCGTGTCCCTCCAGGGCCACTATACATAACTCAACGCCATAAAACAAAAGTAAGAATTCCAACTGCATTTTGTCTTTTACTGCTTATTTGGCCTTTACTAGGTTGTAATAGCTTCGTCTACCACGTTGAAAGACCGAGCCCGCTACCCGCTGACAGTGCAAGTTTCCGTAGACGAGGATCTGTTAAATCCTGCCAGAGTTGCTTTCGTGAAACAAATGGGGTGGCGAAAAGTTTCCCTCATCTTCGAAGATAACGAGTATTTCAGACAGGTAATGTGTATCTTCTCCCGACTGCCGGCAAGTAGACGGTACGAAAAGGCCTTTCGAGTAACGTTTGCGCCCAGTTCACGCACTAGTTCTTATATCCTGTTCTGGTCACGTCCGAACGAGAAAGCTCCACGTTAGTTTTGTGCATGTCGTAAAACGAACGTTGCAGTAGGCCGTTCCGCCAACTTCATGCCGTCATTCAGTCAAGTTCATCCGGGACTTGCCAATGTGACAGGGGCTTTACAAATAAGGTTCAAATGAGCGCGTGATATATATGAACTTGATGAACGCTGTGCGAACAGGTTTGACGTAGTAAGAGCGTGGCAGCGACGGCTAGGACGGGGTGGGAACGCTGAGTTTGTCTCTGCTTGAACTTACAGAGAACAATGTCAGGACGTGATTGACTGCCCCTTGACGGGCTTAGGCACTGTGATTTGTGTGGTTCTAAATAGAACCGAAAGGAACTCAACGTTTCGGACAGTATGCTCTACCCGTCTTCAAAAGCCTCACCTCGTATGTGTTTTACCCTGTATGGTGGTTTATGTGTGTGTTTCCCTCCATTCTATAGTCCAGCCTTATTTCGTTTATATTTTCTGCTCACTAGCCCTTTTGCCTGAGTGGTTGTAGTAGCCTTGCTTGGGGCTAAATTGCATTTAGAAGGTTAATACCACATTCCACATTTGCTCGATGCTAAAACAGAAGATTATTGTTGTTGTTCAACGCACTCATTCGTTAACAGAATATTGCAAAGCTGACGGAGACACTTGGGGAAAATGGCATAACAGTGCTAACAACAGAGGCCGTCACAAATGTCGATCATCCTGATGAACAAATCCAAAGTCTTAAGGTAAAATAAACAAGAGCAGGGACCAATTTATCAAACAAGAGCAGGGGGCAATTTCATAAAGCTGCTAACTATAGCGCAAAAGTTTGTTTAGTATACAAACAAGTCTTGGTTAGTAAAAACAGGTTACCAGCCAAAACTCCAAGCGATTTTCATGCTAAGCAAAAACAGCTAAATACCAGTTTGTTTAGTACAAACAAGTCTTGATTAGTAAAAGCAGGTTACCAGCCAAAACTCCAAGTGCTTTTCATGCTAAGCAAAAACAGCTGAATACCAGTCACAAACAATATACATCACCGCTGGATTGGGTTTGGCGTGCCTTCGGCAAGCCATCATTCAACCAACCCCCCGGTGTTTGCTCAAAGCTAGATCCGCGCCTGGAATAGGCCTGTTCGAGTCTGAAGAATGACTCGGATGGAGAATGCTTCGATTTGACCAGAAGGGTCAATCAAAAAGGTCAAGAAAATGTGCATGTGAAATAGTTTTATAGTTTTAACTATACCCTTGCGAAAAAGTCAATACACGCTACATTTGTAAAAAAACAAAAACTGTTTTTATCGTTAGCTCGTATATAGGTAACCATAACGGCAGTTAATCACGCAACACCCGAACGATCTAAATCACTAATAATAGGTGCTATAATAAACATTTCATTCGGATAAGATTAGTTTTACACCAGTGTTTATCATAATCGAAACAAAACAAGTTATATATAAATTCCTAATTGTTTTGGTAATTGCTTTTGTTAGAGACACGATGCCCGAGTGATCATAACGGCATTCTACCCTGAGCCGGCAGCCAAGTTTTTTTGTAAGGTAAGTCCACTTCTCCCGTTATCATGCTCCAATGCGCCGTATTCCTGGTCCCATGAGGGCGCTGTAAGACGCCATTTTCTGGGTACCCAACACGGGTAAAATCGCGTTTAATGAAGTGGTTCGGTAACTTTACTTTTATCTAACAAATGGAATATTGAAACATTTTGATTTTGGAGCTGTAAGAATATGTAAACTGACGTGAATTATCTTCTAATCACTTTTAATTATACCCCCAATACCGTGAGAACAGCGCCATCAACGTTCAAAAATACGGCCTATTGGTGTCAATTATAGTGTGTTTAAAAATGCTAACAAATATACCGGAATGCCACACGTCGAATGTGTAAAGGCCCAGTCACACCGGATCATACGATTTCTGGATCGTGCGATTGGTGCGATTTGGCAGAGATACGACCAATCGCCAATGTTTGCGACGATCTCCGCATAGTGGTCGTATGCTGTGATTGCTCTTAGGACTGGTGCGTACGATTGGTTGCACGCTTGGTCGTGCGATCACAAACGATTGGAGAAGAAAGTCAGTCGTAGGTAATCATGCGACTAGTCCCAGATACCCACGATTTATCGTACGAGCAATCGTGTATACCTGCGACCACTCGCACGATCAGTCGTGTATACCTACAACCAGTTGCACGACTAATCGTGCGACTGTGAGACCCGCGATCATCCATGACTGGTGGTGCCAGCATGCACGACTGGTGGTACGACCATGTAAGACGTGTCTGCAACCTCTTATGATTTGGAATCGCAGGTCCGAAGTTTTGAACATGACCATCGACCTTGCTGCGACTGATTTTGCTGTGGCGATGACCCACGACCTCTGCGACCAGTCGCACGCTCTTTGTACGATTTTCCCAGGATTGCAACATTTTCCGGTCGCAGCTAGGTCGTAACCTGGTCGCAAGCCCGGTGTGAATGGGCCTTAAGCAACACAGATAATAAAGGAATGGTTTGAAAGATACATGTACACCTTTCTATTTTGAAATTAGACATCAGACGTTCAAGTCTGATAATGTTTGACAGAATTATGAGTAATTTCCCAAGAGCGGTCAAACTGACCATGGGACCAAAGGTCAAGCGATACATGACGGACTGTATACGCTAAAAGCCACTTGAGGCAATTGTTGCAGTATCAGACAAGACAAGACAAGACAATATTTTGGCCCAATCTGTTTTTAAAACCGAGTAAGATTTTAATCATTGTTTTGTATTAATATATATATAGATTTACCCAGAGTATGCCCATAAAGTAAAACATTTCAAAGTGTTTATCATTAATGAATTAATCGCAGAAATGTCAATAACTGTTGTCTTTATACGGAGGTTTGGATTTGAACCATAGAGCTATATTACATTACTAGAGCGCTGGCTCGGTGTACAAAGTGATGCATGCTAGAAGCAATCATGTTTGTGCACAAACCAAAGTAAATTTCAAATTGTGTACGGCTTTTGTACGTCCATTTGCATACCTGCGTTTGTATTCTATAAAGCGCGAATACCGAATCCTATACGCCTAAAGCCGAAACGCACGATCAGCAAATGAGCGTTGTTATTTTTCTCTGCGCAAACAACCCCTCAAATCTACCCATTCCTGATACCTCAAGCTATTACCAATGGTGCATCCTACCTTTAAGAAAGCCTTGAGAAAGACTAGCGCCTAAACGAAAACAATGCAATGACATAAACGTATGACGTATCTAGATTCTGTTGCTCACCTTTTTCCTAATTTTATATGTCGTTCACATTTTGTAAATTGAAATGAAAAATAATATTAAAAAAAAAAAGGTTTGTATATAACAGCGTTCAAACAAACTATTTTAAGATAACTATTCGCTTACACGTTAACATTCCTATTCGTGGTTTCCCGTAAACCATAGTACGTACTCGGGTTCACCTATACGCTCTAATGCTCTTGCACCACATAACGATCGCGGGTCGAGACACACAAGAGAACAAAGGGAACAAAAGCCCCTCGGTCGACGGTATGAATGGCAAAATTCGGTCCTCGATCGCCGGGGCAAGCGCTAGGCAATGGGGTTTGGGTATAACATAGGAATAAAGGAAAACACAATATCGATCCTCGATCGTTATGTGGTTCACGACTATGTGTACAAGCGAATGTTACCCCTTAGTATGTTGTAGATTTTAATACGAGTTTCTGTCTTCGGTGCCGTTATTACACGGTATATTTGTGGGGCTTGTTCTTACCTAGGTCTACCAAGCCAATCTTTTTGGCGAGAAGTATGTCTGGATTTTACCGGGCTGGTACCCTGATGGCTGGTGGCGTGATCTGTCCAGTGTGCCATGCGATAACGAGGAGATTGCAGCGGCGTTGGATTTACATCTGGCTTTTGACGGGGACCAGGCTGTGAGTGAGGTGTCGCGGATTGATTTTAATGGCGTGGTGAGTATTCGAATGTGGGAAAAGGATTAGTCTGGTTCCCCGACCTGACCATTTTTGTAGGCCTAGATGCTAAATTGTAGGTCAGGTATAGCCACCAGCGACCAAAATAGATAATGACGCAATACAAGCAGCGTAGCTATTTTTAGACGACGCAACAATTCAGATTTTAACGGCTCCTCCCAGAAACAGCACAATGACTACAATGACTGATATTATCAGGTATTTCGTCTGGTGTTGAATTTTGCCAAGGTGGGTTTTATTTTCTAAAAACCAGAAAAGAGACTGGACATTATTTTATTAACGTTACCTTACAACCACTTAACACCCGGAAACACTCGAACATCGCGAACGTTAACGATAATACCCGACCGTCAATAGAACGTGTTAAAAAAAAATCGGACATTTTCGGAAACTGAAGGAATTCCTTCAGTTGTGGTCACGTGACATTGGCGGCTACCGGACCTAATATTTAATCAGAAATAGTCAGAATTATTTGGTCTGGGAACCAGACTAGAAAAGGATTATACGAGCATAGACATATAATAATTGTGACCACCTCTAGAATGTCACGCACTAAACGGACCAATAGTATCGCCAACGCGTGCGCCGCGCGTCGCACTATTTGCGGAAATGTATAAAAGTGCGTCTCTGGGACGCACATTTGAAAATGGAATTCTCTCGTTATGACATCATGCCAGTTGGAATAACTTTACACAGAGTTTAGAATAGTTAATATCTTTACAATAAGTAAACTCTTCAGTAAACAGTATTTTGGTTGGTTACTTTTTGGATAGCTGCAAAAGGTACAAACCATTATTGTGATTTTGCTGCAATTTTCCAAAATGAATTGGTAAGGGTATGCATAATGTCATAGTAAAAATTGCGACGCTGACCTGCTTACAGTTTCTTGTTCATGAAGAAATTGTGTTCTTGTAGTCTGGTTCTCCAGGCTAAATAGAGCAATTCATAGACGTCAGGGTATTAGCAAGTTAGGGAAATAAAGGTTTTATAATACAATGTAGACAGTCACATAAAATTCGATATATTTGGAGCAGTGTTTGAAAATAGTCAGGTTTTTGCTGGCTGCTAATCGTTGGAAATTGATACAAAATTCCACCTTTCTTGAAACCACAGCACACAAGGGCCGTAATTTGTACAGCGTGTTTGAGACTATTGTTTAAGTTATAGTTTTGTTTTCTTTTGTTTGCAAATGGTGTATACGTCACTAATTTAGGCCGTGTCCGAAACGAGGGTAGAGCTACGGTCTACAGCTACAGCTACGTCTACGTAGGCGCTAAGGCAAATGAAATTCGGACGTGGCTACGGTATAGAGCCTACGGCTTGCGCCCCCAAGCGATGCTTGAATTAAGTGTTTGAAAAATTACGATGTAAGAATTTACAACAATTTTCGTCTGCTAGATGTTACGCAATGTTTGTTTACAACCAGTCGAAATACCTGATGATATTGACGTATTTGTCGATCTGTTAGTTTCAATTCAATGCACTATCATTGACAAATAAACGAAAATTTGCTCCAAAATTTAAGTTAGTGCTGCCGCCCTTTTTGTTTTGCCTGAGCTAGACAACTTCTCTTTATACGGCTAGATTTGTTGTGACGTTGTAGCCGTAGCTATAGCTCTAGACGGCATTTCGGACAGCGCGACAAAATGGCCGATGCAGACAATAGCCGTAGCTGTAGCTCTAAACACCCGTTTCGGACACTGCCTTACTTTCAGCTATTTCTGTATTCAGCCAACCATTTCTGTCACCATTTTGCTGCGTCGTTCTTTCTCTTCCAGAAACCATACCCTGAGCAGATGGAATATCTGGAATCTCTTCACAATATGGAGGACAACTCTCGCGATATTTACGCTTACGACTGTCTGTTCACGATAGCCTTAGCTCTCAACGCTTCAATAAGCGACTTGAGGCAGCTGGATCCAGCCAGACGACTGGACGAGTTTAGTTATGGGGACACGGAGATGGCTAAGATTCTGTTGAGAAATACACTGAAGACAGAATTCGTTGGTTTGACGGTAGGTGTTCATTATATTCTCACGATTGCTAGCTTCATGTATATACCTCTCTAAATTCCAAAGAGTGAAACTAGGGACTAGACGGTTTAGAGTGGATCTCACTCTAAATTTAGATTGAAACCCACCTAAAAATGGTACAATTTCAGTGAAATTTGATTAGATTTCAATGGAATTTGATTAGATTTCAATCTTTTTCGGGAAATTAATTTCACTCTAAAACGTCTGGTCCCTAGTTTTAGACTATGGGAGTGAATTTTCACTCGAATAGATTGAATTTCCACTCTTTGGAAATAATACATAATAGGCCGGACGGCGATCGCGAAAAAAACTACAAATAACATAAGAATAACTGCTCGACGCCGGTTAATAAACAAACTCTGTTGTTGTGCTTTTCTCGGCATCCATGATGCCGATGCCGTAAAACTTCGGACAAGTCAGTTAAACGATATTTACTATAAAATACAACCCCCCAAATCCACCCATTCATTATAATTCAACCAATTACCAATAGTGTATCCTACCCCTAAAGAACACATGTTCAACTTGTTTACGTTACACGATGATTCACGTCACAATGCCTCGTTTCAAGCGTGCCGATAACATAATTATTATAGTAACCGTGTTGTTATTGCACGCTAATAAGCGAGGCCGGTAGACTTCGACACCATGCAACAACTGGTCCTATTTTCTCTTGAAATATATCAACTTCAAAGTGAAACATTTATTGCAGGATATTAACAAGAAGTACACTACAAAAACTGTGTTTAGCGAGTAAACACCTTTCTAAACACTTTCTTGCTATCAGTTTGTAAACATGTTTACATGCTAAACATGTTTAGCAGGAGGATGTATCGTGTTTAGCCATTGGACATTGATGTTTAGGATTCAGACACGTGAGTTTAGCTTCTAAACATGTTTACAAACTGATAGCAAGAAAAGTGTTTCCTTGCTAAACACAGTTTTTAGAGTGTATGGCCGGATTCGAACCACGTACCTTCTGAACACCAATGCTTCTTTCTAACCAATATTTGCTTCTAACGGCACTCCATTTTATGTTCTGTTGTACCCGCAAGATGTAATACTGTGTGCTTGTTACGTAATACAATCTGTGTTGCAGTTATATTACGCTTGTAACGTGGCATTTTGAAGAAAAACTCAATAAAGGGGCACATTTTCTTCAAATCTCATGAAATCGTGCTGTTTGGAAATGTTCCTTATCCTTTAAATGAGTTGCTCATGTAGCATAACAACGTTTGTTGTAATTAGTGAGTAGTGATTAAATAACAATTTACCTCTGACCCCTGACATCTGACCCCCGAAACATAGACGTATTTCCAGCAGTAAATACCACAGTCAAAATAATGCGCCAAAATGCGCTGCGACAGTCGCCAGGATAGCGCAGCAGCCAGTGACAAGGGGCCAATTCCATAGCGCTGCTTAAGCATAAAAATGTACAATAAATCTTGCAACACGAAACAAAATGTAACAGAGATACGACATCCCCTGTATACACCAAAGGCCTAAACTGTCCATGAAAATTGAAATGTTAAATTTCTAAGGAAACTAATGTTTGAATGGTACAAAACGTACCCAATTCTGTCCAACACCCAAGACAAATATCAGGAATAAATATCCAAGGAATGTAGTCGATAGGTGGCGTCTTACTAGAAATGTAGCAAAATGTCACAGTTTGCGTCCTAACATTAGGGAATTGTTATATATTTGTTTGCAGGATCGGGTAAGTATTGGCCAGGGAGGAGTGCGACACACAACAGTCTACGTGGAGCAGTTAAAAAGTAAGACCGATAATATTGTAAAGATAATCAACTGTTTGGATGTAATCAATAATGACGTTGTCAATTGGTAAACAATAATTGTGTGTATAATACAGTTGGTTAGTTTATTCCCACCCAACCCCGCTCTCTCCACAAACCGTACAGTATAAGAACAGTGAAATCGGACAATAATTGGTTTCAGCATTTTGTTGTTGTTAAGAACCTTCAAGTTTAAATAAAATAGAGATGTGTCCGTGAAGCCACCTGTGAGGTAAACATTTAATAACCACCCCTGTTTTCTTGGTACATATTGTGTTGTTGATTAAGGTAATCGAATCGAACTGAATTTGGTTGTTACAATTTGTTCAAACGACGCTCTCCTAAAGGTTACCGGGCCGGAATCGGCTCTCCGTTTATCCAATAATATACTACAAGGACCCGACTATAACGTTCGTTGTTTATATTCACCTGCTTTGCAGATGAACAGCCCGTGAGGATTAGCAACTACCTTGCCGATGGCGAGTACGAGGCAATTCCTAACGTAACAATCCAGTGGAAAGGTTGGTCAATTGAGCATGTAGGCACCTAGAGAACGTACGAGATTTCACGAGAAACCATCGTATAATAGCTTCAACGTGTAAAACGACTAGTTTTTTGGAAATACTTTGTTTCGACGCTGTTCTTTTTTACTGAAAGGTAGATAAAAACATTTAAATTAATAGTACTTTTCATTTCAATTTACAAAACGTGAACGATATCAAAATAAATGCATAGACTGCATGCAGTATAAGGCATTCGTCGATATATAATAGATGTACAAAATGTATACGTTCTGCTATACGTCCGCACACGCCACCACGTCTGTTTATGGTGTAAATCGAGGAGTTTCTTTTGTTCCTCTCGATAATTTATTTTGTTTGTACTCTAACGTTTTCCGACGGCTCTCATTGGTTTTGTACACGAATCTCAATCGAGGACGTCCTCAATTCTATACCCTAACCCCAATTCACCTTCGTGTCGCCAGGCATGTGTCCTCCATTTACACCATAAACAAACGCCAGCGCCTTAGCATGCAGTACAGGGGTTTTAGAGGCCGAACTCTTCTACCCGACAATTAATGGACCAATCACGTTGCAACTTGTATGCTCAGGTCAAACGGGGTTTTTTTCTCTCAATTTTTTTTCTCTCGATAAATTAGACAGTCTTGCACCTTTTCGTATAATTGTAAAATTAAGTTTGAATTTATCATCCATGGCCGTTTCATGGTTTAGTTCTTCGTGAAAACAAATTGTAAAAAAAACAGAATCAACCACACGTAAAAACACGTAGGACCATGTAAGTCACGCGCACGAAAGGTCGCGATTGAGCTTTTTGGCACAACCGAGCCGTTGGCTATAGGACTTTCACGTGTGGTTGGTTTTGTTTTCTACAATACTTTTGTTTTACAAAGATATGAACCATGAAACGACCGTAAATAATTATGGATGATAAATTCAAACTTAATTTTACAATATATAAAAACCGGCACAACTGTCTAAATGGTTACTAAACCTGCGATGTGGCCGACGTCGTAGTAGCTATTAGTGACCATTATAATGGTATACACGTGTATTAGCCTATTAACTACATTTCCTTACACAGGGTGTTCCCAAACAGTTTTAAAAATGGTTTTCATTGGGGCTCTGCATATACTATTAAATAAAATTGGATTAAAACAATAAAATACATCAACAACTAACAACAGTACATAATAAACACAACAACATTTCCACAAAAATATAAACAGAATATTTACAGACGTACAAATATTTACATGAATACAAAACATTAATACTTAGGTATGTCTGTACATTAACTTTTAGACTTGTCATTGGTGATGTGATGTTCAACGATTTTCTAATTCCTTTTCATTATCATGAACCCATAACAGGTTCGGTCAAACCAGTTGACGGTAAGACGGAAATACCGATCCTCGCTCAGATATCCCTCCCTTTCCAAATCGGCATTTACACGGCAGCGGGCATTGGTGTCGTGCTCTCTATGACATTCCTGGCGCTGAACATTGCACTACGCAACCAAAGGTAGGTCCAAGAACAAGCATCATCGTCTTCGCAATTAAAATAACCAATCCTCGTCAACTTAAGAGTCTTATATTGTATTCACAACAAAATACTTTACTTAAAATTCTGCATAGAAAAATACCCTTGCAATAAACGTTTCAACCCCACAATACTGTTCTTCTACGACTGTTCCGATGCTGCCATTACGGCGCAAAGTAGCTAAAATCAACCACAATAACCAAATCTGCCCCCAAATGTACCCATTTACTCCTGGGTAGAGAGAAGCAAAGAGTGACAAGGTACCTTGATCAAGGGCACACGCACCAAGTTATCCAAGGCTGGACTCGAACACTAACTCTCAAATTTGTATCCCAGTGGAGACATCTCTTTGTTCTCGTGTACAAACTGGTTAAAACGTCGGGCACCTTTTTCAGAATGCTCCTATTTCAACCACAATTAATTTCCTGGGTTGAAATTTCGACCCAATATACCCTATATTATACCCTAACCCAAACACTAACCCTAACCCACATCCTAAACCTAGTTTTTGAGTAATTTGAGGCACACTCCAAAAATCTAATTCGTGAAATTCCCAGTGGAGACCTATTCATCTATAGAAATCTACCCTCCGGGGACCTTTTGTCTCCATTATACACATTGTGTTGTCTCCAGAGGGTATCGAATTTCAGATCCCACAATTTGAAGAATCACTCACATACCACGTTTCGAATGCTCCAGACCACGAGGCCGAGGCGCTCCACATACGTACATCTTGCTAATCAAGTTGTAAATATTTGTCATTTTTGTCAATTTCATATCAATGATTATCAATTTTTTTTGAAACTGATAAACAATTTGGAACGTTTGAAGTTCTAACTAGCAGATTTTCCCCTCTTGTTCCACGTTATAGAGCCGTAAAGATTTCCAGTCCTTTCATCAATAATCTGATCGCCATTGGTTGTCTACTTCTCTATGCCTCCGTGTTTGTGTCTGGATTTGATACCTCTGAGATAACGGACAATGTCTTCATCGTCTTGTGCTATGTAAGATTAAATTAATTTAATGTTGAGTGTATATTTTTTGCTTGATCAATCCCCACACGTCGTGGGGCAGATAGTGCGATTTAGGATGAATTGTGCTTTTAACGATACAAGCATGCATTGGCACACCCAAGGGGTGCCCATGGATTCGCCCCTGGGCCATAGTTAATTTGTGAGAGTAAAGTATTTGTTGGGCACCCTCTAAGACAAAATCCTGAGTGCTATAGTTCGTGAATTGCCATTACGACCGAGGATCCCCTATTGTGTTTTCCTTTATTCCTTTACTGAAACCTAACCCCATTGCTTTGCGCTTATCCTGGCGATCGAGGACAAATAAACCGTCCTTCGAGGATCTTTTGTTCCCTTTGTTTTCTTTTGTTTTTCGATCCTCGATCTCAAAAGGAAACAAGCACACCGTTGCAAGCAGGAATTTTGGCACACGTTCAGAGTATGTCATGAGAAAGATATGTGGATACATGTCGATCGCAAATTTGTCCTTGGACAAAATATGGGTGGAATAATAACAAGCAATAGCAGCCATTTAGATAATTTTTACAAAAATACTTGGTATTCTACCTGTAGAATCTGCGATGGTCCTATATTCAAATATCTTTCTCATATCTTCCATGCTTGTATTATCTAATATTGATAACCTATCTGTCGTATTACCGGTTTTCTAATGTGTGGTTTGCATTTCGGTTATTTCTTTTTGCAGGTAAAAGTTGGTTTGATATGTGTAGGCATATCACTGTCCTTTGGGTCACTCTTGGTTAAGACGTATCGCATCTTCGCCATCTTCCAAAAGGCTGTGGCCCGATTCAAGAAAATTGTAAGAGTAGAATTTAAGACAAGGTGAAACTCAGGAGGCTTATATTTTAAGAGAGGGTTGTTTCAAAAAGCGCCTGTATGATATGCTGCATGCAATCTAGCTCTTTAAATCACATAATTTGACAACATTATTTTTGTGAAATTTAATGCGACAACGAAATATTGTGTTAAAACCAGCTGGGCCATGTATTAATGGCCGTTTAAGCATACCCATGAGTCGGGCTTCCGACCATAAATGGTTAAACTGTCTTGGGTATATTTATAAATAATTAATAATTAAACATATGTAATAATATAATACACTCAAGGAAAAGAGAAACGCAACACGTAACATTTTCATTTTGTCAAAGAAAAGAGGACCGGCATTGTAAAAATGGTACATGTTCAAGATTTTGAGCAATTTAGAAATAAGTGTCGATCTTTATTTATCTGGTTACGGCTGAGTGATTTGGGTGAGTTCCAAAACTGTGTCTGTGCATTTTATGCTAATGGTTACACATGAAAGAATCCTAGAGATGAGTTTGACCACTCGTGTCCTGAACACGACCCTTGCCTATAAAAAGACACCAAAGTGATGCCAAAAACACTTGTATCCATGATGCCAGGTGCGACATTACTGTTGATCCCTGAGGCGACGAATTACAGCTGTTCTTGACGCGAATGGAGGTCATGTTAATTATTGAACTGTAAATGTCACTTTTGTGAGCGGTGGTGCTAACTTGTTTTGTTTTTGTTGTTAAAAATGAAATAAACATTAGATTACTGGGCTAAAATGTCATTATGTGGGATTCAAACACATACATTTGATTTAACAAAATTCGGGCAAAACTATAAAACAAAATCAGTGGTGCATTTCTTTTTTCCTTGAGTGTAGAAATAAACAATTTGTTTTAAACATGCAGTGGGGAGGAATCTGCGTGGAAATTTGAAATACGTATAAGTAAACATACCGAGTGATAAGCTACATGTTTAACTGTATGCAGACAATAATGGGAATCTTAAACCTACCCAATCACGTGATTGTATTGAAACAAAAGAGGAAGGGGGGTGGGGGTAAATCACGATGTTGATGGTTCTAGACAGCCGGTGAAAGGGGTTAGGGCTTGAGGAGCTAGGGTAGGTTCAAGATTCCCATTGATTGCTGCATGAAACCAAGATTATGCTTTGTTTCTTCAGGACTTACCCGATAAGAAGCTGCTATCCGTTGTCATGGCACTTGTCCTGTTGGATTTTGTCATCGTCATGATGTGGGTCTTGCTGGGACAATCGACGGTCCAGAAAATCAACCTTGATCCTAAAGTAGGTTCCAATGAGACTCTGATGTAATAACTATGGACCCGCCGGGCACAATAAGGTTGTTTCACGTTCCAGTTGCGCATGCTCAGTAGAGCGCCCTCTGTAGGCCTACTACATGTAGGAAGAGGGGAACACCCATATAAACACGCTATCATCCGGGTAAGTTGGGTACCTCTTTTTGCGCTAAATCCAAGATGGCCGCGGAACGTGAAACAACCTTATGCCATGCCTGGGGCTGCTGCTGTTTAAGCGCCAACTAATATGTTACGTGCTTTGCAAAGAGTATAGCCATGAACCAGTCAAGGTAATATACACTGCAGGATATTTGCGCTTGTATGGCGGTTTGCTATTGTAGCGCAGGGAACAACCGCTGTCGTCGTGTACGGTGCATACATGATCGACCCACATGAATTTTGATTTGTAATCGTGGGTGAACCATGTTTTAATTTTAAATTGGAAGATAGGGTGTGACATGTTCACTACATGACTCGAATTAAGATGTGTTGGGCGGCCATTTAAAAAAAGGGCCTCCTCCTTCCTTTAAAAAAAAAAGTCATGACGCTAAACATGTCTATTTATTTTGGGCCTTATTCTATTAATTCCCACAATCTTCAAGTTCCGGTTGTTCGTGTTAGATGTGTTATCGATTTTCAAAGATTAAGATCTATTCCACCATTAAGATGACTTCCCGTGACCCATGATGACGTCATCATGACGTGTATACGAGACACGAGTTCATTAAAGGACTTTCACCTGTAGGTTAAGTTTTATGGGAATATGACTTTGTTTCCTGTTAAAAGTACTTGATGTGCAAAATATCGTGTGCAAAGTCTATGGGATTTGGTTACCCAAAAAGAAGAAGAAAATCCGAAAAAAAGCTCTTTGCAACTTGCGAAAAAGCAAACAAAAATGCACCTGTCTTCCACTGCATTTACACTCTATTACAATTACACAACGGCGACCTAGCTGGCCGCCAATTATCTCACGCGGTAGCCTCTATCTTTTTCGTCAGAGAATCAGTCACGCTGGCTTGTACCTAATTGTGTATAATCAATTAAAATTTCCGACTAACATATTTTTGTTAAAACCGTTTATTAGTTTGTTGCGGATTTGGGCGCTTTCGGGGCCGGGGCCGTGTCCCAAACGAAGGACGATCAAAGGATCTAAATGCGACTGTCATAATTAAATAACGAATCGAGCAAATATGCGGAACAAATTTGTCAGGTGGTATCCCCCAGTTGATAGAAGTTACATAAAAATATATAACCGTAAAATAAATAAGTACACTCCCGTATTTGATTATAATAATTATGGCAATATTGCAGATAAATATGTAAAGACGTCGCCAGAAACGTCACCTTAACCCTAACCCCCTAGGCTCTCGAAATAGAAACCATACCAAACCTAACAAACTGTAACAACTGCACACAGGTTCAGTATAATTATTGGTACTGAACCTAACGGTACTAAACCTGCCAAACTCTATTTTTTTGAAGTTTGATCAACTTGGTACAGATGGGTCTATGCATTGTTTAGTGTTCATCAGGGCTGTGATGACTGGCCATTGGTTGTGTGTGTTGGGTCATGAATCGAGGTAGGATGGTTGAGGTATGTTTGAGTGTAGACACACAATGGGGTACACATCACACTTACAGTTGGCCAGGAACGTGCTGTGACAAGCCAGAGTCACACAAAGTCAAACGATGAAATCGATTCCCTATTAACCCCCTAGGCTCTCTCACTAGAAAGCATACCAAACCTAACAAACTCTCAACAACTGCACATAGGTTCAGTAGTTAACCCTAACCCCCTAGGCTCTCTCACTAGAAAGCATATACCAAACCCAACACACTCACAACAACTGCACACAGGTTCAGTAGTTAAAGAATCATACACCAATGTTACTTCTTGTCTTCCAAAGCTGTCAGATGCGACAAGCCCAGAGAGCGAAACCTACATCCTACCAGTCTTGAGACAATGCGGGTCTGAGTACGAGATTTACTTTACCAGCTTCATCTACACCTTCAAAGGCATCCTTCTGGTATTTGGCATTTTCTTGTCTTGGGAGATAAGAAACATCAGCGTCACAGGACTCAACGACAGTGAGCATATACGTGTGCATTATATTTATAAGAATAAGATTAAAACTGCTGCAAACTGCTTACTGGCTGGAATGACCTGAAATATACAAATCAAATAAGTTAAGAGGGTCTAATATTTCAATATTAACAAGATCTTCTTCAGAGACATAATGACTGTGTACATGAAACAAACATATATAGGGCAACAAACAGCATGATGCAAATCATAGCT
Organism: Crossaster papposus; assembly: GCA_037893245.1. Classification (NCBI taxonomy): domain Eukaryota; kingdom Metazoa; phylum Echinodermata; class Asteroidea; order Velatida; family Solasteridae; genus Crossaster; species Crossaster papposus. The sequence continues at coordinate 367,083 of JBAIAA010000472.1, forward strand.
GACGGGAGAAACACAAAAGAAAAGCCTGTACATAGTTCTGTGGAACAACAAAAGGAGGATTAGGATGAAGGGTTAAAGGGAAAGGTCGGTGTGGGTAGGATCAAAGAAAGAACTAACAAAGAAGTGTTAATATTTTATATTTATAGACAGCGTGTCCCATTCAATATTCAGCATTTGCTGTTAATGTTTGTATATGAGCTTCAAAGAAGATAACTAGTTTTTTTAATGCCGTTTGTTTTACCCGATTTGGTTTTGTCAAATTAAAGAAATGTTTTATTAACCATCACATCACTCAAAATCAAATGTGTGCCAGAGAAAGAATGATTCTAAGCGCTAAACAGTACAAATAGGTGATTGTGTATATAATGTAGGCCTAAACAGCATTTTCTATCTTCTTCATAATAACCTGAACATAATAAATCTGAAGATCAGTTCAGCTACATGTTCACACCTTTCTGATCTTCTTCGAAGTCCAATCGTACAGCTGTAAGATTTGTGTCTTCTGATTAAATCAAACTGAAAAGTGGCACAACATTGATGTTGGGTACCTTTAGTTAACTGGGTATATCTTTGGACTGACAAAACCAAGATGAAATACAAATCTTCTGAAAGCCAAATGTGTAGTCTTTCCGAATGTGGAGCTTTTTAATAGCAATTTTAATAACTTCATAATTAAAAAGATGCGTTCTACTTGCACCATTTTAAGGACACGCTGTATAACTCATGAGAAGCAATGTGGTGTTCGTTTGAGAAGAGGAGGGGGTAAAACTGATAAAACAATGCAAAATGTCATGCTGTTATTATTAAAATTTGCTTCAATCTGAGTGACTATTGGCATGGGTGGTATGGGTGGCTTGTGTATAAAGCGCTTGCCTCTCACCAATGTGGCCCGGGTTCGATTCCCGGCCCGGACCATATGTGAGTAGAGTTGTGCGTTGGTTCTCTCCTGTGCCACGAGTGTTTTTTCCAGGTCATCCGGTTTTCCTCCCTCCTGAAAAATCAAACACTTTCGATCTCAGGCTGTGCTCCGTAGTCATATATGAGTCGATGTGGCCGGCTGCCGTAGGCGCCTTTGCGTGCCAGCGACTCGACCACGTTGTAGCCGCGTCCTTCGCAATTCAGCACACCAGCTGCCGGAGTAAGGATGATTAGCCTCCCAAATTATTATTATTATGACTATTACAAACCCAAACCAACCTTCATCTCCAATTTGCACAATTACTTATGTTGACGGAAACTGTATACGTTTTCCTTGGCAGGTAAATACGTCGCCTTCTCCGTGTACATCGTTGCCATCACCATTGCCTTAGCCGTGCCCGCTCTCCAAGTTTTCGTCAACAATGTCGATGTGCATTTCTGCATCTTTGGATTTGCAATCGTCTTTGCCAACACCGTGGTCCTGTGTTTGGTCTTTGTACCAAAGGTGCTATACAGCGTCTTCCTAAAGTTATGCTTTCATTTGAAACCAAATGCTTTCCAAAAGCTAAACGCACGAAAAGACTACACACGTTCGCATGTTTGTAACACTGTGGAGACATGGGTTTGTTCTCGTGTACAAAATGGTTAGAAAGTCGAGCACGTTTTTCAAAATGCTCCCATTTTAACCATAATTATTTGTCTGGGTTGAAATTTCGACCCAATAATACCCTATATTATACCCTAACCCAAACACTAACCCTAACCCACATCATAATCCTAGTTTTTGAGTAATTTAAGTAAACTACAAAAATCGAATTCGTGAAATTCCCAGTGGAGACCTATTCATCTATAGAAATTTACCCTCTGGAGACGTTTTGTCTCCATTGTACACATTGTGTTCATGTCTCCAGAGGGGACCGTATTTCGCACCAAATGTGGCATTCGGAGGCTTTTTATTTCATTTGATTTGGTTTTCTCAGAACGGAGATATGCCAACATATTAATTATGAAGCTAACTAAACCCGATGTTGTTTCAATTTTCAGTTAATCTAATCCGAAGACAAAACACATCTTACACATGTAGGATATATCAGAGTATTTTAATCTTGTTTGTAAGTTTTCAGAAAACATTGCAGATGATTTAAACTGATGAAACCCTTTTTAGTGTTGAATTCAGCAGAATTGATCTAAAATTCGGTACCCTCTGGAGACCTGAACACAATGTGTATAATGGAGACAAAAGGTCTCCGGAGGGTACATTTCTATAGATGAATAGGTCTCCACTGGGAATTTCACGAATTAGATTTTTGGAGTGTACTCAAATTACTTAAAAACTAGGTTTGGGATGTGGGTTAGGGTTAGTGTTTGGGTTAGGGTATAATATAGGGTATATTGGGTCGAAATTTCAACCCAGGAAATTAATTGTGGTTGAAATAGGAGCATTTTGAAAAACGTGCCCGATTTTTTAAGCAGTTTGTACACGAGAACAAAGAGATGTCTCCACTAGGATACAAATTTGAGAGTCAATGTTTATTGATTCAGCAGTATTGATTATACACTTTAGTTTTATAGGCCTGCGGGGATATCAACAATTAACACGATGAAGGAAGAATTTTTGCAAATTGGGTTTTCAAGTTGCGCAATTTAATCGGTGATTTTGCAGCCAATGTATTGCCGATTTTGTTCAAATTCGACCCCGAGATAGCCAAGGCATTATTATAACAGAGGTCTAAAACTCAGGGCGATATACGATTTACATAAAGGAGTAGGCCCTATGACTCTTAACAAAAAGTGCAGCTTCTTGGGACACTCCATAATCTGACTTAAAGGTAGGATACACCATTTGCAGATATCGAAAATATTTACTACCGAATTATTAAGAAATATCTTACTCATTTGAAAGTAAATAATGATTCCAGGCATCCAGCAAAATGATTGCGCTAGATATCCTGTAATTATTCCGAAAAATATAATTTTATAAAAAAAAATCGCGATCGCCGGACGGCGATCGCGAAAAAACAAAGATAACATAAGAATAACTGCCCAACGCCGGTTGAAAACAAACGCTGTTTTTCGTGCTTTTCTCGGCATCCATGATTGTAAAACTTCGGACAGGTCAGTTAAACGACACCCCAAATCTATCCATTCATGATAATTCAAGCAACTACCAATGGTGTACCTTACCTTTAAATAAACAATTTGGTATATTTTCAGTTTGCTCTGTGCTATTCAACCCGGGGTCGTCGGCTCCACGTTAGTTTGATGGATCCTGCCAGTGCACCAACGACCAGCCAGTCGCTATCAACCAGCAGCCGAGATCAAAATCGGCTGGGCGAAATCCGAGATACCCTACGACAGGTACACTGTTCAAAGCTTGTGCCAAGAAATTGAATTGCTTTGTTTGATTTTAAAGAAAGTTGGAGTAGTGAAAACGATAAAATACGAAAAGAACTCCTTGCGACAAGTTTTGACTAAAGTATGTGCCTCAGCGGATAGAAAAGGGGGAGTTGGGGAGTCAATATCGACGCCATCTTATACCTGACTTTAATCATATTTAAGTGTCTGGTTCCAGCTGTAATATTCCTGTAATGAAAACTAAATTAAGAGAGTCAGCGAAGAGACAAAACAATCCCACTAGTACACGAGTATCAAATGAACGAGAAACCAGCGAATTTGTATTTGTACCACGACTATAGCATGTACAATTGCTAGGTAGAAAGCGCCCTCATACGACCACACAGGAGCCCATAATGATCGGTTGTAAATGTAAGTTGGCCATTAGTGTTGGATGACTTGATAATTTTTTTATTTATTTTGTTAAAATAATTAGTTACATGTAACCTCATAAGAGATCAGTAAAATTATAACCGAACATTCATGGAAGCCCAGTTTACTAGATTATCGATGCTGGTATTTCCTTCATTTATACATGGGTTGTATTTCGTCAACGTTTTCACGAAGGGGCGAATTTTATGAACAATCGTCTATTTATCGAAAAAAGAAATTTTGATGAAAACGATTAAATGTTGCAATTTCTACAATCTGGTGAAGTTATACATCCAACAAATCATTAAAATCCTAATTAACCTAATTAACGAATGGGCGAATTGGTCCTCAAGTGCCCTTTTGCGTTTTCACGAAGAGGCGAATTCGAAATAGCGTTGACTTCAACGTGTTTATGAAGGGGCACTTTGGTGCGCGTATTGACTTTAGCGTTTTCAGGAAGAGGCGAATTAGGCGAATTGGGCGCGTACTGGCTTTTAGCGTTAATTTGCTAATGTGTCGTTTTTTCGTTTTCACGAAGAGGCAATTCCATTAATTGATTAATTCTGCAAAAGTAATCACCCATTTTTCTTTAACGTTTGCTATATTTAAGAAGATTGAAATCTCTTCTTTCCCATGATATCTTAATCTTGTATATTCTATGGATATTTATGTTTCAAACTGCCAAACGAAAAAAAAGACGAACTTTACAAGCGATTTTTTCGAAAGTTTGTTCAGACCGTGAAAGGCTCAATTTGCCTCTTCGTGAAAACGGTGACGATTTGTTAGTTTTTCGTACTCGCATTTGCATAAATTACTAAATATTTTACCTTTTTATTTCTTGTCTTCATTTGCTCACATCGAGAAGAAGGAAGAGTCTCTAGTCGACTTGTTGAGAGAGTGTCAGGCACAAAGAAAGTAAGACCGCATCACAGAGACAAAAGATCAGCAGCAGCAAACGCCAATCAGAATTAGTCTGGTTCCCAGACCAAATATTTCTGACTATTTCTGATGAACTATCGGGTCCGGTAGCCTTACTGACCTCTACACATGGACGGATCATTGCCCAATCACGCTTGAAGTCGGACGTCACTTCTGTGAGCCAATGAAATGTCCAGGTTTAGAGGTCAGTGGGTACGGTACGTATGACGTAATGTTTATAAATACAAAATGTACAGAGTAAATCCACTGACCTCAACATCGGGCATTTCATTGGCTCACAGAAGTGACGTCTTGGGTCCGCCATGTTGCACTTCTCGTTCGCGCCGACTTCAAGCGTTAGCACGGAAGATTATGGGCAATGATCCGGTCCAGGTGTAGAGGTCAATGGGTAGCCTCCACTGTCACGTGACGAAAACAAAGGAGGAATTCTGCCTTTTCCCGAAAATTTCAGAAAGTTGTCCGAACACATTTCATTGACAGTCGGGTACTATCGTTAACGTTCGCGATGTTTGGGTGTTTCTAGGAGTTAAGTGGTTGTAAAGTAAACAACGTTAACAAAATAACGCCCATCAATCTAGATTCTGTTTTTTGGTTTGCATAAAAATAATGTAAGCTTGTATTGGCAAATATCAACACGAGAAAAGAAATATATTACCGCCATTTAAAGCCAACGCAGCCAACATGTACTTCTGCACTTTCCTTGTGCAGTTTAATATAAATGTCGCTGTTCGTTTGCACAGCCATGTTTAAATGTTGATTGTGCAAATCGTTTAGGGAACTTTGTAGGTAAAAGGGTTGCTAGTTTTGCAAATTCTGCCTCGTCTTACTATACTAAATGTAATTATATAGCACGATACCGGCACATACACAGTCATTTTTGTCAGAATTAGCATTAACATTTATATCTAAACTACACGTGTACTGAAATTTATATTTGTGATTATGGCTTCACTGATGTGATTAACAAGACAGTAGAGAGGTTTCGCCTGCGAACGGACACGGTTAGCTTAACGGATACGTCATCAATTTTCGCTAACTTATGACGTCACAGTTACTCACTATCCGCTAACCGTGTACAGGGCACGGATATCTCGCTCGCTATTTTAACCAATAGGCCGAGAAACCACGAACACGGCAATCGAAGTAATTCGTGTGAACGTGGTGATCTGAAAGATTATATCGTATGTGGAATTCATTAAAGGAAACTGCTTCTTATGGGAGATACTCTCACCCTACAAAAAGTACTCCAAGTCTGCAAATATCAAACAGTTAAGTTAATAAACATGGGGATTTGTTCCATCAAAAATACAACTCATCTCCAATTTAAAAAGTAATTTTGTTTTGGTGCTAATCCCAATTTGCCAGAATTTGTTATATTTCGTTGTCATCATTTTCAATCTTTGTGGGTTATTCGTTGTGTCAGTATATGACAGTAAACCAATTGTTATCACAATTGTTTTCACTATTGTTGGGGTTCATAATTTGAACAGAAAACATCTAAATTGCACAGTTTCTTCCGCAAATGACATTTCAACAACAGCGTCCCCAGTTGTTCAGGATAGCATATAGACAATTTAAAAGAAGTGAACCTTTTAATTCATTTAACCAGTTCGCGCCGGGATTATTTTAACATCACCGAGCCCAGGGGCGGGATTATTTTTAACGAAACTCGATCCGAAGCGGGTACAGGCTGATAAGTGCCGGGAAGTACACCCACGCATTTCCGGCCTTGCTCGCTGCTGACAGACATTTCCGAACTTGAACTTGGCGTGTTTATGCGTCATCCGTTTTGAATTTGGGAAAAACTTTGCATTTATATACGTCATCCGGCGCGAACTGGTTCAAAAAAAGAGATGTCCAATAGTTTTCATACATTTAGGAGGTGTAGAAAGTTGCACAAAATGTGTTCATAAGAAAAAAAATCACTTCATGGCCCTGTAAAGCGGCTTTTTTGTCATGATTTGTTCCCAATGCAGAACATGAATTATTATGTTGTGAATTATAGTTACCCTATCTTTTTTGGGTACGGTACTATTATACTTAAAAGCTAACACTCAATTTACATTCATATAATTTGGACCATTGATGGATGCAGATAGATGTTTATTTTTTCAATTTGGGGATATCTTTAAAATGTACATGTGTATATAGATTTATATCTATAGTTTATTCAGTACTAATTGTTGTCTTATTATTACTTTTGTATAAGTATGTATAAGTATGAACTGGATCCATCATTGATTTTTAGATAAAAAATTATACACCAAAGAAAATAAAATCTGATCAAAATACACTTAATTTCGATTGTATATTTTAACTTCTTTTAGGTTCCAATGTTGACCACCATTTTTTTCCTTTATAATTGAATAAAACCTATAATGTATGTTTTCTTATACCCAATTTTACGTCATAATTTATTCTGCTTGTTCGACCAACAGCTGCTTTTCATCATTTTGATAAATATATTTAACTGATTATTTTGAAATAATCTTGTTTATGGTTATATGGGTATTTAAAGGGAATCAACGTCCTTGGTCTCTGACGCTATTTTTGGCGGATATGTTTTGAAGGTTGCCGAATACCGATCGATAGTCGAAAGGTTCGTTTAGGACTCTTCAGAATAGCTAACCTTTGGATTAATGAACTAGCGGAATGTCCCACCAAAATACTCGATTGACAAACCATATATTTATCATATTTTGACCTTATTTGCATATTTTGATCTAATTTGCATACAAATGCAAGGCTAACTCCTTATCATTTAATTTAAGGGACAATGGAGACATTTTTTCATAATTATATTTGTTGCATAATTATTATATGTTGACCTAATTTGCATACAAGTGCAAGGCTTACCCCTTATCATTTAATTTAGGGGACAATGGAGACATTTTTGCATAATTATATTTTTTGCATAATTATCATATTTTGACCTAATTTGCATACAAATGCAAGGCTTACCCCTCATCAATTAATTTAAGAGACAATGGAGACATTTTTTCATAATTATATTGTTTGCATAATTAGCATATTTTGACCTAATTTGCATACAAATGCAAGGCTTACCCCTCACCAATTAATTTAAGGGACAAAGAAGACATGTTTGCATATTTATCATATTTTGACCTAATTTGCATATTTTGATCTAATTTGCATACAAATGCAAGGCTTACCCCTTATCATTTAATTTAGGGGACAATGGAGACATTTTGTTATTATTATATTGTTTGCATAATTATCTTATTTTGACCTAATTTGCTGACAAATGCAAGGCTAACCTCTTTTCCAATAATTTAAGGGACAATGGAGACATGTTTGCATAATTAGCATATTTCGACTTAATTTGCATACAAATGCAAGGCTTACCCCTCATCAATTAATTTAAGGGACAAAGGAGACATTTTTGCATATTTATCATATTTTGACCTAATTTGCATATTTTGATCTAATTTGCATACAAATGCAAGGCTTACCCCTCATCAATTAATTTAAGGGACAATGGAGACATATTTGTATTATTATATTGTTTGCATAATTATCTTATTTTGACCTAATTTGCTTACAAATGCAAGGCTAACCCCTTATCATTTAAATTAACGGACAATGAAGACATGTTGGCATGATTATATTATTTGCATAATTATCATATTTTGACCTAATTTGCATACAAATGCAAGGTTAACCCCTCATCAATTAATTTAAGGGACAATGGAGACATTTTTGCATAATTATCATATTTTGACCTAATTTGCATACAAATGCAAGGCTAACCCCTTATCATTTAATTTAAGGGACAATGGAGCCTTTTTTTTATTATTATATTGTTTGCATAATTAGCATATTTGACCTAATTTGCATACAAACGGAAGGCTTACCCCTTATCATTTAATTTAGGGGACAATGGAGACATGTTTGCATAATTATATTATTTGCATAATTATCATATTTTGACCTAATTTGTATACAAATGCAAGGCTTACCCCTCATCAATTAATTTAAGTGACAATGGAGACATTTTTTATTATTATATTGTTTGCATAATTATCTTATTTTGACCTAATTTGCTTACAAATGCAAGGCTAACCCCTTTTCCAATAATTTAAGGTACAATGGAGACATGTTTGCATAATTAGCATATTTCGACTTAATTTGCATACAAATGCAAGGCTAACCCCTTATCATTTAATTTAAGGGACAATGGAGACATGTAGGCATAATTATATTGTTTGCATAATTATCTTATTTTTACCTAATTTGCTTACAAATGCAAGGCTAACCCCTTTTCCAATAATTTAAGGTACAATGGAGACATGTTTGCATAATTAGCACATTTCGACTTAATTTGCATACAAATGCAAGGCTAACCCCTTATCATTTAAATTAACGGACAATGAAGACATGTTGGCATAATTATATTATTTGCATAATTATCATATTTTGACCTAATTTGCATACAAATGCAAGGTTAACCCCTTTTCTAATAATTTAAGGGACAATGGAGACATGTTTGCATAATTAGCATATTTCGACTGAATTTGCATACAAATGCAAGGCTTACCCCTCATCAATTAATTTAAGGGACAAAGGAGACATTTTTGCATATTTATCATATTTTGACCTAATTTGCATATTTTGATCTAATTTGCATACAAATGCAAGGCATACCCCTCATCAATTAATTTAAGGGACAATGGAGACATTTTTTTATTATTATATTGTTTGCATAATTATCTTATTTTGACCTAATTTGCTTACAAATGCAAAGCTAACCCCTTATCATTTAATTTAACGGACAATGAAGATATGTTGGCATAATTATATTATTTGCATAATTATCATATTTTGACCTAATTTGCATACAAATGCAAGGCTAACCCCGTTTCTAATAATTTAAGGGACAATGGAGACATGTTTGCATAATTAGCATATTTTGACCTAATTTGCATACAAATGCAAGGCTTACCCCTCATCAATTAATTTAGGGGACAATGAAGACATTTTTGGATTATTATATTGTTTGCATAATTATCTTATTTTGACCTAATTTGCATACATATACAAGGCTAACCCCTTATCGTTTAATTTAAGGGACAATGGAGACATGTTTGCATAATTATGTTATTTGCATAATTAGCATATTTGACCTAATTTGCATACAAACGGAAGGCTTACCCCTTATCATTTAATTTAGGGGACAATGGAGACATGTTTGCATAATTATATTATTTGCATAATTATCTTATTTTGACCTAATTTGCATACAAATGCAAGGCTTACCCTTCATCAATTAAATTAAGGGACATTTGAGACATTTTTGCATAATTATCATATTTTGACCTAATTTGCATACAAATGCAAGGCTTACCCCTCATCAATTAATTTAAGGGACAATGGAGACATTTTTGCATAATTATCATATTTTGACCCAATTTGCATACAAATGCAAGGCTAACCCCTTATCATTTAATTTAAGGGACAATGGAGCCTTTTTTTATTATTATATTGTTTGCATAATTAGCATATTTCGACTTAATTTGCATACAAATGCAAGGCTTACCCCTCATCAATTAATTTAAGGGACAAAGGAGACATTTTTGCATATTTATCATATTTTGACCTAATTTGCATATTTTGATCTAATTTGCATACAAATGCAAGGCTTACCCCTCATCAATTAATTTAAGGGACAATGGAGACATATTTTTATTATTATATTGTTTGCATAATTATCTTATTTTGACCTAATTTGCTTACAAATGCAAGGCTAACCCCTTATCATTTAAATTAACGGACAATGAAGACATGTTGGCATGATTATATTATTTGCATAATTATCATATTTTGACCTAATTTGCATACAAATGCAAGGTTAACCCCTTTTCTAATAATTTAAGGGACAATGGAGACATGTTTGCATAATTAGCATATTTCGACTTAATTTGCATACAAATGCAAGTCTTACCCCTTATCAATGAATTTAAGGGAGAATGGAGACATTTTTGCATGATAATATTTTTTGCATAATTGTCATATTTTGACCTAATTTGCGTACAAATGCAAGGCTTACCCCTCATCAATTAATTTAAGGGACAATGGAGACATTTTTAAATAATTAGCATATTTGACCTAATTTGCATACAAACGGAAGGCTTACCCCTTATCATTTAATTTAGGGGACAATGGAGACATGTTTGCATAATTATATTATTTGCATAATTATCATATTTTGACCTAATTTGCATACAAATGCAAGGCTAACCCCTTTTCCAATATTTTAAAGGACAATGGAGACATGTTTGCATAATTAGCATATTTCGACTTAATTTGCAAACAAATGCAAGGCTTACCCCTCATCAATTAATTTAAGGGACAAAGGAGACATTTTTGCATATTTATCATATTTTGACCTAATTATCATATTTTGACCTAATTTGCATACAAATGCAAGGCTTACCCTTCATCAATTAAATTAAGGGACATTTGAGACATTTTTGCATAATTATCATATTTTGACCTAATTTGCATACAAATGCAAGGCTTACCCCTCATCAATTAATTTAAGGGACAATGGAGACATTTTTGCATAATTATCATATTTTGACCTAATTTGCATACAAATGCAAGGCTAACCCCTTATCATTTAATTTAAGGGACAATGGAGCCTTTTTTTTATTATTATATTGTTTGCATAATTAGCATATTTCGACTTAATTTGCATACAAATGCAAGGCTTACCCCTCATCAATTAATTTAAGGGACAAAGGAGACATTTTTGCATATTTATCATATTTTGACCTAATTTGCATATTTTGATCTAATTTGCATACAAATGCAAGGCTTACCCCTCATCAATTAAATTAAGGGACAATGGAGACATTTTTTTATTATTATATTGTTTGCATAATTATCTTATTTTGACCTAATTTGCTTACAAATGCAAAGCTAACCCCTTATCATTTAATTTAACGGACAATGAAGATATGTTGGCATAATTATATTATTTGCATAATTATCATATTTTGACCTAATTTGCATACAAATGCAAGGTTAACCCCTTTTCTAATAATTTAAGGGACAATGGAGACATGTTTGC